>CM058044.1:56754067-56869227 GCA_030169165.1 Centaurea solstitialis | reverse complement strand
GTGGTCGAAAGCAGACAGAGCAAAACGAGATATTACAAATCACTACCCTTCTTGCATCAATTTTAGACACACCAAGGTTTCATGTAGTGTTACTTACATATCTTTTTAAAACCAGACAACTAGACGTTTTTATAGTTAACGTTTTTATAGACAACTAGACGTTTTTATTATATCCTAAACAAACACCTTTTAACATTTTTAAAAACAAAATTACTTATTCGTACTTTTTATAGTCAACATTTGATAGAATCTTTTTTTTTTTTGGAAGAGGTATCCCAGACCACATTGGGCCCAGACTAATCCTCGGCAATTTTGGGCCGAAGCCCGACTGCTAAAGCATGCAGCCCGGGGTCGAAGCCCCCGTACCTCCAGAATGCGTCCCCCAGGACTCGAACTCAGGTTCACCACTATGTAGTGCCCAAGCCTTACCACTAGGCTAACACTCATTTGGTCATTTGATAGAATCTTATGTTTTGTTGATATCAAACACAAAACATTTAACCTCTCTTGAAACATAGTCAAAGAAGTTCTGAAAGACGATCGAGAAAGAGGTATAAATAATCAATAACAAGTAACAACCAAGAAATTTTCCAAATTTCATTAAATATATGATCGAATAAAGTTAATAGAACAAAATTATCGAAAAATAAAATTAGCCAACTTTGATATTTTAGTATTATTCGATAAATAGATGATTAAGAAATTAGTTAAGTTGGGGGGTCACTTGACGAGGAATTTCTGTTACTTTAACTTAACTAGGAACTTCTGGTTAATTATATAAATTATCTCTAATTTTAGTAACACGAATTTCTGTTACTTTAACTTAACCAGGAATTTCTGTTACGAAATTCTGTTACTTTAACTTAACCACGAATTTTTGTTACTTTATACTTTATCTTTATAATTTAACCAAAAATTCCTGTTACTTTAATTTTATATAAATTTCAGGATGTTTCCCAGCCTAGTTCTACTACTTTGCTCCATAACTAAATTTCCTATATCCGTCATCGTTAAAAATAAAGAAATTAGAGATAATTTATACAATTAAAATTTTTAGTTAAAGTATGAGAAATTCCTTTAGAAAAACAAGCACAAGAGCAGGGGACCAAAAACAAAATTTACACACCTTCATAATTTAACTCTTTTGACAAGATCAAATAATGTTTCTTCTTTTGAACATGGTAGCTACAGCACTTCATATTGTCTTAACCAATGCCATCTTTGGACAGATGTCATATTCAGCAACAAATAGAAACAAATTTTTGCTTAAACTCAAGCTGCAACCAACAACAATCAGAGAACAACTTTCTAGGTTCTTGAGTACTCAAATCAAATTGAAAAATATAAGATTTTATATAGAAACTTTTGCTTAAAGGAATTATAAATCACAATTAAACCAAATAGTAGAAAACTTAAGCAACCGCAAACATAAACAAAAAATATGGAGGGCCAAGAACAGCCAGGAGAGAGTTGGCATGTCCGTTCCATAGTTGTTTGACTATGATACCATGTAAGAATATGTGGAACCCCTACATGTAATCTCCAAAAGAGCCCTTGAAAAGAGAAATTGGGGATATATATATATATATATATATATATAGTCTAATCGATGTGAGACTCTAACAAAGAGAAAAAATCAAGTAATTAGATTTTCAAAACAATTATGTGAAAGAACATCAAATACATAAGTTTTTTTTGGAAGAGGTATCCCAGACCACATTGGGCCCAGACTAATCCTCGGCAATTTTGGGCCGAAGCCCGACTGCTAAAGCATGCAGCCCGGGGTCGAAGCCCCCGTACCTCCAGAATGCGTCCCCAATGGCTCGAACTCGGGTTCACCACTATGTAGTGCCCAAGCCTTACCACTAGGCTAACACTCCTTTGGTATCAAATACATAAGTTTACTTTAGTATATTTATAAAGAATAAATTGTCATACTACTGAACTATTTTATAAGACACTATTTAAAAAACCGTCCTATATAAAAAAAAACAAGCATCATAAAAATATATGTGTTAATTTATAGAACACTTTTGTTCTAAATATGTCCTTAAAAACTTGTTAATAAGTCTAAAAGGGTCATATGAAACTTATTACAACGTTTACCTTTATAATATATGACGTTTTAATTTTTATGTCTTATAATAGTTTATTAGGATATTTAGAAGTTGGTTGCGTCCTATAAACCACATTGTGTTGTAGTGCTACATGAATATGTATTGTGGAGTGCTAAATTATGTATTTCCTTCTTGCTGTTGCTGGATCAAGTATCTACTGCTCTAATATTTTCAAATGTTGTTACCCACTTTTAAAACCTCTTCCAGCCTAATGGTAAGGCGTGTAACCTTTACATTATAGTTGATATTCTTGAATTAATAATTCTCACAAATGAAATGGTTACATGAAATTTCTTCGGTGGTGCCCTGCCGAAGTGCCGATTGGATTCACGATCGACAAATTGAAGTAATATTTTAGTATTGCATGTGTGTGATATGTCTTTAGGATCAATTACAATCTTTTGTTTTTGCGTCTTAGAAATCCGACTGGAAGATATGACAGAATTAGCTTTTTCATCAATAGATTAATCATCATATAATACTTAGGCCGAGAGTACCACACAAGTATCTGGTTTCATGGTTTCACAGCCATATCAGCTTTCCACTATCCCACCCTCAAACCATCACCAACCTTTCAAATTCCCAAACACAACCTTTTATACCCTTAGTTACCATTTTTTTATTAATTAAATAAATATATATAGAAGAGAGAGAGAGAGAGAGAGAGAGAGAGAGAGCGCAAACCTGGACGGCTTCATGGAGCCGCTCGCAAAACCGCATACCACGACCGGTTGTAAAGCCACTTCCCCAAAAAAAATTTGAACAATAAATTTGCTATTAATTATTAAAAGAATCACCAATCGTTACTAATATTCAAGAAAGTTAAAACCAAGTAATTCATGAAAAGTACTACTTAAATTAGTTCCCAAAGAGTTATATATAAAAAAATAATAATATCAAGTCACGGAGTCTCGTTGTCAGAATCCCGGTCGCCGGAGTCACCTCGGAGCCTTGCCCTTATCCTTAGCCGGAATAGCACCTGAAAAAGGATAACAACTAACGGGGTAAGCAAAACGCTTAGTGAGCTACTTTACATATGTACTTACTATATAGCATGCATACATACCACATTCCACAACATTGGTCAACATTCAACCATAACAACACATATCACAATCAACAACATTTGACCCTCGCGAGGTCCAGCTATGAACTCCCGTCAGTTTGGACACGGGTCGGCCCCACAACTCACCAAGGGCATGTGGTTCCCTTTCCTCCCGTCATTTTGGACACGGGTCGGCCCCCACAACTCACCAAGGGCATGTGGTTCCCTTTCCTCCCGTCAGTTTGGACACGGGTCGGGCCCCACAACTCACCAAGGGCATGTGGTTCCCTTTTTCAGATAACCGTGCGCACACATACAAGCCATACAATAAACACATATATAAGTACTCACCTTAATAACAAAGTTACACAAACGCGAGCTAACACGATGCACCTAACGATCAAATCCAAAATCTACAAAAATTACATTTACCAAGTGTTAGAATTTTTGGATACTCCTAACTATTCCTCGTTTTGTCAAATTTCACAAAACCCAAAAGAATTCGCTAACAAATACGAAATCAATGACATCCCGGAACAACGAATGGTCGACCACGATTTGCTCGTGTCCCAAATCGCTCCGCTCAACCCCGCCGGACGACCGCCGAACAGCCTCCAAAAGACCGCCGGACCACCTGCCAGCGACAACAGTCAGCCGACTGTCGACGCGCTAACCGCCGGCGAACCACAACCGGTTTACACCGGCTGTGCACACGCCGCCACTCCTGACCAAACACCACCTCCGGCCATCGCCGGAGGCTGCTGCCGTTCACAAACGCCTTGGTGGCTCGTCACCACCTACCTACGGGCACGACAGCCCCTGCCGTCGCGGTACCGTCGCTCATCCACCGCTGCGTCGGCAGCCATGGCTGCCGACCGCGTTTCGTTTACACCACCACTACCAACCGTGGCTGGAGCAGCCTTGATTCCACGCCGCCAAGCACCGACGGAAAAGGTTTCCCCATCGCCGGCCTTCGCCTAGCGGCGGAACAGCAGCGCCGGGCTCGCCGGCGCATCAAACCACTACTACTAATCTACACGGCGCAGTTGTGGTTTACACGACGCCGGAGTGATGCCGCCACCGCCGGCCACCACGCACAACCTCAGAGAAAACGGGTAGACAAGAGAGCAAAATCCTTACCTTACGACGGAGATAGCCGGCGACCTCACTCTCCCTTTTCCGGCGACTGAAAAATCTCTCCGGCTTGCTCTCTTTCTCTACCTCTTTCTCGTCTGACTTTTCCTCTATCTCTCTCGTTTTCTTTTTCTCTCTCTCTCTCCTTAACTTCTCTTCCAAGAATATGGGTAGATAAGAGAGAAGGGTTGTTTCCCAATTAAATAGATAAAGCCAAAAGGCTATAACCCTATCTATTGTTTAAAAAATCAGATGACCTCACCTAATTTGTACCCAACTCAACAACTTTAATTAAAAAAAATCAGATAAATAAAAGAATTAAACTTTAAAGTAAATAAAAGTAAAAAGGAAATAAGATAAATGGGGTGTTACAACTCTCCCCCACTTACCAAGATTTCGCCCTCGAAATCAATCTGAGAAGAGTTCCGGATACCTATCTCGCGTTTCCACTTTCGGCTCCCAGGTCCACTTGGAACCCTTACGATGCTGCCACTGTACTTTTACGAGCCCAATCTCTTTGTTACGCAGCTGTTTCACTTTCCGCTCTAACATTGCAACTGGTTTCTCAACGTAATTCAGGCTCTCGTCAACCTGAATGTCATCTAGAGGCACATGCGCGGATTCATCCGCCAAACACTTACGCAACTGGGACACGTGAAACGTGTCGTGAATCTGCCCGAGTACCTCCGGTAACTCCAACCGATAGGCCACCTTCCCAACTCGCGCTAAGACCGTAAATGGTCCTATATAACGGGGCCCAAGCTTGCCCCTTTTGCGAAAACGAATAACCCCTTTCCAAGGTGAGACCTTCAGCAAAACACGGTCACCCACCTGGAACTCCAGATCCGATCTCCGCTTGTCTGCGTAACTCTTCTGCCTACTCTGCGCTGTCCGCAAACGTTCTCTAATCCTCTGGATGTGCTCCGTGGTCTCTTGAACCACTTCCGTGCTCCCAAGAACACGTTGACCAACCTCACCCCAACAAATTGGGGTCCGACATCTCCGCCCGTACAGCATCTCATACAGAGGCATCCCGATACTCGAGTGATAGCTGTTGTTATACAAGAACTCCACCAAGGGCAGGTACGTATCCCAACTACCTCCGAAATCAAGTACACAAGCCCGAAGCATCTCCTCCAATGTCTGAATCGTACGCTCACTCTGCCCGTCTGTCTGCGGATGGTACGCCGTACTGAAATGCAACCGGGGACCCATATCTGCGTGAAACCGCTCCCAAAATCTCGAGGTAAAATGGGTGCCCCGGTCTGAAATGATCGATACCGGTACCCCGTGCCTCCTCACCACTTCCTGCACGTACAGCTCCGCCATCTGCTCAGACGTGAAGCTCTCCCGAATGGCTAAGAAATGAGCACTCTTAGTTAGACGGTCTACTATCACCCAGATTGCGTCAAATTTCCGCGGCGTCTTCGGTAGCTTGGTGATCAGATCCATGGTGATATTCCTCCCATTTCCACTCGGGGATCTCTAACGGTTGCATCTTACCGTGCGGTCGCTGATGCTCAGCCTTGACCTTCAGACAGGTCAAACAAGACTCCACATAGCGGGCAACCTCCCGCTTCATCCCTGACCACCAGTAGTCAACTCTCAGATTCTTGTACATCTTTGTGGCCCCAGGGTGAATGGAGAATCTAGACTTGTGTGCTTCCTCTAGCAGTGTCTGACGAGCACCACCGGCAAGAGGAACCCACACCCGTCCATGCCTAGTCAAGAGTCCCCTACTGTCTCGAACCATCAAAGGTAACTGGCCTCTAACCCGCTCCTTATTCTGGTTCTCTTCCGAGCTAGCCTCCTCCTGAGCTCGCCGAACAAGATCTAGAAACGACGTGGCCACGGCCATCCGCAAGTGAGCCGTCTGGAAAGATAACTTGGGCGCCTTTCGACTAAGCGCATCCGCTACCACGTTTGCCTTGCCCGGGTGATAAAGGATCTCACAATCGTAATCCTTTACCACATCGAGCCATCGACGCTGACGCATGTTCAGGTTCGGCTGATCCAAGAAATACTTCAAGCTATGGTGGACGCGCTACCGCCGGAGAACCACAACCGGTTTACACCAGCTGTGCACACGCCGCCGCTCCCGACCAAACACCACCTCCGTCCATCGCCGGAGGCTACTGCCGTTCACAAACGCCTTGGTGGCTCGTCACCACCTACCTACGACCACGACAGCCCCTGCCGTCGCGGTACCGTCACTCATCCACCGCTGTGTCGGCAGCCAAGGCTGCCGACCGCGTTTCGTTTACACCACCACTACCAACCGTGCCCTGGGCAAGCCTTGATTCCACGCCGCCAAGCACCGACGGAAAAGGTTTCCCCATCGCCGGCCTTCGCCTAGCGGCGGAACAGCAGCGCCGGGCTCGCCGGCGCATCAAACCACTACTACTAATCTACACGGCGCGATTGTGGTTGACACGACGCCGGAGCAACGCCGCCACCGCCGGCCACCACGCACAACCTCAGAGAAAACGGGTAGACAAGAGAGCAAAATCCTTACCTTACAACGGAGATAGCCGGCGACCTCACTCTCCCCTTTTCCGGCGACTGAAAAATCTCTCCGACTTGCTCTCTTTCTCAACCTCTCTCTCGTCTGACTTTTCCTCTATCTCTCTCGTTTTCTTTTTTCTCTCTCTCCTTAACTTCTTTTCCAAGAATATGGGTAGATAAGAGAGAAGGGTTGTTTCCCAATTAAATAGATAAAGCCAAAAGGTTATAACCCTATCTATTGTTTAAAAAATCAGATGACCTCACCTAATTTGTACCCAACTCAACAACTTTAATTAAAAAAAAATCAGATAAATAAAAGAATTAAACTTTAAAGTAAATAAAAGTAAAAAGGAAATAAGATAAATGGGGTGTTACACGGGTTGAGCATGCCGAGCCCATGTTTTAACCGTGCCGAAGCTGAGCCCGTGGTACGCTCGACCTTATAACACAAATAAAGTAAATAATTTAATTTATCAACATTTTTACCTAATTTTCATACACAAAAAAATATACATAAATAATATTTCCAAATATGAATGAAAAACTTGATATAGTTAATAATGGTAGTTTGAAAAAATACCTTATTCGAACAAAGGAAAGATTTGATATATATAATTGTGGTTGGCGTGGTAGTGATAGTGGTGGTTATGGTAGAGGTGCGGTGGGCGGTGGGCCACGGTGGTAGTGGTGATGGTAATAAATGGTGGTGGTCGGTGGCCGACAATTGTGGTAAAGGAGGTGGAGATGGCCAATGTGAAGGTGACTGACGATGGCTGTGGAGATGGTTAAGGAGGTTGTTGTAGAGAAGGAGGTAGAGGTGGCCAATGGTGGTGGCGGTGGCGAGGAACGGTGGTAGTTGGTGGCAAACAGTGGTTGTGGAGGTAACGGTGGATGAGACACTTTTATCCCATGTACTATAGGTAGTGTTGGTTTATAAAACAAAAGGATCGAAGATGTGTATATGAAGGTGAATAAAAATGAACAGCAAGTATGAAGGCTGAATATAATATGGAAAACTTCACTCCATTTTACGTTGCATACATATCTATTTAAAAGAAAATAAACCTAAAATTCTACCACTACCTATCTAGAAAATAGGAGAAAATAACCAAATTAAAACTACCTACGTGCTTCTAGTTTGACTCACTCAAACATTCACTTGCTTCATAGACTTGGCCACTAAGTTACCAAATCATAATTGATTTAACATAAATAAACTAAACATCCGTATGCTATCGAACCGTGAACCACTAACCCGTAAACGAAACCCGAGTAAATAAATGATTAATCCAACAATCACCCCCTTAATCATTTATCACACCCTTCACTCACAACGGTGCCGGTTCATCAACATCCCGACTTTTCCCGGACACCCGACCTCCATCTCGGTCACGTCCAAAGTCATCTTTCAACCCGAAACAAGCTCACCACATGTGTAACATCTAACATGGCATCCCGTTGGAACCGTTCATTAACATCTCGACTCTTCACAAATCGACGACCTCTTCCCCGGCCACATCCAAAGCCACTCGATTTGAACTCCAACGCCATAATGTGTACAACCGTATAGCTTCTTCGATCTCTTCTTGTCTTGACAGCCGTAACCTTATCGATCACCCTTGTTCAAAGAGGCCTCTCCACCGACCAAGAAAACAAAGCCACCCGCTTCTACCGTTTTCTTTTAACCGGCTAAACGAACCGAATCCAAAGCCACCTGCTTTGACGAATTCTTTCTGTCCGCTTTTCACGCCCCTACGCCGGTCTCCCCTTATCACGAACAAGCCGATCAAGGACCGCAAAACCCGATGGCGACACCCCCTACAAGATAAAACCCGTCTCGAAACAGACCTTTTCTTCCAGTTGATCCCAACTAACAGCCACGAAACACCGATGTCATCAACGGTCACCACCATCGTCCCAAACGGTACTCCCCCTTAACAATGGCCGACCCGAAACACCTTCACGTCTTCGCATCTCCTGCTGTTGTTAATTTTCTAGTTGTGTTTCAACTCTTTTTTTTCTTCTTCAACCCCTTGCCCTCCGCCGACCGACACCCCCCGTCGGCGGAGGCTGCCTCCGATCTTCAAACCCGCTTCCTACAAACCCTAGGCTCTGATACCAGTTGTTGGTTTATAAAACAAAAGGATCGAAGATGTGTATATGAAGGTGAATAAAAATGAACAGCAAGTATGAAGGCTGAATATAATATGGAAAACTTCACTCCATTTTACGTTGCATACATATCTATTTAAAAGAAAATAAACCTAAAATTCTACCACTACCTATCTAGAAAATAGGAGAAAATAACCAAATTAAAACTACCTACGTGCTTCTAGTTTGACTCACTCAAACATTCACTTGCTTCATAGACTTGGCCACTAAGTTACCAAATCAGAATTAATTTAACATAAATAAACTAAACATCCGTATGCTATTGAACCGTGAACCGCTAACCCGTAAACGAAACCCGAGTAAATAAATGATTAATCCAACAGGTAGCCTGTATAGACTATTTTTCATTTCCTAACTGACAGTGCATTGCTTTGTTCTTGTCCATGGATTTGTGCTTGATGGTTGTAATAGTTGGTCTTGATTTCCATAAAAATCTAAATTAAGAAACGAAGAGAGAGATAGAGAGAAAGGAGAAAGAGGGTGGGGTGGGGTAGTCTAAGGAGTCGGCATGGCCATGCCGATTTCACTCTTTACCAATCAACCACGATGGTGTTGATGGTCTTGCCAATCAGCACCGAAGCCTTGCTCCCCTTGCCGGCCCATTGTGGATGGTCTGAGTATGTAAAATGACCAAAAAATGTATTTTTAAATTTAATAATTAATACTAATAAGGGTATAATTGAAAATAGAGTAAAATACATTTTTGGTCCTTATGGTTTGACAAAAGTCTCACTTTTGGTCCCTACAGTTTAAAAAATACACATTAGCCACTACAATATGCATTTTCGTCCAATTTTGGTCCCTCTGACTAACGGCTGTTAAATGAAGTTGTTAGTCTAAGGGGTAGTTTCGTCTTTTTTTATTTTTCTTTTAATTTTGCTTAAAAAAATAAATCCAAGGACCAAATATGAAATTAACAAAAACTGAGTTCATTCCCAATATAAACCCTAATTCTAAAAACCCTAAATCAGATATGAAGACACCACCCACCTTCATCAATCATCACCACCCATCTTCTTCTCCACCTCCAATCCTCCACCACCCACCGTCATCTATCTCCATCACTCACCGTCGTCTATATCCACCACCCACCTCCAACTCTTTCGCTGCTCCTCCACCAGCCACCTCCATCCGCCGCCTACCACCACCAGCCACCTCCACTCGTCCCCTACCACCACCAGCCACCTCCACGGTCGCCGACCTGTAACACCTACCTCCGCCGTCGCCGACCTCCACCACCCCATCTCCACCCGCCATCGCAGCAGATCCATCGTCACCATACCGTTCTCCATCCAAATCCAGATCCCGACCACCTTCGCCACCACACCGCCGCCTACCTCCGAAATGATGGCCATCTTCTAGCAAGTCTCCAAATAAACCAACAGCCACCTCGTTCTCTTAATCAGGCCTCGTTCCAAAGAAACCAAATTTAGAAGAAACGGCAGATTCGATGGCTGGGGATATGTAGTTAAAGAAGTATAAAAGAAAAAGAGTGTGGAAGAGGTTAGGGTTCATGTAATCAAGCCTTTGGGTTTCTTTCTTCTCCTTTTCTGGATTCACATCTGATTTTAAGGTTGTTTTGATTTTAGGTTTGCGTTTGGGTTTTGATTTAGCTATTTCCTTTTCTGGGTTTGGGTTTAGGTTTTGTTTCTTCTCCTTTTTCTGGAATCAGGTTTTGATTTAGCTTTTTCTTGGGTTTGGGTTTTTACCTAATTATGAAAGGATTTTATGAGTGTTGTGGATGAACAATGTATTTAAGAAGGATTTTAAAATTTGATTTCGATTTAGATTTGTGGGTTTTGATTTTGATTGAAATTCTTAAATGTTGAATTTGATATAGAAGTGAAAGAAAATTAAAAGATGAAGATTCAAGTAAGGAAGATGAAGATTCAAGGAAAAAATAAAAAAATTAATTAAAATTTGTTAAAATGATAAAAAGATGGAAAAAGACTTAAATACCCTTAACTTAACAAGTTTATTTAACGGCCGTTAGTCAGAGGGACCAAAATCGGACGAAAATACATATTGTAGTGGCTAATGTGTATTTTTTTAACTGTAGGGACCAAAAGTGAGACTTTTGTCAAACCACAGGGACCAAAAATGTATTTTACTCTTGAAAATAAAATATACAAAAAACTCCTAAAAAGCTATTCAAAGTAGCGTTTCAAAAAGTTAGCTTATGGTACATGTTTGAATGAACTAACTTATAATCTAGTTTATTTTTGCTAAATAAGTAAATATTTTTAGAATAATTTTTAATGTTATGGTTTAAAGTTGATTTCACAGACAACCTTGCTTTAAAATCTAAATTAAAACTTTTACTTATGATTCCAAATTTAATGGACCCCCCACCCCACAACTTAATAGAAAACCATGTTCTAAATATCCCAAAAATCATCTATTTTTTAATACACTTTTGAGTACTTGTTTCTATAAGTGGATTAAATTACCATTTTAAACCCAAAAGATCACATGAACTACAAAATCATAAATTTTGGACCCCAAAATTTGGTACACAAGTACTTCATCTTTCATGTGGTCTAAAGCTCTTAAGAGACGTGGAGAATTTAATCACCGGACCAACAAAAAAAGTGATGTTTTTGGTTACAATAATACTTGCATTTCCTGTTTTTTCTCAAACTATAATCATCTAAGAAAAAAGGGGCTTTTCAGAAATGGCTTTGCATTTCAGCAGTGCCTGTAACTTTGGTTTAAGCCAGAAAAAAAGGGCTGAAAGAATCAGGGCAGTTGCTTCAAATGAGTTTGTTAAGGTGAAAACTGAGGAAGATAAGCTTGTGAAGTTGGGTGGTTCTGATTTGAAGCTCACAAAGCTTGGGATTGGAGCTTGGTCATGGGGTGATACAAGTTATTGGAACAATTTTGAATGGGATGGTAAGTTTTGCCCACCAGGTGTTTGATAAAAGTCCTCTGTTATGTTAAGTTCAATTTTATCAATTGCTTTGGTGGGTTGAATCTGCTCAGCTTTTCTATTAAGTTGTTGTTAGTGAATTGCTTGAAGATTGACTGTTATTATTTGTACCCATGTCATGTTATTCTGCAATTATATCTTACAACAAACCCAATAGTTGATTCAAGATTTCTTGGATGCTGGTCCTTTTGCAAGGATTACCGAAAACCCCATGTATAACTGTATTTTCTCTATGAGAAATTAGGTGCCAATTATTTGTTATTTCATTAAGGTGTCTGTATGGATTAAGTCATTTAGACCGTTAAGCCCGTTGTTATATATGTGTTTGATTGCACCATCTGGGCCATCGTTGAATTGAGTCAAGTCGGTTGTTGTTTATGGCAGATAGGAAGATGAAAGCTTGTAAGAACGCATTTGATGCAAGTATTGATAGCGGTATAACTTGGTTCGATACTGCTGAAGTCTATGGCTCAAGGGTGAGAATGATTGCATTACTTTCCTCCTTTCTGTTTCATGTAAAACTCCATGCTATTAAAGCTTCAATTTTTTTGTTGTGTGTTCAGTTCTCATTTGGTGCAATAAACTCTGAGACATTGCTGGGAAGGTAATCTATCTGACTAACAGTTATGAATATTTAGCATTCATATTTTTTAGCACATGATAACCATGTAAGAATTTTACCATATAGAAAGAAATGGAAAATGGAAGCAAATCCACTAGTAAATGCTAGAAACAAAGTTGCTCTTGTTTATAGCCAACGAAACAGAACACAAAAATCACGGGCACACGGTGAATAGAGAGTTACGTGGTTTACCCAATCACTCTACACCCATGGGCATCCGTTAAGATGTTTACTCTATGTGGAGAAAACAAAGAGATTAGGGCTCAAGAACATAGTAGATTTTCCATTTGTACTAGGATTCAATGTCATTGTAGTTCACTTTAGTTCTGTTTAGAGCAATTTGTGTACATTTTGGTTATTTTAATTCAGATTAGGTTCATTTAGGTTGTACCTCTGTTATATTTTTTAGCTGACCGAATAGGGCCAATTGCAAATCAGCCATATCTCTTATTCAGCCCATTAGGCTGCTAGCAAATAGTCCCTAAGATATGTTTAGATTCATTTTTAGTCAATTAGACTCATGACTAGGCATGACAAAAGTGTTAGGTAAAACATGACTAGGGATGACAAAACAGATAAAATGAATATTTTGATTAATTTATAATATATTTAATATATCTATAATAAAATATATTGTTAGAAAGTTCTTGTCAAGAAGATTAAAGTAACACGAAATATGAAGTTTATGTAGGTGAATGGTATGGTAATGGTAAGGTAGTGTAAAGCTGATGTGGCGCTGAGTGGCAGCCTATGCAGGTGGTATGGTTGATGCTTTATTTTAGTTTTTAATTATTTATCATTATTAATAAATTACATAAATTAACCAAAATATAGAAACTGCATAAAAGATAATATTTTGAGGACGGTAAAATGAAAGTTTAAATAGCATAAATACAAAAAAAAAAATTTAAGAATAAATAAAATGTAAAGAAACGGGCGTATTTGATGTTTTTAGAAGATAATTAGGTTTTATTTTAAGGTCAATTAGTGAAGTGTAGGTCTGTTCCACCATGGCTTGGGGTTGGAACAAGCTATTCCACTCTGTTTCATATAAAGATTATGTCAAACGTGGAATAATGATCCCTAATATGTTATGTTCTATGCAATATACCAAATGCAGCATGTTCATAGGTTTACATAAGTCCAAGTCCTTTCATCAGTTTTCTGAATGGATTTCCACCTCTTTTTGGTTGGTTTAGAATTTAGATCCATGTTTATCAAGCATTTACAAGGGAATATACATACTCTTGTATTCACTCCCTTTTTTATGGTTCAAAGATTTATCAAGGAAGGAAGAAAAAGCATCCAGAAGATGAGATAGCTGTTGCAACTAAATTTGCTGCATTGCCATGGAGGCTTGGGCGCGAAAGCGTCCTCTCCGCCCTTAAGGATTCATTGAGTCGACTCGAGCTTGACTCGGTGGAACTCTATCAACTCCATTGGTTTGTCCTCTACCTTCATTGGCTGTTTCCATGTTGGTTTCGAGTATAAACGGCTGACCTTTTTGCTATGAATTTTCAGGCCTGGAATATGGGGAAACGAAGAGTACTGTGACCACATTAACATATTACATCTCGACATTTTCCTGTCCAGAACATCTTGGTTTAAGCATCCGCTATCTTTTACCAAAAAGCAAACTCCAATAAGTTATAATTGAGAAGCGTAAAACGAAGTGGGATAATCCTTTTTCAGGATATATCGATGGTCTTGGAGATGCTGTGGAGCAAGGGCTGGTGAAAGCTGTCGGAGTCTCCAACTACAGCGGTGGGTGTTCCATCTTCTTCTCGTTAAAACCATGAGATAAACTCTCTGGGTGTAGCATTATTGGTTCCAGGATGGTATACTTGCAGAAACAGACAGATTCAAATCTGGCTAACTGTAACGTTTATAAATTGGGCTCCTTGTGGGGGTAGCTCATAAGCCAGCCGCCTAACGGTCCCATTGTGTACTTGATTTCTTATTTCAGTGACTTTCTTATTTTAGAAAAGCGTCTCCGTGAGGCTTACAAGCAGCTAAAGAAGAGAGGGATCCCCCTGGCTGCAAACCAAGTCAACTACAGTCTCATATATAGGATACCCGAGGAGAACGGTGTGAAGGCCACATGTGACGAACTTGGCATCTCGTTAATCGCCTACTCACCCATCGCACAAGGTTCGACTAGTTCTAGTAGAGTTTTTGTTTTTTCTGTTATAAACCTGACATCGTGTAGATAAATAAAAGAACCATCAAATTGTAACAGTGTATGCGGAACCCCGTTAGATTACTATCCAAAAGAGCCCTTGAAAAGAGAACAGAGATTCCAACATATATTGAGGAGAAATGGTCCAAGTCTGTCTTAGCCGATGTGGGATTCTTAACACAGATGTAACTTAACTTCAACATTTTGAACTCGTACAGGTGTTTTGACCGGAAAGTATACGCCACAGAACATCCCTACGGTCCTCGAGGAAATATTTACACATCTGAGTTCCTAACTGAGGTAAGACCGCAAAGGCGCAATCATAGGCAATAGTTTACATGTTCCTAACTTGGGCTTGTAATTAACCCGTTTCTCTGCAGTTGCAACCTCTTATAAACAGGATCAAAGAGATCGGAGAGAGCTACGACAAAACTCCAACACAGGTACATTTGTTACATTCAAGAAGTCAAGCGGAATGAGCATTGAAAACATAAGCATACTAAAACCAACCCAATATATCCCCACCTGAAGATGGGTTCTAGCCAGGGGTCGTTGCAAACATGGTTGGTCTACTCTTTTGGATCAAAGTCAGGTCTGCATACATTTCACCCCTCTCAGACTTATTTTCAAGAGGGATTTATTGGGTCCACTTGGTTTGGTTTGGACGTATGCAGACTTGACCGTTGCCTATAAGAGTAGAAAAGGTGTTTCCATGAATATAGACATACTAAAGAAAAAATATATGTCCGATATGGTGCAGGTGGCTCTCAACTGGCTGATAGCTCAAGACAATGTGATCCCAATTCCAGGAGCCAAAAATGCAGAACAAGCGAAAGAGTTTGGTGGGGCGTTGGGTTGGAGGCTAACCAACGACGAGGTTAACGAGCTTCGTGATTTGGCTTCAAAATCAAAACCCACAATAGGATTTCCTGTTGAAAAGATGTAAACTAACAATACCCATTTCATTTTTTGTCAAAATACGTTAAATACATGTATATGCAATAGGTTCGGCAATACAATCATATTTTTTGGTAAAATCATAATACATAATAGAAGAAACAGATTGGGACATAAGACAACATATACCAAGAATCACCACTCAATCACTATATATATGATACATGAATGTGCAGAAGACAGTCTCAAAGGGTTTTACACAATATTTCTATCTTCATCAACAAAAAGAAAGAGAAAAGAAAACCATAAAAGAATCCGAAAACTTGACAAAAAGAATTTGAATGTAATCCTTATTTCGTACCTCGATTTCAAATAATGAACAATGCAGACCACTACTCCTAATTATCTTGTACACGTTTTTGGCCCGAGAAAAGTTGTGACTAGCTACAAGATGGACGAATTTCCATTCTCGAGCGAAATATGAGGATTTTGTTTTTTTATATGAGACCAGAATAGGGATTATAGGATTGAACTGGCACACCTGAGCCATAAGAGTGGGGTGTAGCCCCATATGGGTTGGCAAAGGGGTTTGAACTTTGTGGTGCCAATGGTGGAGCCATCATCATCATTTGTTGTTGCTGTTGCTGGTACAAGAAGGCTTGCTGCTGCTGCTGCTGAGCCATGGCTGCCATTTGGATGTTGTGTGGTGCGGCTATGGCGTTGGAAGCGTAGAATGGGTCTGGTGCCATCTGTGATGGCATCATGGCTCCACCCATCTGGTTTTGTTCCCATGGGTTGTAGCTAACATTCTGGTTGGTTCTTCTGATTGCATCGTCGTATAGGCTGTCAAGTGTCAGTTTGTCCAGCCCTCCAGCCTGATTTTCATCCCCCAAAAAAAACCAACAATTAGTAGAAGAGACAAATTAACTGGAAGTCATGTGGGTTTGTGAAAAAACAATCTTGGATAGAAAATTACCGATTTAAACATTAGCAATCATTATGAGATATTGATATTGTTGATTATGGTCCACAAAGTTCATGTATTTCGTTTTATTTAGAGGCGTTTTAGATATTTGACTAATAGTCAATCATTTGTAAATTATGTGTGCGGTCAAACATTGTGTCATTGTACTATAAAGCAAAGTGGAGCGAAAACCCCGTACCAGTTTGGTTGCAGATGTGGCACTCCCGTTAGAGCTTGGTGCAGTTACAAGGGCCAACTCCCATCCTGAGGTTCCATTAACTGAAGTTATGGGAGTTGAAGCTGGTTGGTCGACTGTAAATTGCAATAGCGATCAAGAATAAAGTTAGCAAGATAAAGTGTGTTGCAGACAAAATCATTTGTTCGACCGGCTATTGGCCATAGCCAACCATAAGCTAGCATACTTTTTGTGCTTATTAAAAGACCTGTTTGGTTAGCCATAAGGTAGCTTTAAAGCTAGCTTTTTGAAAGCTACTTCAACTAGTGTTTCAATAAGCTCTAGGGGCTTTTTCCAATTATGGCCCATATGTTTTTCCAAATCAATTTTTCAACATGCCATCATTTTAGTATTGTCATCTAGTATATTAGCTAACAACGAGATCACTAGCCACCAACTAGCTTTCCAATTTAAGTTACAGGTAGCTTATCAGCCAACAACTAGCTTACCAAATATAACCATTCTGTTATATATGTTCAGAACATGTTTCTCCATCAGTCGGTTCTATATGAGCCCACTATCAAATTTTATTATTTTCTCACATCATGTAAACGCGAAACAAAATGAAATATGAAATTTGGAAACAGACATGTTACGTACCAACAGGCACAATGGCCAAAGCCATGGAATTCTTCTGATCAAAGTCAGCAGCTTCTGTAACCGGATCATCCAAACTCTAGCAAAATGAAATCAGCAGTCATTCAGAAAGGACCCATGAATATTATTTAGTTTATTACTAAGAAATCACATCATCTAGCCAATCCAATAGTTGGGACTTTTAGGTCTCAACAAAATTGCAATATTTTCCATTTTCTATTTTTGGAAGTTACCAGTTTGCCCAAAGTCATCGTCACCAAAAAACTAATATTAATTTTGGTCCTCAAGATCCCTTATTATGCATGTTAGAAGGGTCTTTTACACATTTTACGGTCACATTTTGTAAAACTGTCTGGTCAAACATCAACAAAGGAAGTATTGTAAAAACTAAAATATTATCCAAATTACCAGTAGATCTGGTGGTGGCACAGAAGTAGGGGTTTCCACTTTAACCGGTTCAGGTACAGGCTCAACCGGAGGTGGAGATGGTGGACGTTTCTCTGGAACCTCTGCTTCTTTTTTGTATTCTATGGCTAAAATTCCTTTGGGTTTGTCATCAACTGCCTGCTTTGTTGACAATGTACAATTAAGCATAATTTTCAAATCTTGAGGTTCAGGAACAAGTAGAGATATATCCTACCAGATCTTTACGAACAGTAGAAGCACGAGGGGCTTCTTTCACATATTCTTCCATGGTTTGTAGAAACGAAGATGGAGGCTTCAATAATGGGCAATTGAAAAGGAAAAAAAAAGTTAGGCAGTGTCAAAAGCATATCACAAAGAAATTTGAAAACCTTACAAGCAGATCATCATACCTGCTCGATCTTAATGAATCTTTCCCCACGTCCAATGTCAAGGTTTTTACATATCTCATAAAATTCAGACAATCTCTCTGCCTGAAAACATGTTTATAGAATAGCATAACCTATCTGCCATTTGGTTTAAACTTCAAGGGGTGTATTAAAAAACAAATTCAGAATATTACCTGCTGCCCAGCCCTCCTATATATATCCAGAGCCTTAAGTGCATCATGTCGTTGCATCTCAAAGAACTGTTCCATAGCAATGTTCAATTATCAGTGTTTGTTCATCGATGTTCAAAAGAACTCCAGATTTCAGTAGCTAAGAATACGGCTTACCTTGTCTACCAAATTAACTGAAGCGTCACTGATTGCATTGTAGATTTTGATGCTTTCAGTGGCAACCTGAAGAAGCAAAAAGATATAGTAACACATGAACTTGTCAAAGAGAAAAATTAAAAAATATGGTGGGTATATTGCAAACAGCCACTACTAACCATAGAAAGTGCTAGCTGAATCACAAAGTTATGAACTGCTGCTCCTTGTGGCTGCATGGTACAGAAAATGAGGTTCAAATCTTACTAGGATATGCTTGGTGAAACAACAATAGGTGAACGGATCCAACATTTGCATCAGAATGTACCAAACTTCATGGTTTAGAACTACCCAAACTAAACAAGAATTTGAGACTACCTGACAGCCTAAAACGCGAAACAGAAGTTGCTGCAGAGCTGGTAGTTGTTCAAGCAGCTCAGGCGTGTCGAGATCTTTTGTTCTCTGCATCATAAGTGGTAATAAAGATGGTTAAAATCAAAACGTTCATCTAATTGTATCTTGGTGTCCAATTTTTAGCGGACAGCCAAAGACTACACTCTAACTTGGATCAGTACTTAATTATTTGATTAGAAAATATAGACACCCAAATATTGAAGAATCACCACTCCAATAATCATCTTACCGGGCGGTCTGTTTCAACATCATATTTCAAGACTCGGAAGCACTCCAACCTCTCTTCCAAATATAGTGCTACGTCCTAACCCAGCCAGAATAATCCCATGCTGTACAGAAAATCACAACATATTTTATCAAGAACTTTATTGGATCCATACAGTTTGATTCATGACGACCAAAATTTCAAGGTACCATTTGGACTAGAATCATCTTTGAAGTAAGACAAGTTGAGCACATGGTTTCTACTTCTTCCATAGTTGAGAAGTTCCTCCTGAAATGTGGGATCCACCTCCCTCAAGGCCCGATGAATAACAATTAAAGTTTTCAAAGCAACCTGCATTGGAAGTGGAATTATTATAGTCAACAAGGGTATGAGACTCAAAGTCAATGTCCACATGTAGATAACAATAGATAACAAAATTGACCATATGAGACTCAAAGTGGATCAACACTATGGAAGTGGAATTATTATAGAACACTGAGAAATAGTCAACAAGGGTATTTCATCTTCGACAGTAGCAAGCGAATTAGATCACAATTCCCATGGAAAGAGTAAAAAGTAAAAAGAAGTTAATGACATTCGGTGCAAAGATGATCAGCCTTTTTTATTTATATTTGGACAATTTCTGATAAGTTCTTTCTCCGTCCTTTGCTTTGCTAACTTTTGAGGGACGTTTGGCTGGATTTAATCAGCCAACCATCTCTCTTGATGGTTCCTTCAAAAGTATGGGAATTTGGGGTGGGAGTGATACCCTTTATACCAACATATAAATATTACAAAGGGTAAAGTAGTAACAAAATTTCCTTCTCATATTCTTGCAAACATAATAACCATTGAGCAGAAAAAAAAAATTATCATGCCTTAAAATCACAATTCACAAATACAAGAGGGAGCTGATACTTTTATACAATATTAAATATTGCAAGGAAATAGTAAAAGGTATCCTCAATTCTTGCAAACATAAAAAAACTATCATGCTATCTATTAAATGGATTGCAAGTTTTAAATATATTAACTACTCTGGAATTAATGTACTCTATTTTTAATATATAATCTTGCTAGACATAATCTACACAAAACAAACAAAGTAAGTTAAAAAGTCATCAGTTTAACTAATAAAATTAACGTATTTAAGCGACCCGACAATAATTAGGTATGCCAGCTGGGTTTTAATCGATTGAAACAAGGATATAACACCAAGTATAGAAAGTGACAAGGATCTTTATTAAAAACTTCATATTTAATAAGATATTGTGAACATAACATAACCTATCAGAACTCAGAAAAGCAAAGATATTCTATTATCATAAAATCACAATAAAAAAAATAAATGGCAGAAAAACATACTGCCCAGTTATGCGTCTTCGACAATCTTCTTGCAAGAGCATGGATGCAATACGCGACATCAGCTCGAGGTCTTGTAGCTGAGATAGCTGCAAATATAGCTGCAACAAAGATTGAAAGATTGGAAAAACATCAGTTCTCCCTTGTATATATAGAGTACATATTAAATTCTAACTTAAACAAAAAGTCCCTACTTAGTTACATAACTCTACTCTCCCATTAGCTGAGAAGTGAATCCCCCTTCAAAGCAGTGGGGATCTTTAAAGGTCTACATTATTTATGGCAGAAAATACTGAGATTATGTTAATTTGACTACAAGCGGTTTTTATCTCAGAAACTTGGTAGGATTATATAGAATCATGTTAGTTCTCCGTTTCATGTCTTTCCTCCAGATAGGAAATACTCATCTTCCTCTAACCATGAACCTATCATTACTGAATGAACCGGTAGAATTTTGTATTCTGCAATTGAGCGTGATGATTCCCAACATATGCATCATAGTTGAAGAACCAAAAGTACAAAGTGTAGGTATACATAATGGGAAACTAGCCAATTCCACGTCAAGAAAATACGGAGTACCCACCACGTATATGCTTTTCTTTTGCCGGGCGCTCAACATGGTTGGTAGCCTTCACAATATTTATATCCAATTCCTACGCAATCCATACAAACAAATAAAATTAAAGACAATAATACCCATGAACAATCAGTAAAATCCTTAAAGTAGATTCCAAATATTTGCCTACCTTGTAGTCACTACTAACTTTAGCTATATTGACAGTCGTACTGTCCTTAATTCGCTCCAAGAGCTTTTCGTAAACTGTTTTGAGTTCCCCCACCCGACATTCTTCAATCTACACCGAGCTACATTATTAAGCAATCGATTAGGTAAAAATTCACGTAAGATCAGCTTAAAACCACCATGATAAACCTACTTCTACCTTAAATCTCAAACATCAAGACTAATAACAATCATTTATAAACAAGTAGATCATAAAACTCAACTCAATCACATAAACCATAATCCTAATTTTATATACATATCAATCATCACAAAAACAAAATTCTAAATTTTGCTAAACAAATAGAAGTTCATAAAGATTCTGAAACTACTATATCAGATTATACACATAAACAACCATTAAAAAAACCTAAATTATACACATACAACTGAAAAAGAAAAGGTTAAACCAAACACTTAATATGAACACATACAAGTCATAAAAAAAATCAATTCCTTTTATAAGAGTTGAAGAAACAGAGTAACAAATCAAAATTCCACAATTGAGGTCAAAATCAAAAACTAAAACCTGAAACACATGAAGAACTAAAAAAAAGATGATTATATACATACAGATAGCTGTATCTATATATCACGGAATTGAAAAGAAGAAACCTTTTCGTATGCATAATTTGGTGTTCTGAGCTGAAATTAACAGAAATTAGATGGATCAGAAAGCAGAAATCGACTCACCTGAATGGATTTCTAGAGAGAGAAAGTGAAAAAGAAGAGAGAGAGACAGAGAGGCGTCTGGTGTGTGTGTGTGTGTCTGCACAAAAAACATAAAAATGGAAAAATGGAAATTCGTATTTGGTTGGCCGTCGGCGTCAATATCACATATATACTTTTCTTTTAAAAACAATATATTCTATCTTTTAATTAAATATTGACCATATGGAATTATTAAAAAAAATTATTTAAAATCATCATCAAAGTTACTACATCGAGTAACAAAATTGAAGTTTTTAATTCTTTAGTAACATGCTTTTTTATAACCCATTTTGAATTAAGATATCCAAATAACAACACCATTAAGGCTACACGCACCCAAGCTTTCCAACCCTCTCAACCCACTCACTTTTTTAATGCCACATCAGCTTCCACATCAGCTTTTGGTCAACCCTCTCTTTACCCTCCCATAACCCTCTACAACACACACCCAACCCTCTCAACCCACTCCACACACAACACACACACACAACACACACAACACACGTAAAGTAAAGCGGGTTCATGAAGCCAAAGAAGCCCCAAGCCGCCGGCTTCAAGACGTCGCGCACCCAACCCCTCCTACCCGCCGGCTCTCCTTCCCTCCTACCCGCTGTGAACCGCTCGACCGGTGCGACTAGCCTAATGGTACCTCTTATGATTTATGTCATAAATACAAGTCAAAATATATATTTTGTTATCAGTGAATGGTATCTCTAACTATCGAATTTGAATTCTATGAAAAACATGTGGCAATATCTAAATCATGGGTCTACAACATAGTGATATCCTTAATTAGGTTGGTTTGTGGTCAACGGGGATTAGTCGAATGCCCTTGTGAGCCCGGATACCCCTGGCAACATGTGTGTGTTTACTTGTCGTTCAAAAATAAATAAAAAACTATATCTTATTCTTTTTCTATTCTTATTGTCATTTTATTGTTGAAATAAATAATGTGTATTTTCTTATGCATAAAATCACTTTCAAGCATGCAGACCAAAGCTTTTTTTTCTACATCAATATAGAATTAAGTGGTCACGATAAATCATACTTATCTTTATTATGTCATTCTTCACTGTTACGTCATTATTATAGAATTTTAATTAATA
Source organism: Centaurea solstitialis (assembly GCA_030169165.1). Classification (NCBI taxonomy): domain Eukaryota; kingdom Viridiplantae; phylum Streptophyta; class Magnoliopsida; order Asterales; family Asteraceae; genus Centaurea; species Centaurea solstitialis. Next base: position 56,846,138 of record CM058044.1, on the reverse strand, counting down.
ATTTACCCTGTGTCACTCCAAATAAAATATAATACATTCGTAGGGTCAATAGTCAAGTGACATGTAGATCATTTGACAGAATTCTAAATTTTTTTTAATGTTAGTGTTCAAGTCTCATCAAAAGTCAATATTATTTACTTCAAGAAAATAAAATAGAAGATGGTATGCAAAACTTTGGTTTTTTTTTCAAATTTTATATCCTCTAATTTATTTAAACTTCAATAAAAATAATATTAGTTACTATCATTATACTGTTACTAATTATGTGCAAAAGTTACAAACCAGTGATTTCACATCCAATGTTATAAGAGACTTGAGGGTCACATCTGTGAGAATCTGTAAATCAAATAAGATAATCCTAGTTTGGAGAGATTGGGTTTATAATAGTTAATTATAAACCATTTGGGTATTTTATGTAAGAAAACCCAAAGATAAAGGTTTGAAATGAATTATATATATTTATTAAGTAAATAAATGTATATAAGTTTATTAATTAATAAATTATGTATTTATTAAGATAAATAAATATATAATAGAAATATTAATTAATAAATAATTATCTAGTTTGGTAAATATTCTTTTCTTTGGGAGAAAGAAAAGATAATTACCAAAAGATAATTATTGAGTTACATGGTAACTAGGAAAGTCTACCTTATAAATATAGGCTTAAGGGTTACCAGTTAATGCAATTAATTGATTATTCAAGCCACAAAAAGAAAATCTCTCTCTCCTCTCTCCTTAAAAACCGGCGCCAAGAACCACAACCCCACGGAGTTCGGTTTTTCGGTTGACATCTCGCAAAACAGCTTGTTTCGTGATCTCAAGATTTCAGCCAACTAGAAGGCAATTTGTGTGATCGTTTACGGGTGGATCAAACTTAAGCAATCCAGGTAAACTAACCAAAAACCTCTTGTTAGGATTAAATAATTAAAACGATTAAGATCAATCGAATGTTTTCGGGTTTTTAATTCTAAGCTTCCGCATCAATCAAACCAGTTAGGTTTGATAAAGTTTAAACCTTTTCGTCAGTTTGATCATTAGGTTTTACCGTGCATCTCTTCCAGTTAGGATTGAGATCCACAGTGATCCTCGTATCAGTTCGATGTGAGGGATCCTCAAAAACCCAACGTATACTATATAATTGAGTAGAGAAATGTCTCTCACTATCTAAGAATTGTATTTCTATTGTGAACTAGGAACTTATCGAAAATGCAACATGTGTTAGTATTCATTATGAATGATGAAGACTTTTACAATATTCATGATAAATTTTAGAACATGTGATGTTCTTGTAGGTTTCTCAATTCACGATGGGAACACAATATTAAGTCGAAGTTGTTCCTGTATAAACTAAGGTTCTAAATAGTGTAAGGTGTGGCATGGAGGCAAGGCCAAGCCTCAAGCCTTGGAAGCAATGCGAGAACATGTCATTTTTCAAGGTGTGATTTATGCGGCAAATCTCTATAGCATATACAACATTATATACAATATATATATACATATATATAGTCAGGTTCAAATGAAAATTCATCTTTCACTGTGAACATGAGGACAACCAAGAGATTGTCACGTGGCATATTTAGTCTGAATAATCATGTATTATTCGGACTGGATAATAATTATATATTATTCGGGTTGAATAATACAACATTCAGTATTAATTATTCAGACTGAATAATGCAACATTCGTTATCATTTTAGTTTGGATAATACATGATTATTCAGACTAAATATGTCACGTTACGCGCTCTCAGTTGTCCTCATGGTCACAATGAAATTTGAGTTTTGCAGCCGAACTTTCATCTACATATATTTTTCTACTATTACTCAATGCATCAACGAAAATAAACAATTAAAATTATATTATATATTAAAAACTGACAAATAAAGCATTAAAATGATAAGCTAAATCAAATATTGTGTTACAAAATTCGGGCAATATACCATATCATGTCTCAAGCATAACGTGGCGTGATACACAAACATTAAACTATCTGCTATGATAGCTGTTGCGACAAGCTTTTCGGACAAACATATACCTAAAAAAAAAGTATTTGCGTTTATAAATGAAATAAGAAGGAAATTAATTATTATTTTTTCTTGTGAAAGATGAAAAAGGTAAATTAGAAAATTCCAAATCTGTATTCAAATATTCCGTTTTTATCTTTACTGAGTTACGGAAAAAGTACGATGATCGAGTACAGCAACAAATCAACCGCATAGATGTTACAGGTGGAATCTCAACCGTTGGATTAAAAATCAAGGACTCTGGCTTTTAGTGGGATCCACCCTGTTTTTAGATCTAGCGGTCAGAGACAGCTTTGCGATGGATGAAAGAGACAAACAAAGTTTCTCCACTTATTCAGTTTTAAACCTTTGATAAATTGATATTGACAAAAATAGTCCCTGAACACTTTTCTTCTTGCCATTCTCTTTCATTATTTAACTTCTTTTTCCTTTTCTTTCTCCAAGTTATGCCTTTTGAAGAATTAAATCTTTTATCTTTATTCTTTATATTTATCTTGTTGGTGACGTATATGAGAGAGTTTCCATTTGAATTAAACTTTATATTCTTTACATTGGTTTAAGCATTGGTTGATCTTGCATCAATCTAATATTGAAGTGTAAATCTCGCTATCAATATATAACTTTTATGCCACATCATTCTGCTAATAGTATGTGCTTTGTACATGTGTTGTTGGCAGAAATAGGGTATGGTAAGAGCAATGTAATAAGCTAATGGCTTGGGTAAAAACGAGAGAACGTAATATATAGATTGCTTTGCTCAGTAAGATTTCAACCCTACTCTCTCTGGGTTATCATGAAATTTACTCGAGAATAATTTTCAACTCACAATTATGATTTGGGCGGATTTCATAACCTTTAGATCTAGAGGAATCGAAAGAAATCTTACGTAAGAACCAAAATTGAATGTCCCATTAAAATCCTATTGATAGAAATTATGGGAAATTACTGGAGTGATGAGAAGTTAAATATTTTTTTTTGGATGGCATGTTGGTGCAACGGAGTATTATCGTGCCACCATGGCACCTAATCACGATAACCCGAGCTCGAAACCTCTCTAAGGAGAATAACCAACCCAACCTAGCCATCCAGTTACATTTAAAGGGCTTTAAGACATCAGCTGGGATTCAAACCCGGCACCCATTCAGGGAAAAATCCCCCACAATGGACTCCAGTAGGAGTTGAACTCCTGACCTTCACCAATAAGAACTATAACCTATGCATCAGACCAACTAAGTTGGGCATCATTTGCGATGAGAAGTTAAATATACAAGTTACAAACCAGTGCAAATATAGCATCAGTGGAAAATTCTATTAGTTGTCAATAGTCATCAATATGCCCCAGTCATCAATATGCCCCTAATATGCATTAAAGCATCACGTACCACTGATGACGTTCATTGTCACTGGTGGCACATTCATTAATATATTCCAAACATTGGTGAATAACAACTGAGCAACCACTTGTCACTACAATAGTTGGTGTCAATCTTTTAAACTTCTGCCAATGAGTCTATCCAACATAGGACCATATATGCAGACGCAACCCTCTTGACCCTTGTCATATGGCACCATTAGGTTCTAGCAGTTTATGCAAGTGTGCACTTCATAAACGCTAACATGCATTATAATTTAACTATTAACCCATTATTATCTTATGAATCCACTCAAACAAATATAGCATGATGATTTCATCAAACTCGCCACGTATGTAAGAGAAACTAAAGAACCATCACTTGCAAAATAAAATTTTGTATTATAAAAATCAAATCTTACAATAATAATTACCACTACTAGACAAACAAAAGCAATAAAGAGGGAGATGAGTTGACAAAATAGAACCTTACAAAGTATCTTGTGTAATATCTACTCCATTAAAGATTTGTTCCTTATAGAAATAAATCAAAAGGATTTTCTTTTCTTTCATTCTTTTTTTCTTTACTGAAGTAGGAAAGTAAAAAAGGAGGACCGAAAGTGGAAATAAAGTCAATATTTTGAAGTTATGTGCATTGATAGAAATTGGGTAAAAGTTGTGGTAATTATTAGAAGTTTTATACCATGCATGAAAAAAGAAAAATGAAATAATTGGTAGTTGGACCCCACTTCATGAATTATGAGGTTGACCTTGTAGCAACACCCAATTATTTATAAAGTTGCAAAATAAGGACATCAAATTGTCGGTGAGCCTAAGAAAGTTATATTTACTACCCTTGTAAATATAAATATTTCTAAATTTGGTCCCTCTAAGACATTTCGAACTAGGTGTTGTGTTGATTCCAATTATACTACCATACATTTAGCAAGGAAAAAAAGAGAATTGACCTTAAAAGTTTGTTAAATTACATCCATGCCATTCTATCTGAATCAAAGAGGCCGTCTCTATCTTTTCACACCTTCTCTTTTTTGTAAGAGATTTAGATCTTCTTTTTAAACTCTCTCCCACGTGGCTTCCTCCCATCAATGTTTTCGTTTGTTTCTTATTTTTTACTTTTATTACAAATTTATAACTATTTTATTTTATATTATATTATAAAACTATGTTTTATCCTGTATAATGCACGGGGTAATTTAAAAAAAATAAATTATATTAGAAAACGTATATTGCAAATATAAACAATCACCGTAAGTACGAACGTTACTTTTGAAACTCCACACATAAGACAAACGTGCTAAGATTTGAATTTATTTTCCATAATAAAATATTTTCTTTAACTTTTAACTGTTAAGATTTAAATTGATTTTCAATAATTTATATAACATATAACATATCAGATATAGATATAATCTAATTTCTTTATAGATCAAATATTACCAAAAGTGATAGCTATATAAACTTTATCGTATAAAATTAAAATCTTATATATTTTAAAAGGTAATTATATATAGTTATGTAATTATTTAAAATTAGAAAAATAATATTTAAAAAATACGTTGTTAAAGATAGAGATAAATATAGTTTAATGATAAGTTTTCATATAGTAGAGAGAGATTATAGGTGGCATGACATGTGTCAACAAATGACACATATGCATGACATGTGGCAAGAACTGACACGTAGACGTAGATGAATGTAGACCATAAAAGTATCCAGGTACGTGTTTTGACGAGAAAAAATAGAAACCGGCTCATCAGAGCACGACACGTGGCAGACCAGTTACTCTTTTATTATATATAGATATCTTATAAAGTATTATTTTTTAGTTATTTAAAGTTTATTTTATCTATACAAATAACTAATAATCAAATAAAAAATATGTAAATAATTTTTTAAGATCTTATTTTTATGAGATTGTAAGTATTCAAATTATTAGTTCTTATTTATTAATTTTAATATTCTCACTTATTTTTATTAAGCAAAAAGTAAAATAAAATATTTGTTTTACACATCCAAGTAAATTACATTATTATATAATTAATCAGTTAAATACAATGTTTTATTTAATATAATTATATTTCAATTCTATTCATTTTAATACATTTATGCCTTATCCAATTAACTTTTAATGCTAAATCTAAACATACTTTAAAATATGAGGTTTTTCGTTGTGTCTTATAACTTCGAGTCTAAATATTTTTTTTACGTTTAGAGTATGTATATGTATATTGAAGTAGTTTGGGTCATCAACTGAAACTACTTTTGCTATTTTCCCATTGTCAAGAGAGTCAAGACAATTCCAACCCTAGAGAAGAGAACTTTGAGAATCCTCTTTGTTATAAGAACCAAATATGTAATTCAATCAAACTTTTTCGGATGAGTAAACCACTTAATTTAACAAAGTTGGATGGCTGGATGAAAATGAAATGAAAATTAAAACCATAGAAATGGAAAAACCAATTTTTAATCCGTTATGCAAATTGTGATCAATACATTTTGTTATATTGATTAAATATAAACTATTGTAACTTTAACAAAAAAAAAAAAAACAATCAAATAATTTCATTAAATTATACATAAACCCACAATACATGAAGTCCATCAGAGTATAACAATATATGTACAAATTTATGTTTGCTATAAATATATCTTAACACTCATCGTAAAATCTATTGCATTTTAAAACTCGGTGCGAAGCCCGAGCCCCTAACACCTAGTTATTACTAAAAGACATCCGGGGTATGTTTGGCAAAATTTTATGGTTTAGTGTCGGTTTGGTTTCTATATAATTAAGTTAATCACTTCTATAACTTAATTAGAGTAAACTTCACTTTTGGTCCTTGTACTTTGTCAAAGAGTTTGGTTTTTGTCTTTAGAGTTCGTTTAATACAAATTTATCTCTAATGTTGGCATTTTTGCTTGATTTTGATTCCTTCCCTTTACGGTTGTTAAATAAATCAGTTAAATGAAAGACAGTTTAGTCTTTTTGTTTCTTGTTTTGTCTTATTTCCTCTTAAAAATAAGGGAAAGTACACCAAAATGTATCCAACTTGTCACGTTTTATCATTGTATGTACCGAACTTAAAAACTTACCATTGTATGTACCGAACTTGCTAAACTTTACCATTGTATGTATCAGGTAACTTGTTACCTACAAAATGCTGACGTGTACAAGTTATATCTGATGTGTAATTTTATTTTAAAAAAGAGTAAACTACAAATTTGGTCCATGAGGTTTACAAAAAACTACAAATTTGGTCCCTTAGGGTTAAATTGTACAAAAACTACAAATTCTCTCTCTCTCTCTCTCTCTCTCTCTGTCTCTCTCTCTCTCTCTATCTCTCTCACAATTACGACTCAAGAACTTCGCCGTCGGCCACACCACCCGTCGCCGCCGGCCCGTCTCCGATCACACAACTTCGTCGCTACCGTCCCCGTCTCCGGCCACACCACCCCCGTAACCACCACCTCCAGCATTTACCTCCGTCTCCGGCATCCACCTTCGTCTCCGACATCCACCTTAGTCTCCGGCATCCACCCTTCGACGACCTCTCTCTCTCTCTTTTCCACCTTTCAGGACGACGGCTCAAGGACGTCTCCGATTCATGGTGGTCCAGATGCGGCAACCTCTCTCTCTCTCTCTGTAACATCCCAATTTCGTAATTATTTTATTTAATTTAGTAGTTTATTATTGTCATTAATTAAGAAATTGAGGTGGGTTTTATTTAGGATTTAGATGTGGGCTTAGATTAATTTATGGGCTTAGGCTAGGAGCATTAGCCCGGCCCGGGTTTATAAATACCCCAAATCTCCTACCTTCTCCTCATAATTCCATTCTTTTACTTGGAGATAAAGAAAGAGAGAGAGAGAAACCGAGAGAGAGAAACCGAAAGAGAGAGTGAGAAAGATCGAACTAGAAGAGGTGATCGAGGGTTTGGATTCGTATTCCGATCGCGTAAGGTATGGTTACTAATCTCGTTAATAATCGTTCCGAAATCTAGGGTTTTGATTGTTGATGTTTCGAGATTGTTTATGGTTGGGTTTTCGATGTAAATTGCATCTAGGACTAAGTATTGTTGGGGTTTTGCTTTGAAATTGATTATAACGAGTGGGATAGCCCGCGCGTTGCGACGGGTCTACTAATTCTAAACTTTTGTTTAATAAAGTAATGCAAAAGGTTATTATATAAGATTACTTATGTACTTAACATCAAAACAAACTAATAAGAGTAGCATAAACTCACACAACTATTTATAAGAAAAATGGGTTTTAGAGAAGAAAGTTTTAGAGAATTATTTGCAAGCGTATCTAAAAGTGATTTTTAGAGAAGAAATTATATGACAAATGTAAGAATTGTAACTGAATATAAGTTTTTCCTACCTAAAACCATCTTAAAACATTTCCTAAAACATTTTCTTACCGTTATATTGGGAAGGTTGTTGACAGAAGTAAAATATTCTCTAAAACCTTTAAAGAAGATTTTTAAACTTTTAAATACAAAAGAAAACTTTCTTTATATGTCATTTTTCTTGGAAACGTTCAACAACTTATGTACATTCAAAAAAACGATGTCCTGATTGTTATTATTATGGTTATCGTTGCGTTTACACTTGTATGAGCTTCAAAAACACCAAAAGAATATACCTACAATACAAATTTAACTAATTTGAGTAAAATGATAAAGTCTTTTAAATAACTAATATTACTGAAATATATATTGATATTTAACATATAAATATATTATACTTATTAATAAGATAAAACAAAAAAAAAGATATAGGACAGTATAGTAGTCATAGTAGGAGTGTAGGGTGGTAAGAAAACAAAAAGAAAATGAAATAAAAATATGGTAAAAAAAAACACACAAAGGAAATCAAAAAGAAAAAGAATAAAAACAGGCAGAAGTGGTAGCTTAGACTCAAACCGGTGACCTGCAGTCAAGTAGAGGAAGACTTTTCCATTCCGCCAAAATCCTGGTTTGTTTTAAAAATCCGAAGACTATATATATAAGCATACGAGTTTTCTTTCCTGATAAATGTAAGGATATAGTAATGAGTTTGGGGTTGAATTTCGAAATTCCCGTCAGGATTGCGCAGCCGTCGGAGATTGGCTCGTTCTCCCTCGTTAACCGTCGGATAGTCGTGAAATTTGGACAGCGGCTTCACGACTCATTGTTCTTCGATCTGACCGGAGGGATCGAGCATCGGAGGCTCCAGTAAGGAGCAGCAACTGGCTGAAGTTGGTTGTTTTTCCAAGAAAAGCGAATTCGGTAATCTGGATTATCAAGCGGTGTGTGCGATTCTCTAAGGAAAACGACGGAGAATCAAGTGTGGTTGTTAATCGATCGCAAGGTAAGAATCTTAAGCATGTTGTTGGTTTAATTGAAGTGATTATCGAGTAATCGATAGGCTAGGGTTTAATGTTGTTTTTGAACCGTTAATTCGTTGCTAGAAGTCGTTTAATGTTGGTTTTTGGTATTGGAATGGATAGGGATGTTATAGTATAGCAATGTGTGAATTTTAGGGGCAATTGGACTAGTCTAGCTACGTGTAAGACCCTTGTTTTGGTATCGAGTCTTCGTATTGAGTTGATAGTAAGTAATATGCTTTACGATAGAATTGTTTAGGTGAGTTAACTTGCTATCATGAGGATACCGAGGAGTACCCTAAGCTGCTATAAGGTGAGTTACACTGTACTTGTTTTATATTGTTGTGTGTGTATGTATGCATGACTGTGTGTGACAGGGAACCACATGCCCTTGGTGAGTTGTGGGGCCGACCCGTGTCCTAATTGATGGGAGAGAGGGAACCACATGCTCTTGATGAGTTGTGGGGGCGGACTCGCGTCCTAAGCAGGCGAGAGAAAGGGAACCACATGCCCTTGATGTGTTTGGGGGCAGATCCGTGTTCTAAGCAGGCGGAAATTTATATTCTCATGAGAATGCTTGTTGATTGTTTGAACTATCTATATTGTGACTGGTTTGGATTTGTCTTTATAATTGTGATGTGGATTGTTGACTTGATATGATGTGATTGGTATGTGCGATTGTGATGGCACCGGTTGTGGTATGTGCCCGCGTGGCAGTATGAAATAGGTATAGTGCTAGTTCACTAAGCGTAAGCTTACCCTTTAGTTGTATCCTCTTTTCCAGGTTCGAGTTCGGGAGTGGATAAGGGTAAAGCCCCAGCTTGATTCTGTGGATGACGGTTCCGGCGACACCTTGACATTCTATCTTTGGGTTTTATTTTTACCGTTTGAATATTTGGGATTTTATTTACTTATTTTCAGTTGGTACATTTTATTAAGTAATAAATTCGGTGACTATCTTATTTTTATTTAAAATCTTTATAAAATCCCGTTTTCAAATTTTGGACATTATACTCTCTCTCTCTCCCTCTCTCGTTCCACCTTCTAGATCCGGCAACCCCTGCAAAAATCAACGCCGATGGTAGTGGACAGGTTGATTCGAAGATCTGGAGGAAATAAATTTGGGGGTTTTGTTGATTTGGTGGTGGTGCTTGGTTTGGAAGGAGCAGCGGCGATGGTGGTGGTTTGGAGGCAGTGGCGGTGGTGGTTGGTTTGGAAGCAGCGGCGATGGTGGTGGTTTGGAGGGTGGTGGTGTTGGTGGTGTTTTGAAGGGTGGTGGTGGTTTGGAGGGTGGTGGCGGTGGTGGTGGTTTGGAGGGTGATGGTGGTGGCGGCGGTAGTGGTTTGGAGGGTGATGCTGGTGGCGGCGGTAGTGGTTTGGAGGGTGGTGGTGGTGGCGGTGGTGGTGGTTTGGAGGGTGGTGGTGGTGGCGGTGGTGGTGGTTTGAAGGGTGGTGGTGGTGTGGAGGCGGTGGTTTGAAGGGTGGTGGTGGTGGCGGTGGTGGTGGTTTGAAGGGTGGTGGTGGTGGCGGTGGTGGTGGTTTGAAGGGTGGTGGTGGTGTGGAGGCGGTGGTGGTGGTTTGAAGGGTGGTGGCGGTGGTGGTGGTTTGGAGGGTGGGGGTGGTGGTGGTGGTGTGGAGGTAGTGGTGGGGGTGGTGGTGGTTTGGTTTGGAAGGATGTTGGTGGTGGTTTGGGTTTATATTAATATTTCAAAACAGGTCCTTGAACCCAATCAATAAACTAGAGGGACGAAATTTGCAATTTACTCAAACAATAATGACTTGGCATCCTATGTGGCATCCTATGTGGCAAGTTTACCTGTTACCTTCTTAGTAGGTAAACTAATACATACAATGGCAAAGTTTAGCAAGTTCGGTACATACAATGGTAATTTTTTAAGTTCGGTACATACAATTATAAAACGTGACAAGTTGGATACATTTTGGTGTACTTTTCCCTAAAAATAATTACATTTATATTTATAATATTATACTAAATAAAATTATCTTATACTATAGTTATACTAAACTCATATATGTGTATATATAGGAAAACTAAATCAAAAACTCAATCAAGTGATGTCGTCTTCCCGTTTCCATTATCGGCAGATCCAATCCTTCCCCTTTGTTCCATCACCGGTGAACACCATGCTCTCATTCTCAACTTCCGAATCCAACCCCCCCCCCCCCCCCCCGTTCCATCACCGACGAACATCATGACCTTGTTCCATCCAATGATGTCGTCGATCCAACTCCCTCCCCTAGTTCCATCACTAGAAAACATCCCATCCTCCCTCCATTGGTGATTCCTCGTCATTTTCTTTATAAAAAACCATTCCCATGAGGGCAACAAATAGGTGGTGTTGGCTCACGATGGATGTGGACAGAACAAAAAACCCTTTTCATATAGGATGATCGTCATTCTCGATTTTTTTCTCAAATATGGGTATAAGCCTGAATTTATCTTTTTCCCATAATATTACCATCTCTTTGCCCTGTCCTGTTCAAAGGGCGAGTTGTTGTTTTCACAATTTTAATACAAAAATATCATTAATGTTGTTTTTAACACACCCTTTTGCTGATCTAACTCGATTTTTTTTTGGCTTTTGACTTGCTTGGGTTTGAGATGGTTTATGCGAAATGGGGTAGGCTTTGAGTTCTACAAGAGGTGTTGGTGTGGTCGATGGGATAAAGGGCGGCGTTGGAGTTTTACCGAAGTAGCAAAGGGTACACATGGGAAGGTGGGTGAGGTAGGTAAGGGTGTCAAAGCATACGTGTGCGGGAGAGGGAAGGGAATCAAAGGATACATGCCTCTTTTTGAGTCATTTTACACTTTTTAGCTCTCAATTAAAATTAAAAAAATAAAACATTATATATGACAATATTACAAAATTGGAAACCTAAAAAAGAGGAATCCACCTCACCTGAAAACTATCGGCATCCAACTCGTCTTATTTGGTTGGTCACTACCAGTCATTGCTGTTGGAGGGCCTTGGGATTCCATATGAAAGGGGGCAAGAAAGAAGGGTTATCAATGAATGTTTTGTCTTTAAGGGTGCATTCGGTACAAAGAATTGGAGGTAGAGAATGGGAAATGGAAGCATTTCTCTTGTTTGTTTACACCTGAGAAAAGGAGAACTGAGGAAAAAAAACATTTTCCTTTCCCTATTTTGAGGGTGTGTTTGGTATATAGAATGGAATTGAAGAGAAATGTAGATAATGGAATTGCTAAGATAAGGACTTGGTCTAGAGAATAGGAATTGACTCTTCTGTTTAGTAGCATAGAGATTTCAACAAAAATATGTATCAGAGAATCATTTCTCTTTTTTGGTATAACAGAAAATTCAACAGAGAATTGTACCACTCTTATCATTTGCACCCATAATTTTTTTCATAACAATCACTTATTCAAACTCAAAAAACATACATAAAAATACATAAATTAATAATTAAAATATATAAATCAAAAAGATACTAAAAGCGTAGTTTTTAATATTTAGGGATCCAAGAAAATCCCTTCAACCATGGTCACATCCAAAAACATCACTTCAACTATAGTCATACAAAAAAAAAAGTATATAAACATAGTGAAGCCAAAAAAGTACTTCAAGTACTTAACCTATAGTGTACGAAGAACAATATTTCAATCATAAACAATTATCTCATGGAACCATCGGAACAAAAGTATTCGGCATTGATGCTTGCTTCTTGAGTACAAAATCGACAGCCTTGCCAACCATGGGAACATACTCATCATATCCAGAAAATTGACCGACATAACTTATAGGTCTGACTTCAGCTGACTTTCGACAACCCACAAATAGATGATCAGTAGTTTCACTCGACTCATTGCAAAGGGCACATTGATTATCGCTGATGTTTATACCTCTCTTAAGAAAGTTGTCTTTTGTTGGAATTATATCAAGTCTTGTTTTCCAGCTGAAAATTCTCACCCTCGAAGGAACGAGTCTATTCCAAAGCGTAGCACGATTACCACCTCTTAACGTGATATCGTCTATCGCCTTTCTTAGAGACGTGGCGGTGAACTTACCTAAGCTTTAATTCTTATGTTCTTTTTTGTGTGAGATTTTATTTCTATTCCATCCATCCCATGTCAATGGAAAAGATTTTAAGTTTAATTCTATTCCATCCATCCCATTACTCACAAGATTCCTTAATTTTGTCAATATTCAAGACATGGTCGTGAATATTGACAAAATTAAGGAATCTTATGAGTTGTGACTGTTAGTAATTATGTGCATAAGTTGACAAACCAGGTAATTGCACATCCAATGTTACAAGACACTTGAGGGTCACACCTGTGAGGACCTATAAATCGAATAAGTTAAAAGAAACCCAGAAATGGAGAATTGGGATTTATAATAGTTAATTATAAATCAGTTGGGTAATTTCAGTCAGAAATCCCAAAGTTGAAGGGTTATTAATTAATTAAGTAGATTATATATTTATTAGATAAATAAATATATAATATAATAATTAATTAAAGGAATTATATATTTATTAGATTAAATAAATATATAAATAATTATCTAGAACATTCTTTTCTTGAAAGAAAAGAATGAGATAATTACAAAGAGGAAACTGAATCATAAGGAAACTGTATTTTCTTCCATATAAATAAGCCTTATGGGTTTAAGGAAAATCAATCAATTAATCACAATCCTATAATCAGTTTCCAGATAATTTTCTCAACCCTCTCTCTCTCTCTCTCTCTCTCTCTCTTGTTTTTTGGCGCCGGCCTCTCCTCCTCCACAACAACCAGTTCGGTTTTAATTCGGGTTTCTCGTTCTGCTAGAGGAACATTTGTTGGTCGTTCATAGGTGGATTAATACTCAAGCAATCCAGGTAATTTCTAGACTGCCTTTATTCTTAAACTAATAAAACGATAGATTAGTGGTTTCCGGGTTTCAAACCATAAAACGCTTCCGCAAAACTCTTAGTGTCTCTTCGGATCAGATTTGGTTCGGGATCACAGTGAAACCCAACAGTGGTATCAGAGCCACGTTTTTCGTTTTATTTGTTTAAAATTTATTGTAGATCCGTTAAAAAATTCGAAAGCTTTTCGTATAAAATCTGATTTTTATCCAGTTTTGATTTTATCGTATTAAAAACCCTAACCGACGATTGGCGGTGACCGGATCACCAGGCCGATCGCCGGCATTCCTTGACCGCAACAAGACCATTGCCACGGCCGCACCACCGCTAGTGGTGGCGGCACCGGCGGCTGACCGTGGAACCACCAGGCCACGCCATCAGCTAGGTGGTGGTGGCCGAAATCATTCGCTGCCGAGAGACCGCCGAGGCCGCGCCACCAGTTCGGTGGCGGCCCGGACGACCGAACAATCACAGCCGCACCACCAGATGGGTGGTGGCGGTCGCTATTGAGAAAACCAAACGGCGACGGTGGTGGGGGTGTCATCATCGGCCGATGACCGCACCACAGTGTGGTGGTGGCGGATTTCTCTCTTGATAATCGGGCGACAAATCAAAGGCAACGGCCGAGATCGCCGGCCGCACCACACTTGGTGGATGCAGCGGCGGCTGGTGGTGGTGTGCGGCATCGTTTGGTAGCAAACCAGCCACCGCTGGCTGCCTAACGGCCGCGCCAAGCGGTGGCGGTAGTTGATTGATCGTCGGCCACAGAAACCACCATGGTGGTAGTCGATAAACGACAACGGCCATCACCGCTGTCTTTGGACAGCGATGATGATGGTGGTGATCGCAAGTGATGGTGGGGGTGGTCGATGGCCGCCTGTCGGTGGCGTTGGCCGCTGCCGCAAGACCAACCACCGCTGGCTGCCTAACGGTCGCGCCTAGCGGTGGTGGTGGTCGCCGAATCCATAACCACCAGAGGCCATCGCGGTGGCGGTGATGGGCGGCGTAGATTCGCGGCCTCAAGACCGACCACAGTCATGGTAGCGAGGGACGAGCAATGACGGGTGATCACCACATCGGCCGCACCACACTTGGTGGATGCGGCGGCGGGATTAATCGACATCACCACAGATTAGTGGCGGTACCCGACGGTGGTGGCACGCGGCGGTTTCATAGCCGCACAGTGGTGGCGACAACGGTGTTGTAATTTCCGATCGCCAATTGGTGACGGTGATGGTAGCCTCGAGCTACAACTGTCGTCACCCGAAAGTGGCGAGGATGGTGGTTGATGACCACCTGTAGGTGGCGTCGGCCGCCGCCACCATACACGAACCACCGCTGGCTGCCTTATGGCCGCGCCAAGCGATGGCGGTGGATGATACACTTGAAACCGTAACCACCAGAAGCCACTTTGGTGGTGGTGGTGTGCGGTGTTGCTCTTGTGCAAATCGCGGCGCGCACCAATCTCACTTTTCGCAGCGCGAGCCGTGTTTTCGCGGCGCGAACCAGACTTCCGATCCATCTAGGGTTTTTCGTTTGGGCCAATTTTTCAGTCAGACCCAAACACCCAGTTTTTTGGACCAAGTTGTGGCTCAAAAGGGTTATTCTTTTTAAAAGCGATTTTATCCAAATTATTTTAATTAAAAAGGAAATAACATCTATCAAACCAGTAGTTTTAACCCGTTTAGTCAAACAAGTTTTTTGCCGTATTTTTCAACCAGTTGGTAAAATCACGACATAGTTCAAAAGTTCAACATTTTAGTTTACCGATCAGTTTGATCGATTGAACTGGCTTGATACGTTTTTGGATAAAATTAAAACTGTTTTATAAAATTAATATTTTATAAAAGTTTTTCATAACAAAATATTAAATTTAGAATTATAATACAGTTTGGTTTTACAAAATATTAAGGGCAAGTTGACAAAACAATCGGTTTTATCAACTAGAATGCCATCAAAACAGATAGTTTTGATTAAACAAAATGCTTTTAACAGTTAGTTTTAGCAAGAACCTTTTTAAAACAGTTAGTTTTAGAACAAGCGTATATTTGAAACAGTTAGTTTAAAATATCAGTTTAAACAATCAGTTTTTCTAAAAATTACAATTTTTCTTTAAACTGGACTATAAAAGAAAACCCCGAAAAATCATAGATCAGTAGTGCAATCCATCTAGGGGCACCTCCGGCGTAAGGTACGTGGGCATTTTGAGTGAACACACCTTGAATGTCCACGTTCAAACCGAAGCTGAAGGGGTTACATAACTCTGCGAATAATCTCCGGGTGGTACCGGCCAGAGTAAAGTGATCAGGTTCCCAAAATGGTGAGATCTATTTTAGTACTGTTAAGTTCACCGGGAGGTACCGGACCAAAATGCACTAAGAGGGACCGAAACATGTACGGATAGTTACCGTGGTTCCGAAAAGATCTAGGAGTCATATCAGTTAGATATGATTGGTAAAAGTCCTTACCTACCGAAATAAATACGGGCCTGGTGGAGTAAGAACACACCGCACATCAGGACGTATGAAATAAGGATCCTAGTCCAATAAATAGATCATTTAAGGGTTTATTGATATTTATTGGAAATTAATCTATTTACAGATGCTAAAAACCAAAAGTTTTAAATGTGTAGATGGCAAGCACTGTTACCAGCACAAACAATCTTTCCCTCCGCTCTATCCTTGAAAAGGACAAGCTGACCGGTCCTAATTTCCTCGACTGGGAGCGCAATCTAATGATTGTGCTCAGACACAAAAGGAAATGGTATGTCCTTAAAGAGCCTCTTGGGGAGGCTCCTCCAGCAAATGCTCCGGCTGCTGCTAGAAATGCTCACAAGAAGCATTCAGATGATCTGCTAGATGTCGCCTGTCTCATGCTTGCAACTATGAGCCCAGATCTACAAGCAAGGCTCATAAACACAAATGCTTATGACATGATCCGCCAACTGAGGGACATGTTCCAGACACAGGCTCGTACAGAACGTTACGATGCCACAAAAGCATTTAATGAATGCAAGATGATTAAAGGGATATCAGTAAGTGACCACGTCATGAAAATGAAACGACACTTGGATCATCTGGAGAGGCTTGGTCACCCGGTTCCGTTGCAGCTAGCAACGGATACTATACTCAATTCACTGTCAGATGACTACAGGCCCTTTGTAGTCAATTACAACATGAATAACATGGAGAAGTCAATAGCAGAATTACACTCCATGCTTAAGACAGCTGAATTGAATAAGGGGACCAAAAATAAAACCAAGGACGTCCTAATGGTAAGAGATGGAGGGGTGAAAAAGAAGAATGGGCATATGATAACTCTCTATTTTGAGAGTTATTTAGTGTTTAAAATCCTCATTTTGTATGTCATTTTATACCCACTTTGCTCTCTTTCTTCCTCTTTTGTCCAAAATGCTTTTAGAAAGGTGATGATACATCCAAATGATCAAGTTTGAAGAAAAAGGCCCAAACTCCAGCAAAACAGCCCAAGCTCTCCAGAAGCAGAAGCATTCAAGAAGCCCAGGATTAAAATGTTAAGCTACAGCAGAAGACCCCTCTGTGGTGACATTCTCACCACTGAGGGGAATCATCTTATATGGCTTTTGAAACGCTGAAAGGGCAAAGTAGTCCCCTCTGTGTCACCACTGAGGGGAAGCAGTTTCACTTGGCTCTTGGAATACTGAAGGAACGAATTAAGCAAGTGGCCCACATGCCATGTGAAGAGGATAAAGAAATGATTTGCTGCAGAAGATAAGATAGCTTCTATTGGATGAATCTATACCCATGGATTATATCCATGGGTTAAATTCTCTTATAAAATGAAGTAATGCCTCCTCATTTGAAAAAACCCCCAACCTCCTGCAACTTCTTATTTCTTCTTCCTTACCTTGCTCCTCCATTAATGGAGGAGCTTAAGGTTTTCTCTTTTTTTTTCCTTTCTTTTTACTGCTTTATTTAAATATCCTTCTTTAAGCTTTTCGTATTTATTTTCTCGTACTGTAGTTTATCTTCTGTATTTTATTTTATGCAAGTAGTAATTAACTTTATTTTTATGTCTTTTATTTTAGGCTAAACCCTTTAATGGGTGTGGGTGTGAGTTTATTTTAAAACTGTGTAGACAACACTTGGGTGTTGTCGTTATTTCCAAATTTTACGATTAGTTATTTGAACCGACATTTAATTTCGATACAGATAAACCGATCATTTTGATGTGTCGTGTTAGACCTCAGATCCAGAGATGGGCGGGTCCGAAATACGGTTTGGATAATGCACGAAGAGCTCGAGAGGGCCTTTGATAATCACGCAGAGATGCGGGTTCTGCATGGTTTGCTAAGGTTCAGTAAGCCGGTCGGGATTTATATCACAAGGAGACTTGGGTATAAATCCCTATACTCGGTGGAACAAGGTTTATTTTAATCTACTTAGAAAAACCGGTAATCTTACGATTTGGAATAACGATGACTTCATAGCAACTTCACGGTATGTTTTGTAAAAACGTAGTTTCGAGAGATTTGAGTTTTTATAAATAATCCCATAACGTGAAGTTTCTAAACTCGTGTACTACCTGGTTTTAAGAGAAAGCTTACACCCATTCCCTTTGCTTTAATTTTCTCTATTTAACTGTTATAAAAATCACCAAAAATATTATCTTCTTCTCTAACTGAAATCAGTGTATTCTCAACTCTATATTCGAAGTTCTGAAAACCAATCCCTGTGGAAACGATCACGATATTATTATCACTTTATTACTTGTAGCGATCCCAGTGTCGGTGTATACTTGCATCCTCATTGTGGTGATATTGCGGCCACATAGTGGCACGGACAACATTTCCGCTACCAAGTTTTTGGCGCCGTTTCCGGGGATTGGCGTATTTTTAGAATTTCTTGAGTTAAGTTGAGTTTTTCATTGGTTTTTCTATCACTACAAATGGAAAGTTTTGGTTGGGATGCCCCGTATTTTAATACTTTCAATTATTCGTGGGAACAACATCCTAATTTTCTAACAAATGTTCAAGATGATGGCACCTTCACGTCATTTTCACCTCCCTATAATGATTCGAACGACACTTTTATAAATACAATTAACCATTCATGGGAGGAGAATTTTGACAATTTTTCTGATTTTCAAGGGAGTGATCCTTACCGTGGATTTATGTCCTTTGATTCTAACAACTCATTTGAAAATGTTTTTGAACAACCCGAGCCATTTCACACTTTTGAAGAAATTTCCGTAAGCTTTATGGAAACCTTTAAAACATTTTTGGAAAATTTCACATCCACTTTTAAAGCCTTAAACGATAAGATGGGACAACTAGTCGACGAGTTGCGAGATCAAAATCGAGGTCCCTTACCAAATGATAATGAAAAATCAAAGTGTGTTGGTAAGGATGAGAGTGATGTTGAAAAGAAAGAGATAGAGATTTGTAAGCCTTCTTTTTGTGACGATAATGCTTTTACGGAACCCATACCGTTGACCGTTAGAAGTGGTTGTTTGATCAAAAGCTTGGGTATTTTACTCGAATCTTTGGGTGATGTTGTTGGAAGAACCTTTGGTAAAGTGGAGGTGAGCATTATCTTGAAACCACTCCACTTTTCAAAGATGCACATGTGGGGTGGTGAACCGCATCCTACATAACATTGATGCACGTTTTTGGAAAGTATCATGTAAATATTGTATAGTTGTTTTCAATTCAATAAAAAGAAGAAGATTTCGTCACTGGCACCACGGGTACCGAACGCCCCATCGCACTACCGTCATCCTCGATTGGGCCCGTTTCCAAAGTTTGATCATCCTTGGGTTTGTCATCACCTAATAAAAACATTTTTTTTAGGTTTTCAATTCATCTTCTTTTGGGTATTTCGTGTGTTTAAACTCGTAAGTTAATCCGCCATTGTGTGTGTAATTATATAGCGGATAACTGTGTGTTTTTTTATATGGATTGGGTGTTTGACATTTCTTTGGTTTTATCTAGTATTATCCATCTTTCCAGGTACCGCATGTCGTTTTTGAATCTTAGTGATCAAGGGATCGAGAGGACGTGGGCCGTCATTTCATATGGCCGAAACACTTCCAGTTGTTACCAAGCCGTCTTAAGTACAATGAGGGCATTGTACGGAAAAAGTTTGGGGGGGACCGAGATACCTCCGGGAAAAAAAACGTCTTCAGAAAATTGGGAGACGATGAAATAAAAAGCATGATGTTGATGAACCAAAACAAATCAAAAACCATTATGCACTTCGAATAAATGTGACCGAAATCCGGAACCTAAGACGAGATGAAATCTCAAGAACTTTTCGGACACAAGATAAGTTTGGGGGAAGAGGTGTGGAAACCATATACACTAACCCGGAAAAGACCTACCGATTTATCCCTCGGTCAATAAGATTAAAAGAAGAATGTGGTTCCATCTTTCGGCTAGATAAAACGTCAACATCTTCCTAGTAAGTATTTTCTTTCATTTTTTTATCGTGTTTATTTCTCTTTGTTACTTGAGGCCAAGCAACATCTCAAGTTTGGGGGTGTGATAACTCTCTATTTTGAGAGTTATTTAGTGTTTAAAATCCTCATTTTGTATGTCATTTTATACCCACTTTGCTCTCTTTCTTCCTCTTTTGTCCAAAATGCTTTTAGAAAGGTGATGATACATCCAAATGATCAAGTTTGAAGAAAAAGGCCCAAACTCCAGCAAAACAGCCCAAGCTCTCCAGCAGCCCAAGCTCTCCAGAAGCAGAAGCATTCAAGAAGCCCAGGATTAAAATGTTAAGCTACAGCAGAAGACCCCTCTGTGGTGACATTCTCACCACTGAGGGGAATCATCTTATATGGCTTTTGAAATGCTGAAAGGGCAAAGCAGTCCCCTCTGTGTCACCACTGAGGGGAAGCAGTTTCACTTGGCTCTTGGAATACTGAAGGAACGAATTAAGCAAGTGGCCCACATGCCATGTGAAGAGGATAAAGAAATGATTTGCTGCAGAAGATAAGATAGCTTCTATTGGATGAATCTATACCCATGGATTATATCCATGGGTTAAATTCTCTTATAAAATGAGGTAGTGCCTCCTCATTTGAAAAAACCCCCAACCTCCTGCAACTTCTTATTTCTTCTTCCTTACCTTTCTCCTCCATTAATGGAGGAGCTTAAGGTTTTCTCTTTTTTTTTCCTTTCTTTTTACTGCTTTATTTAAATATCCGTCTTTAAGCTTTTCGTATTTATTTTCTCGTACTGTAGTTTATCTTCTGTATTTTATTTTATGCAAGTAGTAGTTAACTTTATTTTTATGTCTTTTATTTTAGGCTAAACCCTTTAATGGGTGTGGGTGTGAGTTTATTTTAAAACTGTGTAGACAACACTTGGGTGTTGTCGTTATTTCCAAATTTTACGATTAGTTATTTGAACCGACATTTAATTTCGATACAGATAAACCGATCATTTTGATGTGTCGTGTTAGACCTCAGATCCAAAGATGGGCGGGTCCGAAATACGGTTTGGATAATGCACGAAGAGCTCGAGAGGGCCTTTGATAATCACGCAGAGATGCGGGTTCTGCATGGTTTGCTAAGGTTCAGTAAGCCGGTCGGGATTTATATCACAAGGAGACTTGGGTATAAATCCCCATACTCGGTGGAACAAGGTTTATTTTAATCTACTTAGAAAAACCGGTAATCTTACGATTTGGAATAACGATGACTTCATAGCAACTTCACGGTATGTTTTGTAAAAACGTAGTTTCGAGAGATTTGGGTTTTTATAAATAATCCCATAACGTGAAGTTTCTAAACTCGTGTACTACCTGGTTTTAAGAGAAAGCTTACACCCATTCCCTTTGCTTTAATTTTCTCTATTTAACTGTTATAAAAATCACCAAAAATATTATCTTCTTCTCTAACTGAAATCAGTGTATTCTCAACTCTATATTCGAAGTTCTGAAAACCAATCCCTGTGGAAACGATCACGATATACTTATCACTTTATTACTTGTAGCGATCCCAGTGTCGGTGTATACTTGCATCCTCATTGTGGTGATATTGCGGCCACATAGTGGCACGGACAGCATTCCGCTACCAGCATACTAGCACCAGCAAAGGGAAGGGACCAGTTCAGGCCGTCCAGAATGCACCCAAGAAAGGCAAAGGCAAGGGCAAGGGCAAGAAGGTCAAGCCAAATAAAGCTAGGACCGAGAATCGCTGCTTCACATGCAATGAGGTCGGTCACTGGAGGCAAAACTGCCCAAAGCATCATGAAGCAGGTATGTAAACCTCAGATATTTATGATTGCTTTATTTTGTCACTTTTTACTTGTTAGTTTACAAGTATACTGATACCTAGAGCAAATGACTATTGCAGGTGGTCAGAAGTGATGTGCCCAGGAATTGCAAGGATCAAGATGGAAGATCATTTTAGATATTTATTTTTCAAGACAATTTTATTTTAAACAGTGATTTTGGTTTATGGCTACTTTTTTATAAATTTATTGAATGGTTTTAAAATTATATAAGTTATTGTCTTGAATAAATATCTGTTATGTATGAAGTTTTAAATCTGATAAAGTCAAGTTTTGACCTAATTAGATCCTAGATATTGCCTATTATAGCTGCTTCAATAGTTTCAATTAAATTGAAGTAATATGAAAACTGTCAAAAACACATGAAGTACTACAGGAATGTGTTTTTGAGAATAAAACATTTTATGAGTAAAAGATTATGAAATAATTTTTGTGATCAGGTTTAAATGTTTAAAAGAGAATCTAGGATATTAACTCAGACAACGTTAATAACAATATTTATAAAACTAGGAAAATTCCAAATTTTGAAAATAGGATTTGACAAAATCCAGTTAAGTTTTATAATTAGAATTCTCAAGTTCATTACTTAAAGATAGAATTGACTAATCAAAGACTTTGACTAAGTCAATAGTAAATTTTTGAGTAATAGTTAGTTTTCATATAGGCTAGTGGAGCCCAGTTTATTCTTTATCTAGTTTAAGATAAAGAATTAAAGATATCTTTATTGATTCAATATATCTCAGAATTCATAATCCAGGTAGGATAAGAGTTCATGAGATACCTTACAGTCAAAAGATAAAAGTTTCAAAGTGTTTGAAACAAGTGTCTGTAAATCAATAATTAAAATATTGAAATAATCAATAAAGATAGAATTCCAGTAAATTTGCCAGCATAGTCAATGGAATCTGATTTCAGGTAGAAATCATTCATCTACACAGCAACTAAGGAAAGTTGCAGTTTAATTTTACATATTCAGGGAAGAACTAGGAGTTATTCCAGGTCTCCAAGTTCAAGGAATATGATAAAATAAAAGACTAATTTTTGTTTAAATGCTTGCAAAACAATAATTAGCATGATCAAGTAGATTGTATCAGTAAATACAAACTTATTTGGTTATCACTTTGATTAAAATGGTAAACTTAAATCAAAGGGTTTAAACTGAAGATAGGTGATACTTCATTTTAGATCAGTATTTAACAAACGTTAAATAGATATTATAAAAGTTATTAAGAAAAGTCATTGATTTTGTTATTATTACAGCGTGTAGTATGGACTATACAAAATTAATTTCTTTATCACTTTTATATTTTGCGTGTTTTATAATCCAGGAATGAAACTAGTTCCCAGTTTTCATTCGAAACTTGTCCGTGACAACTTATCGTGGTGGGAACCCGATAAGGTGTTAAAGTCATTGTAAACTTTTGGGTAGTTATGATCAGTTGTTGAATGAACAGCTACAAGTGTTGTAGACCAAAAGTTGCACAGATATTTGATAGAGTAGCAAATATCGGACGTGATCCGCGGTTGAGATTACTTCTTGGAAATAGTCATAAGTAAATCTCACAATGGTTGTCCCTATCACCTGAGGTATCTGGTTTGATGTCATGAGGACTGCTGAATACTTAGTACACTCAACCGCTACGCCGTAACAGGGTGGCTATAAAGGGCGTAACTAGATTCAGCGGAAGCCGTGGTATTAAATGCAGATATGCAAGATGGGATTTGCACCTCTTCTCTGAAGAGAGATATTTTTGGGCCCTTCTTGACTGACTGAATATACTGATGAAGTGCATGGCCATGCCCAAACGAATTGATTAGTTCTTTGTCGTTTACCTATCAGTAAAAGTCGGATAATTGAGAAAACAGAATCTTGAGTATTTTTGAGTTGACACTTTCCAAGCTCATACTCACAGATGAAATATCGGGATGCAAAGGGAAAAGCCAAGTTATACCCGATTTATGAACAGTAGTTTCATAGATGTTATTTCCTTACGGAAAGTTTATATCACTTGTCTGGGTATAAAAGTTCTTGTAACCTGGTTAGCCTAAGTGCCTGTCTAGGGGCCTCCTTAGGTCCGTGTAATTAAGACGGTATTGCTAACTTGCACAAGTGGGAGTCTGTTAGTAATTATGTGCATAAGTTGACAAACCAGGTAATTGCACATCCAATGTTACAAGACACTTGAGGGTCACACCTGTGAGGACCTATAAATCGAATAAGTTAAAAGAAACCCAGAAATGGAGAATTGGGATTTATAATAGTTAATTATAAATCAGTTGGGTAATTTCAGTCAGAAATCCCAAAGTTGGAGGGTTATTAATTAATTAAGTAGATTATATATTTATTAGATAAATAAATATATAATATAATAATTAATTAAAGGAATTATATATTTATTAGATTAAATAAATATATAAATAATTATCTAGAACATTCTTTTCTTGAAAGAAAAGAATGAGATAATTACAAAGAGGAAACTGAATCATAAGGAAACTGTATTTTCTTCCATATAAATAAGCCTTATGGGTTTAAGGAAAATCAATCAATTAATCACAATCCTATAATCATTTTCCAGATAATTTTCTCAACCCTCTCTCTCTCTCTCTCTCTCGTTTTTTGGCGCCGGCCTCTCCTCCTCCACAACAACCAGTTCGGTTTTAATTCGGGTTTCTCGTTCTGCTAGAGGAACATTCGTTGGTCGTTCATAGGTGGATTAATACTCAAGCAATCCAGGTAATTTCTAGACTGCCTTTATTCTTAAACTAATAAAACGATAGATTAGTGGTTTCCGGGTTTCAAACCATAAAACGCTTCCGCAAAACTCTTAGTGTCTCTTCGGATCAGATTTGGTTCGGGGATCACAGTGAAACCCAACAGTGACCACTATAGATTTCATGACCATGATAGTGAATGATATGCAACTTCTATGATTTTACTTCACAAGTGCTATGGCCAGGCCACAACAGAGAACTTAACATGTGCATCAAGGGGTCAATGAACCAACTCTCTATCATGGCTTAACCATATGATTTGTGACAAATGGCTGCTTTTAGTTCTAATCAATATTCATTTATAGAACATTAAAGTTAAAAACAAAAAGCCAGAAACTAGATTACCTCAACATCATTTGATAATCATCAAGCTTTTCTCGTAGCAGTTCATCCAAAACTAGTGTTTGGTGAAATGCATCAATAGCCTGTAGTTCCTCAGCACCTCGAATATCCTCAATAGAAACAGAATTGACTTAATCATCGCTTTTTCTTCTATTGCTCTTTTTCTTGAGTGAATGTTTGAACTCGCTAGATGCATTAAGTGTTACCTTTTTAACAAATTTATACTAGTCCTCCTTTCATCCTTGGAGTTTTCAAAATCAAACTTTCGTTCTCTTCTGCGTAATCTTTCATCATTACTTGATAACCTCTCAAAACCTACGAATTAACTAAAGTGTAAGAATATATTTCTTTGGTGGCATACAAAATTCAGATAACATGATCATATGAATAATTGTACACAAATAAACCAAATAAGTCTTATAAACAACTTGACATTTGATTCAAAGCCTAAACAATTGAATAACATAAGTTACAGTGTAGATAACAATTATAATATAGCGTAGAGAATTTTCTTGACCTTGCAAAGCAACAGTAAAAATCTTAGGTGATTTAGATCTTAGCTTAAATGGAGTACCAGTTTAAATCAACTAATTCAACTAATTTCTAGAAGTTAGCAGTTGAAGAGAATACATAGATTGTTTCCTATGATTTGATAGAATTGGTTAGGAGCATATCTCAATATTAGGAATACATCAATTCTCCTTTGTATATATAAAGTACATAATAAATTCCAACTTAAACAACAAGTCCATACTTAGTTATAGAACCCTACTCTCCCATTAACTAAAAAGCAAATACCCCTTCAAAGAGGCATGTCTTTAAAGGCCCACATTATTTTTGATAGAAAATACATGAGATTATGTTAATCTGGCTATAAGCAATTTTTATCGTCAGAAACTTGGTAGGATTATATATAATCATGTTAGTTCTTTGTTTCGTGTTCTTCCTTTAGATAGGAAATACTCATCTTCCTCTAACCATGAGCCTATCACTACTTAATGAACAATAGAATTTTGTGTTCTAGGAGTGAGTGTGGTTGATTCCCAACATATGCATCATTGTTGAAGAATCAGAGGTACAAAGAGTACTGTGTATACATAGAAAAACTAGCCGATTGCACCTCAAGAAAATATGGAGTACCCACCACGTATATGTTTTTCTTTTGTCGGGCGCTCAACATGGTTGGTAGGAATCCATACCAACAAATAAAATTAAAGACAATAATACTACGTGAACAATTATAAAAATCTTAAGTAGATTCCAAATATTTGCCTACCTTGTAGTCACTACTAACTTTATCTATATTAACATTCATATTGTCCTTAATTGCTCCAAGAGCTTTTCATAAACTGTTTTGAGCTTTTCGTAAAGCTGATATAAAAGCTTACGAAATGCTTTTGGAAAATCTCAAACAGTTTACGAAAAGCTCTTGGAGCAATTAAGGACAGTACAAATGTCAATATATCTAAAGTTAGTAGTGACTACAAGGTACGCAAATATTTGGAATCTACTTCAAGGATTTTACTAATTGTTCGTGCAGTATTATTGTTTTTAATTTATTTGTTGATATGGATTTTGTAGGAATTGGATATAAATATTGTGAATGCTACCAACCATGTTGAGAGCCTGTCAAAAGAAAAACATATACATGGTGGGTACTTCATATTTTCTTGAGATTCAATTGGCTAGTTTTCCTATGTATACAAAGTACTCTTTTGTACTTTCGGTTCTTCAACTATGATGCATATGTTAGGAATCAATCACACTCACTGGCATAACACAAAATTCTATTGGTTCATTTAGTAGTGATAGGTTCATGGTTAGAGGAAGATAAGTATTTCCTATATGGAGGAAAGAGCATGAAACAAAGAACTAACATGATTCTATATAATCCTACCAAGTTTCTTAGCATAAACACCGCTTGTAGTTAGATTAACATAATCTCAGGTATTTTTTTTGCCAAAAATAATGTAGACCTTTAAAGATCTCCACCGCTTTGAAAGGGTATTTATTTCTCACTTAATAAGAGAGTATAGTTCTATAACTAAGTAGGGGACTTTTTTTTTAGTTAGAATTTATTATGTTACTCTATGGTGCGGATATCAGTGAAGAGAATTTCGAGAATCTGCTCAATATTTATAAACAAAACATCGAGTTGGATTTTAATTCAACCAAAGCTTTAAATTCACAGTATGAGCTGAATTCAAGAGTTGGAGCCGTTTGCATGATTTCGCACTCAATCAGTTCACTTGAAGATCAAGTGTTCATATCCAATTAGTTGCATTAATTAATTTAGATTATTTTACCCACTGGGTTTTGGGCTTCACTTGAAGTCGTTTTACCAGGTTTGGGATTAGGATAGGTATATTTAATAGATTAGTAGATTTCTATTAGGAGATAAGGATAATATAGATTACTTTCTTTCCAAGTTAAGTTTAGATAAGCATGGAGGAATTAGAGTCCTATCCCATGACTTAGTTTTTTTTTGTTTCCACGTACTCTATTTAAACTCATGTTATTCAATGAATAAAAATCAGAATTTTGAGTGATACATTTGAGTTTTATTGTTTTCTATAAAACAATCTGATTTGAGTCGATTGACTTACGTTTCTTGCGGGCGAAGTTTCGTTTGCAAGGTTGAGAAATTGTCTTTGTGGGTGGTGCGTCCAGTAAACAAATTCAATAGTTCTCGTTATCTTGGTCGTGTTCTTGGTGGTTCGGTCCATAAAGAAACAATCAAGGTTTTCTTTTTTTTATTTACTTATTTGTGTATGTTAAGTCTTGACTTTTCATACGCATCAATTTTGGTATCAGAGCCGCGTTGGAACGTCATTAAAGACTTCAGCGTTCAAGAAAGCTGCAAGATCGATTCGTTATTTCGAGTTCTGTTAGAGTTTGATCATGAGTAGTGAAGACGGATCTGATGGTTCACGACTTCGTATGCCAAGGGGTCTTACGTTGGAACAAGCCAAGGACTGGCGTAGGGATCGCCAAATTGGAGAACTAGCAACAAGGCTAGATGAGGTGTTAAGAAGACTTGACAGACAAGGAAGGCCGTCGAAGAAAAGGTACGAATCAGAAACTGAAACGAAGTCATCTAGTGAAGAAAGTTCTCCAAGGTTTAAACCAAGGAGGCGTAAAAGAGACCATTCAAGTAGTGAAGAAGCTCCTAGACCAAGGAGACGTGATAAAAGGAAGGATGATGATCGAAAATTAAGACTAGATGTACCAGATTTTAACGGAAGTATGACGGATCCCGAAAAGTATCTAGAATGGGTTAGAAGAGCAGAAACCGTGTTTAATTTCAAGGGGTATGACGAGAGGAAGTGTTGCAAGATTGCTGAATGTAAGTTGGTCGGTTACGCGAGCTTATGGTATGATAACTTGAAGAAAAAGAGATCTAAGGAAGGGCGCAGCAAGATCAGAACCTGGGAGCAACTTAAAAGATACATGAAGAAGAAATTCGTACCTGAAGATTTTATTCAGGATCTTTTTATCAAGTTGCAATCTTTTAAACAAGGTACGTTAAGTGTTGAAGCTTATATTTCTGAATTTGAAAAATTGAACATGCTTTGCGATTTGGATGAAAAATCCGAACAAAAGATGGCAAGGTTTATTGCTGGATTGAACGAGAAGATTCAAGAGAAAGTTGAAATTCAGCCTTATTGGAGCTTTGAAGAATTATGCAAGGTGGCTTTGAGGATCGAAAAGCAAGAAAAGAACAAGAAATTGAGTTCTTACATCAAACCGACATCTAAGACTTACGAGAGGCCTCGGTTTGAAAAGAGCACTTCTAATTCGCCTTTAAAGCTAGATAAGGTGAAAACAGAATCTAAGAAGGAAGATATACGCAAGTGCTTCAAGTGCCAAGGATGGGGTCATATCTCAAGTAATTGTCCTTCTAAACGAGTCATGACTGCACAAGAGGTAAGAGCGTTAAGAGAAGCCGAAGAAGAGGAGCTTGAAGAAGAAATCAATGACGAAGAAGAGGAGGACGAGCATGTTAGTGAAGTTGAACCAGAAAGTGCTGGCCAAGCACTCGTCTTGAGGAGATCCCTGCATACAAAGCCAATGTCGATGGAGGAAACTCAAAGAGAAAAGATCTTTCTTACGCGATGCAAAGTGAATGATAGGCTTTGTGAGATGATAATCGACACAGGGAGTTGCACAAACGTCGTGGCAACAACTTTGGTGGAAAAACTAAAGCATCCAACAAGCCTAACCCGCATCCTTATAAGCTTCATTGGCTTAGCAATTCCAGTGATGTAAAGGTAACTAAACAAGCCTTAATCTCATTTTCAATTGGCAAGTTTCATGATAAGGTTTTGTGTGATGTTTGTCCCATGGATGCATGTCATATTTTATTGGGTAGACCATGGCAGTATGATAGATACGTTAAATATGATGGTAGAACCAATATATATGTTGTTAAAAAGGGCGAAAAGGAGAAGTCCATTGCTTTGAAGCCACTAGATTCAAATCTAGCCGTTAAAACTTCAAATTCTAAGGGGATGCTATTGATTAATGAAAAAGAAATTGATAGAGAACTTGCTTGCAATGGATTGTTATATGCACTTGTTTCTAAAGAAATTGAAGAAGCTCCAAAAGAAGAAGTACCAGTTGTTTTGAAAAGCTTAATGAGCGAGTTCGAGGATGTATTCCCCGACGATTTGCCCAAGGGGTTGCCTCCTATTCGTGGGATTGAGCACCAAATTGATCTTATTCCCGGGGCCCCTTTACCAAATAAGGCAGCCTATAGAAGCAATCCAGAAGAAACTAAAGAGATGCAAAAGCAAATTGAAGAACTCATTGAAAGGGGTTATGTGCGTGAATCAATGAGCCCTTGTGCTGTCCCTACTTTATTGGTCCCAAAAAAAGATGGTGGATGGCGAATGTGCATTGACAGTAGAGCCGTGAATAATATTACGATAAAGTATCGTTTCCCTATTCCGAGATTAGACGACCTTCTAGATGAATTACATGGATCGAAGATTTTCTCAAAAATCGATCTAAGGAGTGGATATCATCAAATCAGAATGCGCGAAGGAGACGAGTGGAAAACTGCTTTTAAAACGAAATTTGGTTTATATGAGTGGCTTGTGATGCCATTTGGGCTTACGAATGCCCCAAGTACTTTTATGAGATTGATGCACGAAGTTTTGAAACCTTTCATGGGTAAGTGTGTGGTGGTGTATTTGGATGACATACTGATCTACAGCAAGAATGTGAAAGATCATCTAAATCATTTGAGGAGCGTTTTTGAGACGCTTAGAAAACAGAAACTCTATGCGAAATTGGAGAAGTGTCATTTTCTGGTTTCTAGTGTAACTTTTTTAGGTTACATTGTCTCAAAAGATGGAGTTTCAGTTGATCCTTCTAAAGTTGAAGCAATTAAATCATGGCCGATTCCCAAGAGTACTACAGAGGTACGTTCTTTTCATGGCTTGGCTTCTTTCTATAGAAGATTTGTGCAGAATTTTTCTACTATTGTTGCTCCTTTAACCGAATGTTTAAAGAAAGAAAAGACGAAGTTCGAGTGGAATAGAGATGCACAACGATCATTTGAATGCGTCAAGGAGATGCTTTGTAAAGCTCCTATTTTGGCATTACCAGATTTCTCAAGTCCTTTTGAAGTTGAAACAGATGCTAGTGGAGTTGGAATCGGGGCTGTCCTAATTCAAAAGAAGAGACCCATCGCTTATTTCAGTGAGAAGTTGGGAGGTGCTCGTTTGAAGTATTCAACTTATGATAAGGAGTTTTATGCTATTGTAAGAGCTTTGGATCACTGGAGTCATTATTTGAGGCCTAATCATTTTGTGTTGCATTCAGATCATGAATCATTAAAATATATTCATGGACAACAAAAGTTAAATCCAAGGCATGCAAAGTGGGTGGAGTTCTTACAATCCTTCCATTTTTCTTCAAAATACAAGGAGGGAAACTCTAACATAGTAGCAGATGCTTTGTCAAGAAGGTACGCCCTAATTGGTGTCTTAAATTTTCGTTTACTTGGTTTTGAATTGATAAAAAAATATTACGAAGAAGATGAAGATTTCTCACCAATTCTGAAGGAGTGCTCAAAAGGGGCTGTAGGTTCCTATGTTTTGCAAGATGGTTTTCTTTTTAAAGGAAATCGATTGTGTGTTCCCAAATGCTCCATTCGAGAATTAGTTGTTCGTGAAGCTCATGGAGGAGGAATTGCGGGTCACTTTGGCATAAACAAAACCCTCGGTATTCTACAAGAACATTTTTATTGGCCAAAGATGCAAGGAGATGTTCAATCTGTAATTTCAAGATGTGCGTCATGTCAAAAGGCTAAAAGCGTGTTTCATCCAGGTTTATATACGCCATTGCCTACTGCCGAATTTCCATGGGAAGATGTTTCGATGGATTTCATTGTTGGGCTACCTAGAACTCAAAGAGGCAAAGACGCAATTATGGTAGTGGTGGACCGTTTCTCGAAAATGGCTCACTTTATTCCATGCCATAAGACAGATGACGCTTTACATGTTGCTGATTTGTACTTCAAGGAGGTTGTGCGTTTGCATGGGTTGCCTAAAACTATTGTGAGTGATCGTGACACGAAGTTTATGACTTTCTTTTGGAAATCCTTATGGAAGCTTGTTGGAACGAAACTATTATTCAGTACTTCACATCACCCTCAGACTGATGGGCAAACGGAAGTCACAAACCGTACCTTGGGAGTATTGTTGCGTGGTTTAGTCAGCAAAATGCAGAAAGATTGGGATGTTAAGCTTGCTCATGCTGAGTTCGCCTACAACAGATCACCTACGTATGCAACAAAGCATTCACCGTTTGAAGTTGTTTACGGGGTAAATCCAAGGTTTCCTCTTGATCTCATTCCATTTCCTAAAGGTGAGTTGATTAATGTAGATGCAAAATCAAAACTTCAAAGTATGATGAAGTTACATGCTCAAGTCCGTGGAAGAATTGAGAAAATAAACTCAATGTACAAAGAGAAGGCTAATCGGCATAGAAGAGATCAGAAGTTTGAAGTAGGGGATTTAGTTTGGTTACATTTGAGGAAGGAACGTTTTCCAAATAAACGAAAGAATAAACTTATGCCAAGAAGTGAAGGTCCATTTAAAATACTTGCGAAGATTGGAGATAATGCATACAAGTTGGACTTACCAGGCGATTATGGAGTTAGTGCGACTTTCAATGTTGGTGATTTAGCTCGTTATGTGCCTGATGAGGAATTTCGAGATTTGAGGACAAATTCTTTTGAAGAAGAGGAGGATGGTGCGGATATCAGTGAAGAGAATTTCGAGAATCTGCTCAATATTTATAAACAAAACATCGAGTTGGATTTTAATTCAACCAAAGCTTTAAATTCACAGTATGAGCTGAATTCAAGAGTTGGAGCCGTTTGCATGATTTCGCACTCAATCAGTTCACTTGAAGATCAAGTGTTCATATCCAATTAGTTGCATTAATTAATTTAGATTATTTTACCCACTGGGTTTTGGGCTTCACTTGAAGTCGCTTTACCAGGTTTGGGATTAGGATAGGTATATTTAATAGATTAGTAGATTTCTATTAGGAGATAAGGATAATATAGATTACTTTCTTTCCAAGTTAAGTTTAGATAAGCATGGAGGAATTAGAGTCCTATCCCATGACTTAGTTTTTTTTTGTTTCCACGTACTCTATTTAAACTCATGTTATTCAATGAATAAAAATCAGAATTTTGAGTGATACATTTGAGTTTTATTGTTTTCTATAAAACAATCTGATTTGAGTCGATTGACTTACGTTTCTTGCGGGCGAAGTTTCGTTTGCAAGGTTGAGAAATTGTCTTTGTGGGTGGTGCGTCCAGTAAACAAATTCAATAGTTCTCGTTATCTTGGTCGTGTTCTTGGTGGTTCGGTCCATAAAGAAACAATCAAGGTTTTCTTTTTTTTATTTACTTATTTGTGTATGTTAAGTCTTGACTTTTCATACGCATCACTCTATATAAACAAGGGAGAACTGATGCTTTCCAATCTTGAAATAGGTTGCTAACCTATTACATCAAATTAGGGAAGCAATCTCTGTATTCTCTTCAACTGCTAACTTCTGGAAATTATTTGAAATACTTAATCTAAAGCGGGTACTCCATTTTAGCTAGGATCTAAATCAAATAAGATTTTTATTGTTGCTTTGCAAGTTCGGGAAAATTCTCTGCCTTATATTATAAGGGAATACTTCTTCAAATTGTATCAAACTATCCCCAATATACTATTGTGTGTATCAACCTATAAAAATTCCTTTTGTACGATGACTTTCTCAACCGGTCATCAGCCGGTTACAAGCCGGTTACAGGCAGTTGGGACGGTGGCCGGAGGTGTTTTGCGACGGGATGACAGTTTTGGGTGGTTTTGGGTTATGTAATGTTGATTTTGGGTGGTTTTAGGTGGTTTTGGGTGGTCGATGGTGGTGGTGGTGGTGACAATGGTAAAGGTGGATGGAGGTGGAGATCGGCGGTGGAAGTTGGTGGTGGAGGTCAGCTGTGGTGGTCAGCGAAGGTGGCTGGAGAAGAAGGTCGTAGGTGGCTAGAGAAGATGGCCGGAAAAGATGGTCGGAGAAGATCGCCGAAGAAGATGGCCGGAGTTACCGGCTAACCTGGTTACCGGTCATTTTGTACCACAATAGGCTGAAAAATAAAGTTTGATACATACAAAAGGAATTTTTATAGGTTGATACACACAATAGTATATTGGGGATAGTGTGATACATTTTGAAGAAGTATTCCCATATTATAATTATGTACACTATAACTTATGCTATTTAAAAGTTTAGGCCCTGAATCAAATGTCAAGTTGTTTATAGGACTTGTTTGGTTTATTTGTGTACACTTATTCATCTGGTTCTGCTATCTGAATTTGTATGCCATCAGAGAAATATATTCTTACACTTTAGTTACTTCGTAGGTTTTAAGGGGTTACCAGGTAATGATGAAAGATCAGAAAAATGAGAACGAAGGCCTGATTTTGAAAACTCCAAGGATGAGAGGAGGACTAGAATAAGTTCGGTTAAAAGGAAACACTTAATGCATCTAGCAAGTTCAAACATTCACTCAAGAGAAAGAGCAATAGAAGAAAGAGCGATGGTCGAGTCAGTTCTGTTTCTATTGAGGATATTCGAGTTGCTAAGGCACTACGTGCTATTGATGCATTTCGCCAAGCACTAGGTTTGGATGAACTGCTACCAGAAAAGCTTGATGATTATCATATGATGTTGAGGTACTCTAGCTCCTGGATTTTTGGTTTTAACTTTAATGTTTCGTGAATGAATATTGATTAGAACTGAAAGCAGCCATTTGTCAAAAATCATATGATTAAGCTGGATGATAAGAAATTTGGTTCATTGACCCGTTGGCCGTTGTTGCACATGTAATTTCTCTGTTTTAGCCTGACCATAACACTTGTGAAGTAAAATTAGAGTTTATTCCTTTTCTCTATTTACATTCTTAACACTCTCCTAAGTTAAAAGCACTACTTTATGAATTTTTTATCTTTAAAAGTGCAAGGTATAAAAAATGTCATGAATTTGTCATCTTATAAAGAAAAAGTGGAATTTAATAAATTTGTCATCTTATAAAAAAAGTGGACAATAGTTCTCATACTAAATCTGTAGATCTTTATATATTTTTTACTGGAACATTTTGAATAACAACAAAATATATACAATTCCATGTTATTTAAAAATAATAATCATCATAATTGTTACGATATGAATTTTTAAAGATAAATAATAGAGTTGTTCACAAAAGTTCGAGATATTGCATAATTAGACAACTATCTAAATTATGATTTATGAAGTTATCTGACGTGGGTTCATACAAGAATAATGTCAATTTAAGAAAACGTGAGAACGATTATCAGTTACAAATTTTTCCTTCTTTAAACTCAAACAACCTGATGCTGACGTGGGGGAGGCCAAGGTGACTGCTGGTGGTGGCGGAGGTGGCCGGCGGTGGCTACTGTGATGGCGGAGGTGGCCGCTGGTGATGGCGGTGGTGGCAGAGGTGGCTACTGCTGGTGGCGGAGGTGGTTGCTGCTGGTGGCGGCAGTGGTGGTGGTCGGGCGGTGGCTGTACGAGAACGTTATCATTTTAAGAAAAACTTTTTTTAAAAACTTTTTTGATGTACAAAGTCATATATGATTCACATGGGAAAATCCACGTAAAAAAACATGTACAAATCATATATGATTCACAACAAAAATCATATATGATTAATAACGTACGCGACTTGCCCGATTCTTTTTATGTACAAAATCATACCTGGTTCACATAGGAAAATCCACATAAAAAAACATGTACAAAATCAAATATGATTCACAACACAATAAAATATGATCCATGAACAAAATCATATATGATTAATAATGTACGTGCACAAAATCATATATATGGTGGTGGTGGTGGTGGCTTCTGGTGGCAGCGGTGGTGGCTGCAGCCTGCAGGTGGTGGCGGTGGTGGTTGGTGGTGGCGATGGTGGCGGAGGTGGCTGGTGGTGGTGGTGGCGGCGGCGGCAGATATTACTAATACTCCGGTGATATATGTTTGAAGAAGGAAAAATTTGTGTCTGAGAATCGTTCTCGCGTTTTTCTTAAAAAATTATCGTTCTCGTTTGAACCTTTTTCTATCATATATTTATATAACTGGTAATTTTTTATATTAAAATATGAGTAAAATTCAGTTAGGCTACTCGTACCGTCCTCGGGTGAGAAGGTCGGGCTCGACAGTGGCTTCATAGGGTGAGGCCATAACACCGATATGGGCCCACTTCGGTTACCCGGCGAGTACCATCTTTAGGTCTCCACACCTGATTTCTCTCTCTTCGGTTCCCTCCTATGTCTTCCTCTTTCTTTCTCTCTCTATATATATTAATTAAAATATTAAAAAATGTGGGGTAAAAATTGGGTAAATTTGGGTTGTGGTACTCCACTTTAGAGTAAGACCATGAGATACTTGCCAATGAACCCAATGTCACATCAGCATTCTCACTACTTACCTAAAACACAAGTTATACCCAATCCAATTTTGCCTACATTTTTTATTTTATTAAATAGTTAATATAGAAAAAAAAAAGAACAGAAGAGAGAGATAGAGAGAAAGGGGGTGGGGGTTTGCTCTTCGGTTTGGAGAAGCCTTGGGGGTGGGGGTTTGCTCTTCGAAGAACCCGAAGGGAACCCGAGCCCTTCGGGTAATGCATAAGTCGGTCTAAGGGTGAAGGGAATACCCATCCCTTCACCAGTTCACTTCTCCACCCCACTTGTCACATCAGCACCACATCATCTTTTCTCTTTACCCCTTCCATCTTTTTATCCCTACAATACCCATCATTCTACCCCTCTACCCCACTAACCTTTTAAAAGGAAAAAAGAGGAAGAGAGAGGGAGAGAATCATTTTCCCGTAGGGATGAAGACGCAGGCGGTATTGGAATATGGCAAATCGGTAGCGAAAGGGGTAGTGTTCCCCGTCGGCAAAATGCCCAAAAATCCTTTTCCCCTTTTGGCGAGTCATCCATTCCCTTCATCCTAAGGAGGGTTGGAAAGAGAAAAAACTAATGTCGCATTAAGATAATATCAAGTAAGAAGGTTAAAGGAGGAATAACGGTACTTATGATCCAATGGCTATGTTTATTTTTGCGACCTTCTAAATTGTGGATGCTCGTAGTTAGGGCATGAAATAATGATCTTCTCTATCGTATAAGTGAGAATGTGATGCTATATATACATATGTATTAATCTTTTTTGTTTGACAGAAAAATTAAATAAAAACAAGATAAAGGTGTAAATAAAAAAATATAATTTACACCATTACAAACTTTTTCCTTTTATTAGTTTTAAGAAATAAAAAGAAAATCGTTTATATCACTCTAGAAAATATATAATTTATAATTGTGATATTTTTCTAATGATTAAGGGTGTGTTTAGTTGTGGAAAAATTTACTGTTTTCTAGAAAAAAATTTCATAAAAAATGAAAATTTAGAAAACTTGTTTAGTGTTAAAGGGAAAAACAAATAGAACAACAAATAATAGAGAGACAAGAGATATCATTCTCATTAATCAAAAGCCCTTTATATAGGGATGGATACAAGTAGATAAATACCAGATATTTCAGTTCTAATCTAACTCTAGTATATCTATCTCTATCTCTATCTGTATCTATAACTCTATCGTCATATCCTTTAGACGATGGCACATTTATCCTACAACACTCCCCCTTGTGCCGAGTCAAAGGAGTGGTGGTGCACGACTGTTGTCTCGTTAAAACCTTACGCCAAAATAAAAACCCAGTGGGAAAAATAAAAATATGACGAAGGAAAGAGTACAACGCACCAGTTTCTTTGCAGTATAGACTTTTTCTTTAGTCTAATGTTTTCTCTGATTTGTACATTAATCATGAGAGTTAAGAATCAACATTGTTGCCTCGCTAAAACCTTACCCCAAGGAACAAAACCCAATGGGAAAAATAAAACCTTGGGTGAAGGAAAGAGCACAACATAAATATAATAAACTCCCCATTTTGTCTACTACTCCCCCTGATTTGTGCATTAATCAAGGGAGTTTGGAAAACATGTGTATATAAATGCTTTCTGTATGTTTCCAAATATGGTTTTAGGTAATGATTTGTTAAAACATGTCACATACTTCTGACATCTTAATTGAATTACTTAAATATAGCGGAGAATTTATTGTAGCTGATAGTATAACCCTTAAGCAGAATATGCTTTGTTTATCAACATTCATGCATCTTACTTTCATCTAATGATACTTGATGCATTAGTTCCATATATGCGGGTAGGGTATTGGTTTAACCCATAATATTAACTTCTCTAATATATGTAATGATAGTCCTTAATCATGTACACTATTGTAAAATAATATTGTTAGAATGGTTCAAAGAGGTAGTTACATAAGGTTTGCTTAGTTTACTTTCAAGCAATCAACATGTTCCCATTTGTAATTCCTTATCCAATATGAGAACCTTTATATGGGTTAAAGAAATAACTAATATCAGCAAATAATTACTAGTGGACTATTACATTAGTCACTCATAGATAGGTATTGAAATTCCATTATCAACCTAACCCTCTTTCTTTAGGGAAATTATAGGCCCATGTCAATGGTTCCAAAATATTAATTTGATATCATTCCAATGACATTGCGTAGGCGCTGAGCTCAATCTAGCTAACAAGTTCACTGAGATACGATCGAGTTTTATCTAAAGTACAATAATGCGCCTATTGTACTTAGGTACGAAATTCCATCTTCGAACACCTCTTCGTTATCTTCCTTTAGACGGAATAGATATTTCCTTATATCCAACATTTTGACTGACCATGGGAGTGCTAGTCACATGTGCTTTGTCCATATCAAATCGCCTGATCATTTTTAGGACATATGCACATCGGTGGATTAATATTCCACAAACTTGGTATCATAGCTCAAGTAGCTAGATAAAACCAAGTTTTCCCAATATCTTTCATCTCAAATTCAGATTTCAAGTAGCTTGTGGATTCTCTTATTTCATCAA
The DNA here is from genome assembly GCA_030169165.1 of Centaurea solstitialis. Classification (NCBI taxonomy): domain Eukaryota; kingdom Viridiplantae; phylum Streptophyta; class Magnoliopsida; order Asterales; family Asteraceae; genus Centaurea; species Centaurea solstitialis. Next base: position 56,807,533 of record CM058044.1, on the reverse strand, counting down.
GAGTGTCTATATATGTTCATACATCAACATATTAAGCCACCTTGAAAATCTGGAACTTGTTTTCTTAGTATATACGCTAGGGCACGATTCATCATTATGTAAAGAGAACGTTTCAACTTTATTGAAAACGCACATTGTGGTTTAGAGTTACTTAATTTGGTCAATGTAATTCCATCAAGTACTTTGATATATGTATTAATCTAGATCCCCATAGATATATATCAACCACATCAATGAGCTGCATTTTCCAATTCTTCGAAAACTACTATGCTAATTAATTAGCATCAGTTCTAACTTTCATCACAAGAAAGTAATTATCGTGGTCAATCCAGGGCGTTGTGAGAAACCTTGCGCCAAAGGAGAGTCTTATACATTATGACTTAATTATTCTCATTACGCTTATCTGACAAATGATTTATCTATGTCCTACAGGCTTTACACTTGGTGGGTTAGCACTACCAAACCAAATACCTGTTCATTTGTCAAATAATATAATTATCCTGGATTGCTTATTTAGGCCAATTTGCTCTTGTTGATATTTTCCAACTGAGCATGGTTCGATATCATCGTGCTTTATCATTTCATAAGCAACGATATATGCAAATATATCATCATCTGTTATGATCTGTCCAGCGATTCATATTCATTCGAGATTTTCTTGATCTTTGGAATCAATATTAACTTCGGAGCGTCCTCCAGTTTGATTCATGGACATAGTTTATGATCAAAGATAATCTCATAAAAGGTTGATGATTAATATTAGTTGTGCCATACTCTTCTCTTCCATTAGATGAGTATTTATCGAACCAAGTAGTTTCCCCCATTTCCTTTTGGGAGCTACGGCCTCAACCACACCTCCACCATGTGTGATTGCAACGCTCTTTCTAGCGGCATTGTTCCCTTGTTTAGGGACTTTTTGACTTTACGGGTATATTTGCAGCTTGTATATATTATGTTGTCACTTTTTGTATAACATTAAACATATCAGGTATCGAGTCTGATTCGTTTGACTTCAACTTTACATTATGAAGTTTGGGGATCAAAATGAAATATAATGACAATATTCCGTGACAGTTCCCGTCGTTCATTTGGAAAATACTTTTTCCTATCTCCCCCTAACGACGGGAAGACTGTCATCAAAGTGACAATCCGCAAATCATGCGGTATGAGAATCACCCGTCAAAGGTTTTAAATAGCGGATAAGTGTTGGAAATTCATAACCAACATAGACAGTTCATCGTTTTTTATGACCCATTTTGGTGTGCTGGTGGGGCACAATTGGCACATATACTACACAACCAAACATGCATAAATGTAAAAGATCAGGCATATATCCAATTACCAACTGGTATGCATGATATTGGTTGGCTAGTAGTGGGTCTAAAAACAAATTAGTAAAGTTGCATGTAATATTGCAAAACCCATGTATGTAAATTGGTGCGCATAACCAATGCTATTGTTATCATCTACATTCCTTTGATGACAACTTATGCTAATCTACGAGACCATTTTATATCTATACATGGGGTATAGGAGACTCTACATTGATCTCAATATATATATATATGCAATAACATCAAATCCTTATGATGTAAATTCTCTAGCATTCTAAGTCAAGTAGACTTATGAGACAATTAGGGTGGTGAGCCCTTAAAGGTACATCTAGTGCTAGGAATGCAACATTTCATGTGGACAATAATACGACATGCATTCATCGTGTCGAAACCAAAACCATAAAGTACTTTTATGGGCCGCATTCTGGATTTTTATGTCCATAAATATCACCTTGTATTTGTTGTAAAAATAGAATATTTTGTGTATTATGTCCTTAGCTTTAGGATGGTCCCATTCCTATCTTAGTTAAGGATTATGGTATATATAAGTTATAGGTATTCGAGATGGCATATTATGACAGTGATGTTGCTTCTTGTGCTGCAGAAGTCAACAATTACAATTTGGTTAATTGTTTCATTCTGTCTTTCAATCGAATAATGTGTCTATGTGTATTTTTAATACACGGATCTCTATGTCATGACCATGGTGCCCACATGGTTATGTCACTGTCATTGTCCCAAAGTTCTTTATCGGTGACAAAATGTGATTTAATGACTTAGAGAATCCATTAATTTGACACATTAATTTCCCTAAATATATATTCCTTTCATATCATTAGAGTTAATGTATATATACCTATTTCCATTTGTATAATTTCCAATTGATACAAGTATCTTAACAAGGTTCTTATTATTATGACAGTTCATCGTCTAAGTATTATGTTGGGGGAAAATTAGTCTAGTTCTTTAGATTACGTGGGAGGTGCCACGAACTCAAGTTCTCCTCGATAAATTCCTAAACGGAACAGAGAATATTGGAGTTTTGTATTGGTTTTGATGTATTTCTTTACATCTATGATGGTGAGAAAATTTACTGTATATATATATGTAAATACAACTACTTTGATATATCGAATAAATACTTAAATAATTTAATATTCAATCAACATAAAAGAATGATTTAGTTCATAAGAGATGGTTTAAGCTAGTATCTAGTGTAAGCATACATGTATTTATGTTAAAATTTAAAATGTCCATTATCACTTTGAGACAATAGTTGTATATTTGCTCAAGCTATTGAAAAGTCCTTTCTGACTCTTACCCTGACCCCGAACCTTTGAGGATCTCATCCACATGGCTCATAAATGTCACATGTGTGTAATTTGTTAAACTCACAATCCTTTGGAGTTGTTTCCACCTCTAACGCTTTCATTATTTGACTTAGAATTTTCTTTATCCTGAAATGTATAGTCTTGTTACTCGAAAAAACTTTGTTGTCTCTCAACCACTTTCAATAGGTTGATCATTATGTCTAAAAGTTATATTCCAACTGATACTAGTTCGTTAGTATGTTTGTTGGTATATAAAAGAGCGAAATAATGTTATGGATTATGTCATCTTCTGTGAGTTTCTTGACACAAAGATTAAGACACATTTTAAGATATAACATTTCTTTGTTGAAATCAATTACCTCTTGTAATTGAGTAAGTGCTTTTCATTCTATTGTACAATTAGTATAGATTCATTAATACTATTGATTCAACTTTTCAGGACATCCCACATTTCTTTGGGTGTTTTTAGTTGAATGTATTTTATTTGAAAGCTAAGACCGACATGCAGTCTCAGCACATGATAGTAATTGCTTGTACCATTTTACGATGTTGGTTTTTAGGGTCAATATGGAATTTTTTGGGTTTTAAGTATATTCTTATACCTTTTTCTAACAAAAGAGTCTTTAAATTGGATATTCATATTTGAACTCAAGTTCTTTTGAGTTTAGGACATTGAATCATACATATGGTTGTTTCAACTAGTTACATATATAAGAGATAATATATGATTTGCTAAAGCAATGTATTATAGTCTATGATCAATATATTTATGAAATTTCGTTATCATAGGCATGACAGTATATGATTGGTATTTTCAAACGTTCCTTTTGTTGAAAATGTTATATTAGTATTTCATTATTCATAAGTAAATTGCAAAAACACTTGTGGACTTCCAGGTAAGAAGGGGAATCACATGGATTGCTTGAGTCCCTACAAACCTTGGGCTATTTACACCCGTTTGACAAAATCCATTAGATATCTTGCAATCAATTGATTATGAAATACATTAATAGTTTTGGGGATTTTGGCATGTGGCCAAAATGTGAGATTGAATTAATACATTGATGACATTTTTGTAAGGTTTGGCAATGGGCGAAAAGATTTGTGTTTGACATATGAAGCTAATTTTAATACTTAAACACCTTAATTGTATTTTAACACATTGTCGGGAGACAAATAAATTTTGGTTATGACATAAAGTCTAATATTTTTCGAACATTTAGTAAAAGATCAAAATATATTGGGGGTTGGAAGTGTAACTTCCAAAAATTATGGAATTATAAGTAGGAACAACTTTTAAATTTGATTTTTATAAATATCAAGATAAATTAAGAAAGTAGACACATAGCCATTTAATTAATTTGTGGAAACATATAAGACAAAGATCCATAACATTGAGAGCATAGAATACGAGAATATATTAAATTTAAACCCTATATAAAAGCATATGCATACTATATAAATATCTTTATATGTAGTCATTAATTATATGATATTTATCGCTATTTTATCGAATGCAAGCAAATATAATCATATGTGAAAGTTATATAACGATGATTTCCTTTAATTAAAGAAAAAGGTAATCCAATGATAACTTTAATTTTAATAAAACAAATATATAACGTTTTAATCATGTGTATCAAAATATACTTAATTTAAGATATAATATACAAAAATGATAAATCATCATTAAACAGATAAATCATTAAAAAAAAATAATAAAAATACTTTAAAAAAAATACTTCATAAAAGAGATAGCAACAACGGATCTCTTGCAACCAATAAAAAAAAATACTTACCATGGGACCATAATTTATAGTTATCCGATATAAAGCAATTATTAAAATCTTAAAAATCAATTTATTATGAATATGAATAAAGTGAAACATATGTATAACGCGTATATTGAGAAAAGTAAATCCAGTTGTAAATTAACTATGACTCTAAAATATAGGTATAAAATCTCTACATCATATTCATATTATGTTTCATAGACATAGAGAATAAATAAGTTAATCAAATTTTAAATATTAGTGATAAAGAAAGGGTAAAGATATTAAAGTAATTGAAAATTTCCAACAGATGGGAAACTACTCATAGTAGGGCTACTGTGGCTATTTTAAAGAAAAACAAATGATTTTTTTTTTAAATACAAGCCATTAAAATATATTATTAACAAACGAGGTTGTAATTTCTTTCTTTGTGAATGGTGCCTCAAGACATCTAAAAAAAATCGAAAACAGAAAACTACATATATATATATATATAGCTATCAAAACTATTTTGTTTTTATGTTTTTATTAACTTGATTGATATCAATAACACGAATATAACAAAATATTATATAGATCAAATCATAAGCTATACTTAACTTAGAACATGATAATACGATATTCACATATCAAGAGAAGACATAGAAAAACTTACTTGATTGAAGTTGTGAGAAGCAAGCGATCCAATAGTGTCAAGCAATAGACGGGAAAAAAATTGTAGCAGCAATGAATAAAATACAAAGATGAGGAGATGAATATACATACTTGTTTGATGAAGATCGTTTGGCAACGATAACGAGCAAAACAACCGTCGAACAATAACAATTCTGAGCTTACGTGCTGATAACGTGTTAAAGGGAAAAACAAATAGAACAACAAATAATAGAGAGACAAGAGATATCATTCTCATTAATCAAAAGCCCTTTATATAGGGATGGATACAAGTAGATAAATACCAGATATTTCAGTTCTAATCTAACTCTAGTATATCTATCTCTATCTCTATCTGTATCTATAACTCTATCGTCATATCCTTTAGACGATGGCACATTTATCCTACAACATTTAGTTGATTCAATTTAGAAATTTTTTTCCAAGAAAACAAAATTTTCATTTTCAAAATTTACACTTGAATTAGAAAACTACTGTTTATAGTTTTCCAATTCTCATTTTCATTTTCCATTTCCATTTTCAATTGTCGTCCCCTTCTCGCCTCCGGCTACCGCCACCGCCACCAGCCACCGCCATCGCCGCTCGCCACCGCCATCGTCACGCTACCGTCGTCCCCTTCTCGTCGCCGCGACCACCGTCTTACCACCGTCAGCCGCCGCGACCACCCTCTCACCACCGTCCCACCGCCACTCCACCGCCACCATCGCCGCCACCGTCGTCGCCGCCGAGGCCACCGCCACCATCGCCATCGCTGTCGAGGCCTCCAAGGCTACCGCCATCGCCGCCAAGGTCACCGCCATCGCCGCCAAGGCCACCGCCGTCGCCACCGAGGCCACCACCGTCGAGGCCCCTGAGGCCACCGCCACCATCGTCATCACCGCCGAGGCCTCCAAGGCTACTGCCATCGCAGCCAAGGCCACCGTTGTCGCCGCCGAGGCCACTGCCATCGCCGCCGAGGCCACCGAAGCCACCGTCGAGGCCACCGCCACCATCGCCATTGCCGCGGAGGCCTCCAAGGCCACCGCCATCGCCGCCAAGGCCACCGTCGTCGCCGTCGAGGCCACCGCCTCCACCGCTGAGGCCACCGCCACCACCGTCGAGGCCACCACCACCACCGCCGAGGCCACCTCCGCCTCCGCCGAGGCCACCGCCACCACCACCGCCGCCAAGCCCACCGCCTCCGTAGCCACCGCCGCTGTGACCACCGTCACCGCCGCTGTTGCAATATTTGGAAAAATGGAAAATGGAAAATGAAAAGTGATGAAAAATGCACAACTAAACGAGTTTTCTAATTTTCTAAAAATGGAAAATGAAAACTCCATGATTTCAAGTAAACAAGTTTTCTAAAATTTTCCTAAAAAACTGAAAATGAAAAATCAACTCCATTTTCTGTTTTCATTTTCTTGGAAAACAAAAACAGTTTTCCAAACCAAAGGAGTGTTAGCCTAGTGGTAAGGCTTGGGCACTACATAGTGGTGAACCCGAGTTCGAGCCCTGGGAGACGCATTCTGGAGGTACGGGGGCTTCGACCCCGGGCCGCATGCTTTAGCAGTCGGGCTTCGGCCCCAAATTGCCGAGGATTAGTCTGGGCCCAATGTGGTCTGGGATACCTCTTCCAAAAAAAAAAGCAGTTTTCCACAACTAAACACAACCTAAGCTTTATAGAATCCAAAATTATTGTTAACTATACTTAAACTGAAAAACAAATATAAAGATTTTATATAAGTAATAGAAATAAACAATTTGGTATATTAGAGGAAGATTTAGAAGAAGAATGAAAACTTGAGAACCACTTTATTTGAATGGTATGTATTTATTTATAAAAATAAATTAAGTAGTTTTTTTGTTTTTTATATACATGTGAATTAAGCACATATGCAGGGTTTATGATTTATTTGGGTAACCAACTATTCTATTTGTATGCATATTACCATTAAACTATTTTTTGTACTCAATATACCATTGAACTCTTTTTTTTGTACTCATAATACCATTATGACCGGTAATAGCCCATTTTTTCTTACGTGGCAATTAAAATTATTAAAAAAATGTTTATGTAGATCTAACGTGTGTTCCACGTGGATCTGACGTGTGTTTTTGACATTTTGTACTCATAATACCATTGAACTCTCTTTTTCTTCTTCTTCAAGACACCACCACCACTATACCCACCACCAACACACCCACCACCACCATACCCACCACCAAGCCCTAAATCCGTCAGAATTCGACCATCGAGGATGTTTTCGGCGAGGTATAAGAACTTCAACCGTCGGAAACTGCCATATGTTCTTAGAATCTCACCTTCGAAGTAGCTTCCACCGAGGTTGAGATGCTCCAGAAACGTCAAACGCACCACCTCCTCCGGCAAAGCTCCGGTGAAACGTGAGCTCGAAGATCGCCAGCGGGAGAGCTCTGGCAAAGGTGTTTTCACTGATATTTAGATGGTGGAGGTCGTGAGCCAAGTACTTGATGTCTTCCGAAATCTCGCCGGAGACGTTCCGATAGTTGGTGGCTGTAGTGGTGGTGGTTTGGTGGTGGCGATGGTGGCGGTGGTGGTGGTTGGCGGTGGTGGGTGTGGTGGTGGTAGCTGTAGTGGTGGTGGTTTGGTGGTGGTGGTGGTGGTGGCGGTGGTTGGTGGTGGTGGGTGTGGTGGTGGTAGGTGTGGTCTGTGTGGAGGTGGTGGCTGTAGTGGTGGTGGTATGGTGTTGGTGGTGGGTATAGTGGTGGTGGTGTCTTAAAGAAGAAGATAGTTCAATAGTATTATGACAACAAAAAGTCAAAAACACACGTCAGATTCACGTGGAACACACTCAGATCTACATAAGCATTTTTTAATAATTTTAATTGACACGTAAGAAAGAAATGGGCTATTACCGGTCATAATGGTATTATGAATACAAAAAAAAAAGAGTTCAATGGTATATATTGAGTACAAAAAATAATTCGATGGTAATATGCATACAAATTGAATAGTTGGTTACCCAAATAAGTCATAAACCCCACATATGCATATACAAATGTGTTTGTTACAAATTACTTGTATGCATAAATATATAACATTCAAATAAATGATTCCTCAATTTTTTAGCTTCAAAAGGTTTTTCTTCTAAACCCGACTTTATAATACAATTAATGATTCGATAATTACTGAATTCCTCAATTTTTCAACTTCTAAAGGTTTTTCTTCTAACCCAACTTTATATAATACAATTAATAATTCGATAATTACTGAAAATAGTCTTTCATATACGGTTCCACTAGTTTAGTAGCTTTTTGTTTTTCCCTATATTTTTAAGTGAAAGTAAAGTAAAAGGTATATTCTACTATATTTATATAAAAGTCACTTTTAGGCCACGTTGGTTTTTTTTATATTTATTTTATCTATATATTTGTGAGAAATCATAGTATTTAAACTAAGAGTATTTTATCATACCTCCTTGTAAGAGGATATGAATAGATACATGTGAATAGGTGAGCCAGGGAGTAGAAGGGATTAGGAATAGCGATATCCTTAAATTAAGAACAAGCTAATACTTAATGAATTTTCAAAATGACATGTTATATTTGTTAAAATGTCGATCTGTCATAGCTTATCGTTAATGTTTGTGGTTAATATTCAGTTTATAACGAAGGGATCTGAAACTTTACGTAGGAAAATATTTAAAAGAAAATGTATATAATTATTATATAAAATTTAAAACATGTTTTTTTTTATTACAATCATTGGTTTAATGTACTAAAGTGACTTTCTCTCGAGTACAAGTTAATTGTCTTACAAAAAGTAAGTAAATAATGAAAGAAAAAAGACAAAGCCAATAATTGGAGCACCTAATTTTAAATAGAGTAACTACAACTTTTGTCCCTAAGATTTATATGAATCTTTGAAAGTGGTCTTTAAACTTCAATAACTATATTATCGTCCCTAACATCTATATTTTTCTTTGAAAATGGTCCCTAACTACGTTAAATATTTCCGTTAAGTAAATGTTATTTATGTCTTTTTATTCTTATGTTTTTTGGTCCTTTAAGTAAGGAAATAACGTAAACTACAATTTTGGTGATTTGAGTAAAAATTAAAAAACGATAAAAAGACATAAATGTCACTTAATTAACGGAAATCTTCAACGAAGTTAGTAACCATAAAACATTTTCAAAGCAAAATGTAAACAATAGAGATGATAATTATAGATATTAAAGCTTATGGACCACCCTCATAAATTTATGTAAACTATAGGGGGAAAATTGTAGTTTACTCTTATAAATATATTATTTTATTATCTCTAATAGAATCTAAATCTAGTCATCATTCTTACTATTGGTGGTGTTTTATTATTAGTTGGTTCGGTGTGGTGACTAAATCACAAGAATCAGGTCAACCGGTTTATCAATTGAGTTAACCGGGTTTCAAAATTTTCCTTATATTTCTTAGTTTCCTCTCTCTCTCTCTATATATATATATATCTATATAGACTTAATCAAATGAGAACTCCATAGTTTATGGTAAATGTAAGAACTAATATAGACCACTCATTTTATTAAATTTAATCGTTTTTATTTATTTAAATGACGATAACCATCAAGTAGTTTTTATAGGGATTTTTTTATTCAAATCTCCCTTCTCATTTAAGTCATTAATTTTTTAGATGAGTAGTCTATATTGATTCTCACAGTTCCCACAAGCTACTGAGTTCTTCCATGAATGGTTCCCTATATATTGCCTGAAATTACTAATCACTGATGAATTGAGTAATCAATCATAATTAATGGACTAAAATTAATGGTTTAGATGAAAGTTGCATGGGTTGTAACCTTTTACTGGGTTGCATAATGATAACTCTCTAATTTGAGAGTTATTTAGTGTTAAATAACCTCGTTTTATATATATTTTTATACCCACTTTGTTCTCTTTCTTTCTCTTTGGACTAAAATGTTTTGAAAAGGTTTAATAAACACAAAAGATCAAGTTTTATGAATAACGGCCTCAAAGCTCAGCAACTCAGTACAAATCCCGAAAGCAGTCCAAAAGCTCTTCAGCAGTTCGAGATTCAGAAATTATCACACAGCAGTCCAGCAGTACAAATCCCGAAAGCAGTCCAAAAGCTCTCCAGCAGTTGCGGACGTCACGGACGACCAAATCCTTTCGGCTCTAGTCTTACCGGGGCGTGGATGGAGCTTTGAGCATAGCCGTCAATTCCTTTACACACATGATTTAAACCTTGAGGCGGCTCTTTGGTTCCAATATTTGAAGCACAACATAAACCCAACGGGGCATGATAATTCGATATCGCATGACCGTTGCTCTTTATTGTATTGTATCTTGCGGGAACTTCCAATAGATGTCGGAGCAATCGCTCGGGAATCTATTTTGGATGTTTCCAAAAGAGTTGGTTCTTGTTTGGTGTTTCCAGGTTTGCTAACTCGGATGTTTAAAGACGCGGGAGTGGAATTTCGAATGACGGATCAGATAACCATCGGGAGGTCAAAGATCAATAAGACATCCGTCACCCGGCGACCGCGCACGACCACACCATCCGAAGGGCACTCCACGGCACAACCGACAGCAGCCCGGACAGCCGTCGAACCGGCCGGAACAGCCCCCGAACCGGCCACCGGAGCAGCCACCGCGGCAGCCGCCGCCGCTGCCGCCAAAAACAGCAGCCCGGGCAGCCACCGCGGCCGCATCCTCCGCCGCCGCCACTTTCGCCGCTGCCGCCACGGGAGGACCGGGTCCTTCGGTGTATCATCCGCCCGCCGGGTACGGTACCGAAACGTGGGTAGAGTTGTTGACGCAAGCCATGTTGGAGAATAACACAAGGTTAGACGAAATCTTTGATACTCAAAAACAGATTTTGGCTAACCAACAACAGTTTGCAACAAGGTTGGGACTTTTGGAAAGGAGAACGGAAGACTTTTGGGTATTTGTACGTGATTGGACTCGTGCCCGCCGACGTCAGCTAGCTAGAGATGATACATTCTTGGCTGCACACCTTCCGGTACGCTTCCCGGAGGATTTGGTACGTCCACAGGTTCGCATGCCCATACCGAGAGGACCGGCCACTACCATGAAGACTACAGATCCGGTCACCACAGTGGCACCACAAGCAGGCACAAGCAATCCAGCACAATCCCCTGCCTTTGGGCCCATTTCTGACTTTGGGCCAAATTCAGATGCTTGATCACTTTTGGGTTGGTTGATACCTTGAAAAACATTATCTCTTTTGTTGTCATCTTTTGGGTATCTTTTGCTTATTTTGGGTTTACAAAAACACTAATCCGTTTTTTTTTGGGATGTACATATCGGATGTTTAAGTGTTTGTATGACTTTGGATGTTTTGGATATTGACTATCTTTTGGTTTTATCTACGTGTGCATAATTTCAGGTTTTGTACGATTCTTGAATCTCCGAACTCAACAGGTAAAAAGGACGCGGGCCGTCGTTTCCGAACCTATACACATACCGTTGTTCACAAAAGCCACAAATTAGCCAATGAGGGCATTGTCCGGTTCAAAGTTTGGGGGTGAACGTTACGTTATCTTGTTCCAAACACCACCCTCGTTACCATAGGTTTTCTAAAAAAAAAAAAAAAAAGTCTTCGTAAAATTGGGAGACTCGTAAATGTATATATATATATATATTTATGGAATAAATCAAAAGGCATAATGTTGTTAAAACCAAACAGATCAAAAACCATTATGCGATCCGAATAAATGTGACCGAGAACCCGAAGACGCGATAAAATCTCAAAGAACTTTTTCGGACAAAAGACAAGTTTGGGGGAGGGACAAAAATGATGAAACCATATACAGTAACCCAAAAGAAGACCCGCCGATTTATTCGTTGAGTTCTAAGATTCAAGGAGGAGTACGAAACACCACTCGGTTAGATAAAACGTCAATAGCCCGGTTGTAAGTTTTCTTTTCTTTTCTTTTCGTTTATCGTTTTTATTTTTGTCACTTGAGGCCAAGTAACATCTCAAGTTTGGGGGTGTGATAACTCTCTAATTTGAGAGTTATTTAGTGTTAAATAACCTCGTTTTATATATATTTTTATACCCACTTTGTTCTCTTTCTTTCTCTTTGGACTAAAATGTTTTGAAAAGGTTTTAATAAACACAAAAGATCAAGTTTTATGAATAACGGCCTCAAAGCTCAGCAATTCAGTACAAATCCCGAAAGCAGTCCAAAAGCTCTCCAGCAGTTCGAGATTCAGAAATTATCACACAGCAGTCCCCTCTGTGTCACCACTAAGGGGAACGTTTTCACTTGGCTCTTGGGAGTCTGGAAGGAACGAAATGCAGCAAGAAGGCAAATAGGCCCACTTGGCCCATGTGAAGAGTGTCAGATGTAAAGATAAGAGAAAGGTGGCCATTGGTTGAAACATACCCATGGATTATATCCATGGGTCATATTTTCCTATAAAAAGGCATCAAAGGCCTCAAACTCAGGGGATCATCCAGCCATCATTTTTTAGTTGCTGCATCTTCTTTCTTTCTTTCTTTTTTCGCTCCCCATGGTCCATATTTGGGGAGATTATCTGCTTCCAATTTCCTGCTTTTATTTACTGCTTAATTTAGTTTAACTAATTATATGCTTTCTAGTTATAATTGTTAACTGCTTTATTTTATTTCTCGTACTGTACCCTTTTTATTCCGTATTTGTTATGAAGTTAGTTGTTAAATCTAATCTCGTTATGTCTTTAATTTTAGGCTAAACCCTTTAATGGGTGTGGGTGTGAGTTTATTTTAAAACTGCGTAGACGGCACGTGGGTGTTGTCGTTATTTCCAAATATTAAAATTAGTTATTTAAACCGATACATAATTTCGATACTGATAAACCGGCCATTTTGATGTGTCGTGTTAGACCTCAGATCCAGAGATGGGCAGGTCCGAAATACGGTTTGGATAATGCACAAAGAGCTCGAGAGGGCCTTTGATAATCACGCAGAGATGCGGGTTCTGCATGGTTTGTTAAGGTTCAGTAAGCCGGTCGGGATTTATATCACAAGGAGACTTGGGTATAAATCCCCATACTCGGTGGAACAAGATTTATTTTAATCTACTTATAAAAACCGGTAATCTTACGATTTGGAATAACGACGACTTCGTAGCAACTTCACGGTATGTTTTGTAAAAACGTAGTTTCGAGAGATTTGTGTTTTTATAAATATCCCCATAACGTGAAGTTTCTAAACTCGTGTTATACTATGTTTTAAAGTAAAAACTTACATCCACACCCTCTTTCTTCTTTATAAGTCAAAAGTCGTCATTTTTAGTATTTTCACCATTAAACCCACTTTTTACATCAAAACCCGTCAAGCACTAGAAGTTCATGAAAATCTCAAGTTTTCTATAAAATCTCAGTCCCTGTGGAAACGAACATTTGGTATACTATCACTTTATTACTTATAGCGATCCCTTTGTCGGTGTATACTTGCATCCTCATTGTGGTAAAATTGTGACCACATAGTGGCACGCACGGTTTTCCGCTATCAAGTTTTTGGCGCCGCTGCCGGGGATTTGGCTTTAATTTTAAACTCTGAGATATTTCATTCGAGCCTGAGTTGCTTGTCTTTGTTAAATAGCACTTTTCACGTTGTATGCCACGGCTACAACACGGTGAACTTTTACCTCTCGATCCGGAGATAGAACGTACTGTCAAAAGACGTCGTCGAGGTAGAACTGGTCGTAACCGAAACATGGCTGGAAACCCACCACCACAAGAGGAAACCACCATAACCATCGCCGATAACAAGGAAAGAGGAATACGTGACTATGCACTACCCGAATTTGGACAATTACAGTCAGGTATTTTGAAACCACCCGTGGATGCAACCGTACATTTTGAACCAAAGCCGGTAATGTTCCAAATGATATCGGCTATGGGTCAATTTGCGGGGTTGGCATCAGAAGATCCGCACTCTCATTTAAAATCTTTTTTAGAAATGACGGATCATTTTCGTATTCGCGGGATAACAACCGAACACTTACGTTTGACACTTTTTTCTTACACATTAAAGGATCAAGCTAAGGTTTGGTTAAATTCCCAACCACCTCATTCAATCAACAGTTGGACAAGTTTGGCGGAAAAGTTTTTAAAAAAATATTACCCGCCGACAAGAAATGTTAAATTCAGAAATGAAATTTTGATGTTTCAACAGTATGAGGATGAGGCAGTCTCGGATGCATGGGAGAGATTTAAAGAACTACTTAGGAGATGTCCTCATCATGGAATTCCCCATTGCATCCAAATGGAAACGTTTTATAACAGTCTTACTTTCGCTGCAAAAGGTAATTTAGATGCAACAGCGGGTGGTGCTTTTCTTTCAAAAACATATACTGAAACTGTTGACATTTTGGAAAAGATTGCTAGAAACAACACTGATTGGTCAAACCCACGCGCTTTGGCACCTAAAAGACCATCGGAATTTAATGAGAATGATGCCATCACCACATTAAACGCACAAATTTTGGCTTTAACCAACTTGGTGAAAAATAATTTGAATATTAATGAGACAAACCAAGTACAAGCTGTGACATCTTCTGAAAAAGAAATGTGCGTATTTTGCGGTAACAATCATACTTATGAAAATTGTCCGAACAACCCAGCATCAGTAAATTTTGTTGGAAACTATTCCAAAAACAGCCCGTTTTCACAAACATACAACTCAAACTGGAGAAATCATCCGCATATTTCATACAAAACTCCAGGACTTCAGCCCCCCGGGGCAAGTCATTTTCAAAACCAACAAAATCCCCCGGGATTTCATCAAGGTGCACCTCAAAATTTTCAAAGTGGGCAATCCTCACAAATGCACCAACAAAGGTCTCAAAATGCATCGGATGGCAATGGTTCAATTGAATCTTTGCTAAAAGGTTTTATAAATCAAACAAATGCAACTTTGAGAGGCTTTGAAACCCAGCTGGGACAATTTGCAAATGAATTGAGAAACAGGCCACCTGGCACTCTGCCAAGTGACACAGAAACCCCTAAGGGTAAGGAACATGTTAAGGCAGTGACAATTGTTGAAATTGGACCCGAGATAATGTCAACGGAACAACCATGTCACACTGAAACAAGGCATGCATTTGATAGAGAAAACTTTCCAGGACTGTTTTCAATTGTTGAGAACCCACAGGAGCCAGGGTCTGTCCCCAAAACAGCAGCTTTGCCCAGTTCAAATGCTGCTAAAACTCCAGTTCAAACTGTTCAAAAGTCAAATCAACCAGTAGTGGATCTGAGAGAATTACCTTTTCCGCAAAGATTGAAAGCCAAAAATATGGATACTCAGTTTAAGAAGTTTTTGGACATCTTTAAACAGCTCCATATTAACATACCTTTGGTAGAAGCTCTCGAGCAAATGCCAAATTATGTTAAATTTTTGAAAGACATTCTTAATAAGAAAAGGAGATTGAGCGAATTTGAAACTGTGGCTTTAACAAAAGAATGTAGTGCACTTCTCACCTGTAAGATCCCTCCAAAACTCAAAGACCCGGGAAGTTTCACCATCCCGTGTTCCATTGGAGGGAAGGAAGTCGGACATGCTCTTTGTGACTTAGGGGCAAGTGTGAATCTCATGCCCTTGTCGGTTTTTAATAAATTGGAAATTGGTGAAGTTCGGCCAACGACCGTAACTTTACAATTAGCCGATAGATCCATTGTTTATCCGAAGGGTAAGATTGAGGATATTTTAGTCCAAGTCGATAAGTTTATCTTTCCGGCTGACTTTTTAGTGTTGGACTTTGAAGCCGATAGGAGTTGTCCCATCATTGTAGGACGACCATTTCTTGCAACAGGAAGAGCCTTGATTGACGTTCAGAAAGGCGAGTTAACCATGAGGGTAAACGACCAACAGGTAACCTTCAACTTGTTCAAAACACTTAAGTATAATGGGAACTTTGAGGATTGCTCTGCCATTTATACTTCAAGTGATGATTTGGAAATAAACTCAATCAGCTGTCCCCTCAGTGGTGACAATCTCACCACAGAGGTGAACTGTGCTGATGATTTTGAAAATACAGAACTTGAAAACACAGAGGTTGAAGTGTTAGCTGTTTTTGAACAGTTGGATTTTAGTGAAAGATCTGTCCAACCACCATCCATAGTTAAGGCACCCGATTTGGACTTGAAACCTCTACCATCACACCTTAAGTATGCTTATCTCATGGAGGAAGATAAATTGCCTGTAATTATATCCTCTAACTTAAGTTGTGAACAGGAAGAGAAATTAATTAAACTGTTACAAAACCATAAGAAAGCCATTGGGTGGATAATAGCAGACATTAGAGGAATAAGCCCGACACTTTGTCAACACAAGATAATTTTGGAAGAAAATAGCATTGGCAAAGTGCAACCACAAAGACGACTAAATCCCATCATGAAAGAGGTCGTTAAAAAAGAAATCCTTAAGTGGCTAGATGCGGGTATTATATACCCCATTTCTAGTAGCGGTTGGGTAAGCCCGGTACAATGTGTACCAAAGAAAGGTGGTACCACGGTAATCACCAACGAGAAAAATGAACTTATCTCAACCAGAACCGTGACCGGGTGGAGAATTTGTATGGACTATAGGCAGTTGAACCTAGCCACCAAAAAGGACCATTTCCCTTTGCCCTTCATAGATCAGATGCTAGATCGTTTAGCCGGAAAGGAATTTTATTGCTTTTTGGACGGATATTCTGGTTACAACCAAATTCACATTGCACCCGAAGATCAAGAGAAGACCACCTTCACTTGTCCCTTCGGAACTTTCGCTTTTCGGCGTATGCCATTTGGTTTGTGTAACGCTCCCGCAACATTTCAAAGGTGTATGATGTCAATTTTTTCAGACATGATTGAAGATACCATGGAAGTTTTCATGGATGATTTTTCAGTTATTGGCACATCGTTTGAAAATTGTCTTGAAAATCTTAAAAAGAGTTTGGAACGTTGCGAGACACATGATCTGATTCTAAATTGGGAAAAGTGTCATTTTATGGTACAAGAGGGAATTGTGTTGGGTCATTTGGTTTCTAAAAGAGGCTTGGAAGTGGATAAGGCTAAAATAGAAGTAATAATGCAATTACCCGAGCCTAGCACGGTTAAAGGCATTAGAAGCTTTTTGGGACATGCAGGATTTTACAGACGGTTCATAAAGGATTTTTCAAAAATTTCAAAACCGCTCTGTAATTTACTCCATGTTGACCAACCTTTTGACTTCACTTCAGAGTGTACAAAAGCTTTTGAGACTTTGAAAAAAGCACTTGTTACGGCACCTATTGTCATTGCTCCTAACTGGGCCTTACCTTTTGAGGTAATGTGTGATGCCAGTGATTGGGCGGTAGGTGCCGTCTTGGGACAAAAAGTCAATAAAATCTTTCACCCCATTTACTACGCAAGTAAGACTCTGATTGATGCTCAGTTGAATTACACAACAACAGAAAAAGAGCTACTAGCTGTAGTATTTGCTTTTGACAGATTTCGTTCATACTTGATAGGTACAAAAGTCATTGTTCATACAGATCATTCGGCTATCAAATATCTTTTTAATAAAACTGATGCAAAACCAAGACTTATTAGATGGGTCCTGCTTTTGCAAGAGTTTAATATAGAGGTAATTGATAGAAAAGGAACTGATAATCAAGTAGCCGACCACCTTTCGAGAATTGAGGGAATAGTGTCAACTGGGGGTAATCATGCAATAAAAGAATTTTTTCCCGATGAGCATGTTTTGTCAATCCAACACCATTTTGAATCAAATGTTCCATGGTACGCGGATATAGCAAACTACCTAGCTAGTGGGCTTAAGCCGTATGGTTTAAATGGACAAAGGTTGAAAAAGTTTTTATATGATTGCAAACAGTATTTTTGGGACGATCCTTCTCTTTTTAAAATTGGAGCAGATCAAATGGTGAGAAGGTGTGTCCCGAATTTTGAGATGAAAAACTTGCTGAGAGCCTGTCATGACTCTCCGTATGGTGGCCATTTTGGTGGCCAACGTACGGCAGCAAAAGTTTTACAAAGTGGATTCTTTTGGCCTACACTTTTCAAAGATGCTTTCGAGTTTGTTAAAAGTTGTGATGCATGCCAAAGAACGGGGAATTTGTCCCAACGAAATGAAATGCCGTTAAACAATATTTTGGAAGTAGAACTCTTTGACGTTTGGGGCATAGATTTCATGGGACCATTCCCTACGTCTTTCAATAATCAGTTTATCTTAGTGGCCGTTGACTATGTTTCCAAGTGGGTGGAAGCTTCGGCATGTCCAAGAAACGATGCCAAGACAGTAATTAATTTTTTACAAAAGAACATCTTTTCACGTTTTGGAACACCCCGCGCTTTAATTAGCGACGAGGGAACTCATTTTGTAAACAGAATGTTAAGTACTGTTCTTGAAAAGTATAACATCCGACATAAGATCTCAACGGCATACCATCCACAAACAAATGGTCTTGCCGAACTTTCAAATCGGGAAATTAAATCAATTCTTGAAAAAGTTGTCAAACCCGATAGGAAAGATTGGTCTCTTAAGTTGGATGACGCACTCTGGGCATACCGAACTGCTTATAAAACACCATTAGGAATGTCACCATATAGACTGGTTTTTGGTAAAGCATGTCACTTACCGTTGGAACTTGAGTATAAAGCTTTTTGGGCAACAAAAGAACTGAATTTCAGTGAGAATGCAGTGGGAGAGAAAAGGAAACTTCAGTTATGTGAGTTAGAAGAACTGAGATTTCACGCTTATGAGAACGCTAAAATTTACAAAGAAAAAACTAAATTTTGGCACGATCGCAGAATCGTCAATCGAACTTTTGAAAAAAATCAACAAGTTCTTCTCTTTAACTCCCGACTGAAGTTGTTTCCTGGTAAGTTAAAATCACGATGGTCATGCCCGTTCACAATCGCAGAAGTTGGTAATTTTGGAACAGTGGATCTTGTGAATCCGCAAGATGGGAGTATTTTTAGGGTGAATGGACACCGGGTTAAGCATTTTCTCCCCGAGGGAATGCCTAAACCGGCAATCTAAGCAATACCCGAAAAATACGAAAAGGTTTGTAAATAAATCCTTTGGTTTTTATCTTTGTAAATATTTTTATGTTTATGTATAAAAAAAAAGTTTAAAAGAAGATAAGAAGATAAGAGTAAGTCTTTTTTTATCTGACAAGGGTTATTCAGTTTATGATGAGAATGGATTTCAAATGTTTTCTTAACTCTAAGAAAAGAATTAGATTTGGGTTCCACAAAAATATCTCAAGGCTCCAAAACAAAAACAAAGAATTGGTTAGGGGTTGAAAAGCAAATTTTTGTTTCATTCTCATCAACACACGTTTTCTTCTCTTTAAAAAAAAATAAAAAAAAAAAGGAAATGGAAAAGAGAATAAACAATAACCCACTTTTCAGTTTCTTTTTTTTTCTTCTCTTTTTCGTCTCTCTCTCTTCGTCCCCACCACCACTTCTATCTTCCTCTTCTTTCTCTCAAAAGAACCGCCGACCATCACCCCCAAAAACCACCGCCGGCCACCTCCTTTTACCGCCGGCCACCAGTCAAACCAACCACCACCATGGCCCGCACCAAGGGCACGGCACGGCGGCCGACCTCAGCACCCACCATCTCCGCCGCCTTCGCAAGTCGCACCGGCGACGACGCCGTGGTGCGAACTCCGGCGACGCAGCCACCGCCCACCGACTCCACTCCTCTCACCCACGGCGAACGCACCACCGCCGCTGCCTCTCTCCTCGCTGCACACACAGCCATGGCATCCGCCGCTACCGCCACCATCTCCGGCGAAATTCGAGTAACCCTAGCCCCGGCGGGTACATCGTCACTCCCTAAAAAACCTTCTATTCCAGTCAATGCTCCAGTACTTCGACGATCATCAAGACTAGCCGGAGGTTTGTCCTCATCTACGGGGCCGACGCAATCCGAAGACCCGTCTTACACTCGAGCCATCGCGGGTCTCGCGGCGGACCAAAACACAGGTCTGCTTGGTGACATTCTCAGTCCTCTCCCTCAGGTAAACACAACTTCCCTTGTGATTCCGACCATGCCTTTTTCGGTCGGAATCGAGAGTAGCATACAACTCCAAATACCGGAAATTTTGGTCCAAACGACGATTTTTACGGATACAGCCGTCTTAACCACCACATCCCCTATCATAACGACCGTATCCAACCCAAACACAGATTTGGTTAATCCGTTGCATGGGATACAAACAAGACCTCCTTCCGGATCACCTAGCGGCCCTTTGGGGATCGATATAAATCTCAAGGGTGATTCCGAAGGAGAGAGATGGGATGATGATTTCATTTTGTTTGGTGATGACGGACAACGACCATCCACTGAGGTGTCGTTTTCGGGTATAAATTTTGGAGGAATACAGAATCTGGGTGGGGTACAGACCTCTTATCCTGAAAATCCCTTTAGTGGTGACACTGAGGGGATAGCTTCAACAGGAGCCAAATTGGGTACCGGGGTTTCTCAGACTGATACTATTTTGCAGACACCCCAGACGCGGAAAAGCACACGTAGAGAGGGGAAAGCACCCGCGGTTGAAACCAATGAAGACCCGGATTTCGATCTTGATCAAGATCCGGAGTTAACCCCACCGCAACGAAAAAATAGGGCATCCCGTTCGCGGCTAGCCACGGCTAGCTATGAAGAAAAGCTCCGGTTGATAGCTAACAACCGAATACTCATGGAGCGCCCTTTTGATCGTAAACTTTTCCCCACCTATACACATATACCACATCATCTTGCGGTCCATCATTGGACCGATATGATACCCAAGGAGTGCACCGTTAATGAAACCGCGCTTAGGGAATTTTATGCAAGGGTCGGTTCTTCGCCAAACACCGTTGTCGAGGTACGTGGGAAACCAATAGATTAGTCGGGTGCCGCTTTAAACATTGCACTCGGTCTCAACCCACCTTTCGTGTGCTCTTATAATCAAATAACACATGGGTTTGCGGACGTCACGGACGACCAAATCCTTTCGGCTCTAGTCTTACCGGGGCGTGGATGGAGCTTTGAGCATAGCCGTCAATTCCTTTACACACATGATTTAAACCTTGAGGCGGCTCTTTGGTTCCAATATTTGAAGCACAACATAAACCCAACGGGGCATGATAATTCGATATCGCATGACCGTTGCTCTTTATTGTATTGTATCTTGCGGGAACTTCCAATAGATGTCGGAGCAATCGCTCGGGAATCTATTTTGGATGTTTCCAAAAGAGTTGGTTCTTGTTTGGTGTTTCCAGGTTTGCTAACTCGGATGTTTAAAGACGCGGGAGTGGAATTTCGAATGACGGATCAGATAACCATCGGGAGGTCAAAGATCAATAAGACATCCGTCACCCGGCGACCGCGCACGACCACACCATCCGAAGGGCACTCCACGGCACAACCGACAGCAGCCCGGACAGCCGTCGAACCGGCCGGAACAGCCCCCGAACCGGCCACCGGAGCAGCCACCGCGGCAGCCGCCGCCGCTGCCGCCAAAATAGCAGCCCGGGCAGCCACCGCGGCTGCATCCTCCGCCGCCGCCACTTTCGCCGCTGCCGCCACGGGAGGACCGGGTCCTTCGGTGTATCATCCGCCCGCCGGGTACGGTACCGAAACGTGGGTAGAGTTGTTGACGCAAGCCATGTTGGAGAATAACACAAGGTTAGACGAAATCTTTGATACTCAAAAACAGATTTTGGCTAACCAACAACAGTTTGCAACAAGGTTGGGACTTTTGGAAAGGAGAACGGAAGACTTTTGGGTATTTGTACGTGATTGGACTCGTGCCCGCCGACGTCAGCTAGCTAGAGATGATACATTCTTGGCTGCACACCTTCCGGTACGCTTCCCGGAGGATTTGGTACGTCCACAGGTTCGCATGCCCATACCGAGAGGACCGGCCACTACCATGCAGACTACAGATCCGGTCACCACAGTGGCACCACAAGCAGGCACAAGCAATCCAGCACAGTCCCCTGCCTTTGGGCCCATTTCTGACTTTGGGCCAAATTCAGATGCTTGATCACTTTTGGGTTGGTTGATACCTTGAAAAACATTATCTCTTTTGTTGTCATCTTTTGGGTATCTTTTGCTTATTTTGGGTTTACAAAAACACTAATCCGTTTTTTTTGGGATGTACATATCGGATGTTTAAGTGTTTGTATGACTTTGGATGTTTTGGATATTGACTATCTTTTGGTTTTATCTACGTGTGCATAATTTCAGGTTTTGTACGATTCTTGAATCTCCGAACTCAACAGGTAAAAAGGACGCGGGCCGTCGTTTCCGAACCTATACACATACCGTTGTTCACAAAAGCCACAAATTAGCCAATGAGGGCATTGTCCGGTTCAAAGTTTGGGGGTGAACGTTACGTTATCTTGTTCCAAACACCACCCTCGTTACCATAGGTTTTCTAAAAAAAAAAAAAAGTCTTCGTAAAATTGGGAGACTCGTAAATGTATATATATATATATATATTTATGGAATAAATCAAAAGGCATAATGTTGTTAAAACCAAACAGATCAAAAACCATTATGCGATCCGAATAAATGTGACCGAGAACCCGAAGACGCGATAAAATCTCAAAGAACTTTTTCGGACAAAAGACAAGTTTGGGGGAGGGACAAAAATGATGAAAATATATACAGTAACCCAAAAGAAGACCCGCCGATTTATTCGTTGAGTTCTAAGATTCAAGGAGGAGTACGAAACACCACTCGGTTAGATAAAACGTCAATAGCCCGGTTGTAAGTTTTCTTTTCTTTTCTTTTCGTTTATCGTTTTTATTTTTGTCACTTGAGGCCAAGTAACATCTCAAGTTTGGGGGTGTGATAACTCTCTAATTTGAGAGTTATTTAGTGTTAAATAACCTCGTTTTATATATATTTTTATACCCACTTTGTTCTCTTTCTTTCTCTTTGGACTAAAATGTTTTAAAAAGGTTTTAATAAACACAAAAGATCAAGTTTTATGAATAACGGCCTCAAAGCTCAGCAATTCAGTACAAATCCCGAAAGCAGTCCAAAAGCTCTCCAGCAGTTCGAGATTCAGAAATTATCACACAGCAGTCCCCTCTGTGTCACCACTAAGGGGAACGTTTTCACTTGGCTCTTGGGAGTCTGGAAGGAACGAAATGCAGCAAGAAGGCAAATAGGCCCACTTGGCCCATGTGAAGAGTGTCAGATGTAAAGATAAGAGAAAGGTGGCCATTGGTTGAAACATACCCATGGATTATATCCATGGGTCATATTTTCCTATAAAAAGGCATCAAAGGCCTCAAACTCAGGGGATCATCCAGCCATCATTTTTTAGTTGCTGCATCTTCTTTCTTTCTTTCTTTTTTCGCTCCCCATGGTCCATATTTGGGGAGATTATCTGCTTTCAGTTTCCTGCTTTTATTTACTGCTTAATTTAGTTTAACTAATTATATGCTTTCTAGTTATAATTGTTAACTGCTTTATTTTATTTCTCGTACTGTACCCTTTTTATTCCGTATTTATTATGAAGTTAGTTGTTAAATCTAATCTCGTTATGTCTTTAATTTTAGGCTAAACCCTTTAATGGGTGTGGGTGTGAGTTTATTTTAAAACTGCGTAGACGGCACGTGGGTGTTGTCGTTATTTCCAAATATTAAAATTAGTTATTTAAACCGATACATAATTTCGATACTGATAAACCGGCCATTTTGATGTGTCGTGTTAGACCTCAGATCCAGAGATGGGCGGGTCCGAAATACGGTTTGGATAATGCACAAAGAGCTCGAGAGGGCCTTTGATAATCACGCAGAGATGCGGGTTCTGCATGGTTTGTTAAGGTTCAGTAAGCCGGTCGGGATTTATATCACAAGGAGACTTGGGTATAAATCCCCATACTCGGTGGAACAAGATTTATTTTAATCTACTTATAAAAACCGGTAATCTTACGATTTGGAATAACGACGACTTCGTAGCAACTTCACGGTATGTTTTGTAAAAACGTAGTTTCGAGAGATTTGTGTTTTTATAAATATCCCCATAACGTGAAGTTTCTAAACTCGTGTTATACTATGTTTTAAAGTAAAAACTTACATCCACACCCTCTTTCTTCTTTATAAGTCAAAAGTCGTCATTTTTAGTATTTTCACCATTAAACCCACTTTTTACATCAAAACCCGTCAAGCACTAGAAGTTCATGAAAATCTCAAGTTTTCTATAAAATCTCAGTCCCTGTGGAAACGAACATTTGGTATACTATCACTTTATTACTTATAGCGATCCCTTTGTCGGTGTATACTTGCATCCTCATTGTGGTAAAATTGTGACCACATAGTGGCACGCACGGTTTTCCGCTATCACATAATAACAAACCCTTATATATATATATATATATATATATATATAAGTTCAAACATTAAAAATAACAAGAAGTTTTACAACAATCCAAAAACATTAAAAAAAACACATATAACTATAAGTTTTCATCAATCCAAATACATTAAAAGGAAACAAAATAATCAAATCAAATCATTGGATTTTAAGACAATGGAGTGTCAAATTCATCAACCACTGGGTTAACCCGAGTTTTATCAGTTCATTGCAATCGGTTCAACCATATGCACTAGCTTTATGACTATATATATATATATATATATATATGGATTAGGAAGAGTAAGAACATTTGTGATTTATGCAATTGCAGAAACACTTTTAAGCTTATTATTGTATTTTAAATCACATGTTTAGAAGATTTCAAGGACTACAATATATATATATATATATATATATAGGGTTAAGTTATTTTGTTAACCCATTAATTTGTATATATATAAATATTAACTATTTCTAAGAAATATCAGACATGTGAGGTAAAATGGGAAAACGAAAATGTAACATAACACGAACATATAGTTTCGATGATCGAGGAAGTGATAATCATTTTACATTTGTGTAGTGGTTGACCATGATTATCAAACATTTGATAGGGAAGAGTTGTAGAGAAAAAGCCACATCAATACCATAGTAGTTGATAGAGAAGAGTACTAGGTCGAATCAAAGTCCAAAATAGACGATATAATATTTTTCTTTATAATTATATGTATATTTTTCATATTCATAATGAAAAGAGTCTAACAATGATCAATGTGAAAATCCTTCTTTTGACTTCGCAATGAGGGGTTCCGGGTACACACCCACTTTGAGTCGGATCCGATCACCGGTAGACAACAAATCAACCATTATGGTGAACGGGAGGCGGACACGGGTAATAGATGTTGAAAAAAAAGGTTTTCTTTGAATTTTCATATTATTATTGTCTATAATATACATTTCAATTATATTTAGAATAACATTAATATGTTTATTGAAACAAATTAGATATAGAAAATTTATTATACTTATGAGCTTATAGTTTAACTATTTGCTTTATGTTTGACAATATTATTTGTAATTCAAAAACTTTTCTTTTAAGTACTTTCTTTTACCGTTTTCATTACCCGCATCTTAATGAGTAAGATAAACACATGGATAAAAATTTTATAACACAAATAATTATCTAATTTTTTAAACAAATAAAGTAAAAAAGTTATCTTTATCCTATCCATATTTTACATGTTGTCAACCCTAAGTCAAATGTACAATATTCAATATTGGTAAGAAAGGTTTATGAAGTAAGTCTCTAGCCATAGTTTGTGGTGTTTTAGCTATGAATTAACTTCTTTTCTTTCTTTAACTTTATTCTAGAATTCCTGAATTGGGTATATAATATTAATAATGCATTAAAGAACATAAAAGATACAATTATATTCTCTTATATTTTGCTTAAAGTATTGAGAAGTTGGACACATAACTAACACACTTTATAAAGTAATAGCTTTGGGTGGCCAAAAAGGACCACCATCACATATCATATCATGATTTCCTTTTTGTACTTTGCATATTTTGTATGTGCATGCAAATGTTGGGTTCAACTTTTTAATTTGATCTCTATTTTATATTATTTAATTTATATCAATAAAATTACATATATGGTAATTTTTCCCATTAAAATATAACAATTTAAAAAGTCACTAAACTAAAATACATGCTTCAAAGTTTTTATCATTGATGTCTTTCCTATATATATTTTAGGGTTTAGTTCACGAAAGTGTATCCAACTTGTCACGAAAAGTTATTGTATGTATTGTATTTCCATTTTTACCATTTGGCGTATCAAACTATCAAAACCTACCATTTAATGTATTTCATGACAAGTTTGATACACTTTCATGACAAGTTCGATACATTAAATGATGGATTTTGATATAGTTGGATACATACAATAACTATTTCTTAAACTTTGATATGCCAAATGGTAAAAATAGAAGTACAATACATACAATAACTTTTCGTGACAAGTTGAATACACTTTCGTGAAGTAAACCCTATATTTTATATCAACAACTTTATTAAGGGATTGTTTGTTTACCTCTTAATAGTTCCATTAAGAGGCAACATTTGAATCGTTAAGAGATAAATCTTGTTTGAAAATGGACTGTCTCTTAATAGTTTCAAAAGCCTTTGAATGATTTTGCATTCTAGGCCTTCCTTAACCATTTAAAGCCATAATTTTATTCTCGACAATTATCAAATCACCATATTTCATTTTGCACTATATCATAAAAGCTTCTTAATCGCTCTGACCACTTAATCAATCAACACCTAACCATTCAACAACTGCTAAATGACCCTAAATAACCGCAAACAACATTTCAAGAACGTTTTTCCATTAAAAATATTATATTGCATCGTGTCATTACACAAATGATTAATATTGAAGTCAATAAGTTTCTTTTAACCTCCATGACAACACACACATATATTCACCCCTTCTTTTATAAATCAAATAATTCATATAAAAGAGCAAAGACACTTGTGGCTAGTTTCTTGGTTGGCTTTTTGGGTGCATCTCACAATCAACCAAGCAACATAACATAGATATAGTATTTGTTGATCCTTTTCTCTTCCTAAAAAAGTTATAACATTAATAATAAAATACTACTTTAATTACATAAAGTAAGAAAACTCTTATACCATATAATATTTTAATAATTATATTGTTGATAGGCAACCATGAAAAATTGTAGTGAAAAACTACATTGAAAATAGTAAAATATTTAAGAAAATATAAAATTTGAACTCAAAAAATTTTCTTGTAAAAATCTCAACAAACTAGGTAGAACGAAATTTGTGAAATAATTAATGTTGTTTGACCAAAGATAACTTGTAAGTTGACACTATTTTGAAAGACTTCTAGAGATTCTGTTTTGAAAATTACGTTATCTGATTATCTAGAAGAACTGAATATCTAGAAGAATTGAACAAATGAAGTTGTGTGTTAATATTGTTTCTAGAAATTTAGTTTGTAAATGTCAAACAAACTATAAATTGATATGTTGTTGAAGTTAAGATATATAATTATAGTATTTCAATGGAGCTGACTAAATAGCTTTAAGTTTAAATAAACGAGTCCTTTTTGTTGATGAAACATGTAGAAGAATTAGAGCTTGGGAAAATGTTAATACAATCCTTCATAAAGATAAAGTAGCATCATTATACGAGATTAAGGGGGTGTTTGGTTCATTTCAGGGAATAGGAATGAAAATGAAAATGGGAATGCAGGAGAATGGGAATAGGAATGAGCATTGCATTGATGCTGTTTGGTTAACCCACTATAATCAATGAAAAATTGCTTCATATTGAAAAAATATGTTTTCCCAACTTGAAAATACAAAAGATATTTCATTTAACATCCATAGATGGAACAATGGGTGGAAAAAAGAACCAAGTAGAAATAAAAATTTCATTCCCCCCAATTTGGTCAGGAATGGAAATTAATGGATCTGCAGGAATGATTTCATTATATAATATCAAACCAAACAACAGTTTTTATTATCATTCCCATTCCTGACTGTTTAATACCCCCAACCAAACGCCCCCTAAGTTATTCAGGCAATCTTTACATTGTAAATATGTGTTTGTTAAATGATAATATGAAGAATTTGTTGGATCTTCATAAACGCAATAAGAATGGTAGATGGTATGTCCATGTTATCTACCAAAGCAAGGCATATTAGACAAAAATAGTTAGACAAAAGAGAAAGAGATAAAACTTCAATGTCACATCAATGATATCACATGAAGCAGAAACAAGGAAAAACTAGAAACCATAATTATAACAAAACTTTTGATGATATCATATATTATGACATACTAATTAAGAAAGTAATTTTTATAGCAACCTCCACTTAATAGGTAGTTTGAGTTGCACAATAATCAGTCTGAAGTGTTTTGGTTGAGCCCCAGTAGATGCGGTTTGAAGAAAATAATAATCAAACACTGGATCTGGTAAGGAAAAGAACGAACTGAGATTGGAGTTTAGCCTGGTTCAAAAACTACACGGTTTGAACAATCATAATAAAGTTTGTTATAACATTTAAAATAGAGAACAAAACAATTGACCAAAATTATTAAAATTTGAACAAATCTTCTCTTTGGTGCCAAAAACCAGCCTTTCATTTGATCAAATTCAAAAAATCTCGTCTAAAGAAGATCGACGATCCAACCCAAACCGATAACTAGGGGTGTTCATTTTCGGATATCCGGATTTTCGGATATCCGAATTTCGGATATCCGAAAATTTCGGATACTGAAATTTACTATCCGAATCCGAATCCGAAATTTCGGATATCCGAAAATCCGGATATCCGAAATTCCGGATTCGGATACCGGATAATCCGAAAATTCCGAAATTCCGAAATATTGGATAAAAATGTCATTTTTAGCTAAAAAAACCCAAAAAAATACATCATTCTTGTACATAATAATCGTACACATGTTTCCAATCATCCACAAGCTAATACGACATCAAATACATAGTTTACGTGTTTTAAATAATAATACGAAAGTTTAAAGTAACATAAGAACATAAAATAATATATAAAATAATATATATCTATTATTAATAAAATGCATATGAGACTTTGAGTAGGGTTTTAATTTTTTAATTTATATCTATTATTAATAAAATAATATATAAAATAATATATTATTATAAAAATCGGATATTTCGGATATCCGAATATCCGAAATTTTCCGAAAACACTATCCGAATCCGAATCCGAAAATCCGGATATCCGATTTTCGGATATCCGAAAATCCGGATATCCGAAATTTCGGATATTTTCGGATCGGAAGTTTTCGGGTATTCGGATGTCGGATCGGATTCGGATTTTTTTGAACACCCCTACCGATAACCTCAATCCGGTCTATAAGTTCGCTCCAATTGAGTCTATACTTATGGTACTATTTACTTATCTTGTTTATTATTACGTTTTTTTTAATAAAAACTTACCACAAACTATCTTTGATCTTTGCAAGATGGGCAAAAACCCATGTTGCATTATTTTTATTTAACAAAGAATTTACTTTTGGTCAAGGGGGTCTCCTGTTAGAAACTTGTGATTGTTGAAAAGAAGAAAATCAGTTTCTGTTTGAAAATGTTATGTGATTTTTCCTGAAAACTCATACAAGGTGATTTTAGTTGCTTCTAGAAATTCGAATTAAAAAAAGTCAAATAAATCAAAAGCCAGCTTTGGGTGAAGATTAGATGTTCAGTTTTTTTTTTCTTTAATGTTGTTGACTTGGGTATATCCATTAGTAATAATTCATGAATATAACGTATATATATACATACTTATATATTGAATGAAGTTTAATAATTCATGAATATAATGTGTATATACATACAATATATATTGAGAGAAGTTTAAGGGAAAACCTCAAATAATCGAAAAACCAAGGAACTTCCAAATCCGCTTGTATATACAGGTAATTTGTAACATGTACATGTTCATATGTACAAGTAAAACACAACTATTAAAAAAATCCAAAAAGAACGTGCATGCGGATTTTTTGCAATATTAACACGTGCATACACGTACAAAAATAAACACCAAAAAAAATCCAAAACAACTTATTATTATTATTTCTCTCGAACAAGAAAAAAAACAAAAAATAAAAAACATCGTTTTTAATCGTTATGCACAAGTGCATGCAATGATTCCTCGGTTTTCCAGTTATTTGAGGTTTTCCCTTAAACTTGACCCTATATATATACCTAAATATATAGAAGAAGGTTCAAATGAGAAGCATGTCAATTTAAGAAAAAGTGAGGAGCAATCTCAGCCACTCATCTCGCGGTTACGGTGGACGTGATCATGAAGAATTGACGTGATTCATGAGAGGGTAGAGATTATTAAAAGGGGACTGATCGAAGCCGCCTTGTCATCCGCCGTGAACTTGACGTCGCGCCTAATCATCCGCCACGTGTAGCGCTCTCGGTTGTCCTCACGTTCACAACCAAAAAGTGGTTCACATTTGAACCCACCCCTACCTATATATATATATATATATATATATAGAGGGAAGTTATTTTGCAAACCATAAAAAACGTGCAAACCGTGCAAACTCATGGTTGCACACGTAAAATCAGTGAAATTGATTCATGGAGTTGTTTAATATGATGAAAATGTTTCATAAACATCAAATTTTGAGGAAATTGTTTCATATGTTGGTGTTTTTTATTCATATGAAACTTTTTTACCGTTTCTATGAAACTTTTTCATTTCTACGTAAATAAACACCTTCATATGAAACAATTTCATCACAAAATTTAGTATATGAAACATTTTCATCATATTAAACGACTCTATAAAAGATTTTTCATTGATTTACGTGTGCAACCATGAGTTTGCACGGTTTGCACGTTTTTTATGGTTTGCAAAATAACTTCCCACTATATATATATATATATGTATATATATTGAAATTTCTTGTACTCTCATACAATTTTTTAACTTCTCGAATGATCCTCTCTCTGTATATATTCAAGGAAAAACCTCAAAAAAACCGGAGTATTAAGTTGTTTTTTTTGTTTTTATGCATCTGTACATTATGCATGTTACAAATTACTTGTATGTACAAGTACATACTATCCAAATGAAGAGTTATTTTGGTGTTCCTTAGCTTTCCCCTGAACCTCAAACAAACGAAAGTCCGAGAAACACCCCGGTAACCGTAGGCACTTGTGTATAAAAGTAATTTGTTATGCACAAATAGATATGCACGGACACATTAAAACCAAAAACCAACATAATTACTTCTATGCAGTATGCACAATGAAGGGCCAGAAAACACCCTACACAGGCACCAAATACCATCAAGGATAAATACATAAATCAATTGGGATTTCTACTTTGATCCCATAATTAGAATAGAACTAATGTCAATTTTGTTGGCAAATGACAACTTGTTTCGATTATAAATACTACCAAAATCTTTGTATAAACTGAGAATCTATATTACATGGTACATGACAAAAACTTACATGAATTGTGAAAGTTGCATCTTTAATAGAAGAAAAAAAGATGACATAAAAATGTTGCTACTGTTGCTAACACCCTATTTGCAAAACTAGAATGTAATGACAACAATAATAATAATAATATGAGAATTAATGGAATTGAAAACAAAAATTCAGGATCTCTTCACAACAGCAGTTGCAAAGTGGGGATGATGATTAAATTCAAAAGAAACCTTGAGAGATGGATCGAGAGACCCTAATCGACTTACAAGATTAAGGGCGATCCCATTGTGTTCTGCAACCTGCTCTATATGCCGAAGCTCTGCCAACTTGTTGGCATCGTTCGAGAAACTACTCCTCAGCTCCTTTGCGATCCTCTGGGCTTCTTTAAAGTAATTACACATAACAAGGCTCTGTCAAGAAAAACAACACCGAGAAATCAGAAAGAAGCAATGAATACAACATTTTTTTAATAAGCCAACTAATACTCACGTCGAATTGTGCATGGGCGGTGTAGTCTCTAAATGAGTAGTATGAGATGTGATCGGGAATGCTAGCTCTCTGTAGAAGCTCGAAATGCTGAATGAATCTCTGAAAGAAAAAAAAGTAAATACAGATCGAATCAGCAACACAAGCAGTGTGTACAAAGATGAGAGATTTTCAGGTTAGAGATTCATCCTTAAATGGTCTAAAATCAAGAATGATTTACAAACATTACTTGGCCATGCACATAAAAGCATTCAAAAGATTGGGTAACGTAACCTCTTGCTCGGTGTTAAAGGGTCCCCGACACTGAAAACTTCCATGCTCATTTCTCAAAGCAGCTATCATCTACAAAGAGAATACCAATGTGAATAATGTGCAATGCAGATGCATTACTCTCAAACACAATTGACAATAAAACTGCACATCTCAGTTTTTTTTTAATAAAGTGTGGAAGCATATAATGCTTTCATGGGGTGATACCAAAAGATACCATCTTAAAAGAAAACAAAAATTCAAAAATGAACTACATCTCCCTGTCTCCAAAACAACTTTTTTGCCTATGTGTGGGTTCTTTCTCTCGATTTATTTTTAGTCATATTTAGGTTTCAAACAGTAAATGGAATTTTGTTCAGTGGTCTGCAATTTCCTTCTGAAAAACTAGAATGCTAACATCAGGTGACAATGTAGTTGATGTGTTGCCAATTGTGTATGAGGAAAGTATTGGCACATTACCAATGTGAGGCCTTCGGCAAGATATATATGGCACTGAAGCAACAATACTGCAGGTGGGATTGAAGGATCCCTTGCCACATCCTTCACAGATTCCTTTTTCTTCTTTCCCTTCCGCTTACCTGTTACTATTGGGATTAGTTTCTAAACACACACACACACACAAAACAAGGCCCTTTCCAATTCATCACATGCTGATTAAGTGTAAAGCTTATGGCACAAAACCATCACATCCAACTCTAATTCCCAACCTTAATACAGCACAAATAGAGAGAGAGAGAGAGAGAGAGAGAGAGAGAGAGAGAGAGAGAGAGAGAGAATACAGGGACAGAGCTCACGCTGGCACGTTCCACCATATTTTTCGACGGACGAGAGGTAAAAATTTTAATTTTGTAAAGGTGCAACCGTACCATTTTGTAGGGTGCCACCGTATTATTTTCAAAAAATTCTAAGGGTGCACCAAAAAGTGAAAAAATCTCTCGAAATCAACTAAAAAATGAACTTTTTTCTTGACATTAATAAAAAACCAAAAAGTTCTCGATTAAAAAAAACATCAAAAAAGTCCATCGAAACCAACAAAAAATTTGAAAAATAAATCTATAGAAATCAACCAAAAACTTAATTACATGGTGCCACCGTTTGAAAAAAAAAAATTTACCTCCGTCCCTGAGAAAATGGACTGTTTTAAAAAGCTAGTGCAGAGAACAAAGGAACAAACTGAATATGTTCAAAAAAGAAAATAAAACGTTTCCTATTTGAAAATAGCCAAAGTGTGCTCCTGCAAAGCTAATGCGCCAGACACCCATCAAGTAGAAGGCCCAAGTATCGCACTATTCACCTGAAACTCAATTGATTTAAAAAGCATAAAAACGATGTATTTCACAGCCATACCCTTTGTTCAAAAACAATCCCCAAAACTATCCCAGAAGAACTTCTGTTTTATTACTTTGCCTGGTTGCATGAAAACTTAGAAATATCATTTTTAAGTGGAAATCAGCTAGCATTTTTATGTGGCCGATGGACTCTGAATAAAACGTCAAACACGAAACCAGTATCCAGCAACTTGAAACAAACCAATAGTTCCTGAAGGCATACTCACCAGTCTCACTGCTTGTAATCATCCTGATATGCATTTTTTCACCAAGCTTGATCAAGACAACGTATATATACCAATACACCATGCAGTATTCACTAGGAGAATAAAGCTCAAGTTCAAAACCCAAGATGAGGAAACGAAAAGCTATCCAATATGTTTGTTCCTCAACCCAATTAAGGATGTTTTTGTAGATCTTCATGCATAAGTTCTGCCAAACATACATAACAGAAAAACTTAAGCAATCAAGAAATTGTGAACTTTCAAGTTCAAGTCAATTATCGTAAAAAAAATCCGATATCTAAAATCCTAGACACATAAAATAGAATAGCATCCCTTATATCTTGCTTGTATATTTCACAAGAACCCCCAGGAAGATATAACAAAAAACTGACAGATCGATTGTATAAAAAGTAAGATGACCAAATAAATGACGCATACCTCATCAATTGAAGTGCTTGAGCTTTCTTCAAACACCTTTCTAAGAGCAAGCTCTAGCTATTGGAGAAAAAAGAAAATAATGAAAATAGTAAGCCATAAGATCACTGTAGTTGCTATTAATAATCACCATGAAAAGCATTGTCTCTGTGTACACAAATATAACAGCATAGCTCTGGAGACAATAGCCACCAAATGATGATTTAATACATTCTACATGCATGATTACTTACTAAGACGATCCCTCAAAATTAGACAATTATATTTCCAAGTAATGTGCAATAGATATTTCTAGCTTTAGCATATAAGCATTTAGAACAAAGATAAATTAAACCAATCCTTGTATAGCTTAAAGTTTCTAAATATATTCAAGGGAACAAGTCTCTTATCTGTATTTGCCAATTCGCCCACATTCAAGTCAATTTATCTCACCATGCATGAAGCTGCAAGGATATGCAATGAAAGGCTTGTGAGTTATGGTTATCATTGTTTCCTGCTATTTCCTTTATAAAGCTGCCTTTAGGATAACAATTGCCTAACACAAACATAATGTGATGCTAGGACATCCCTACAGTTCTCAACTTGACTTTTAAAAGAACTACATCTTAAACATCACATTCTAACCATCTTCTTGCAAAAGAAACCTTACATACTAGAGGTACTTATTACTACACTCACCAAGTGAAAATCTTGTTGATATCATCCTTAAATATCCACCAAGGGATACAAACCCAGCTATTTTACAACTGAACACAACTTACAGAAGAAGAAAACAAATAAATTCATAATACACACCTGCATGTGTATGATACGCCAATCTTGTAAAACTTTCCCAAGTTGACGCCTTTGCCAAGCAGCATTTGTACACAAGATTTTGAGCAAAGTTATCACCAACTTTATCATGCATGCACAGAAATAATCATGTCAAAGATAATCAAGTAAAAACGCATGAGTCATCAAAATATGTTGATAAAATAAAGATCATCTCTATTTATATATGAAGATGTTCACCTGACAAAGATGTACAAAGGACTCATTTTTCTGTATGCAAAGGGTCTTTGTAATTTCTGGTACCGCAGCAGCTTTACAAATCACATCAAAGACGGGATCACGCCCATACAGTTTCCCATCTTGAACTAGTAGAAGCTGTCCATTAGTTTCAGAATGAGAACCAGAAAATTAAACAATAAAGAAAGGCCGAAAACTATAGTAATTGAACACTATGAATTACAGGGTAGTAAAAACTGTAGATAAAGTATAATAGGGTCTCAAATCCACACATGTGCATGATAGCAACAGACTTATAAAGTATGCATTCACATATTGAGAAAAAATGAAGTGCAATTTTAATATGTCAAACCTACCTGTAAATGAGATCTAGCAACCAAATCAGGTTGCAGCTTCTGAAACTCTACAACAAAGCGCAAAGCACCTTCAAAGGATGGATCTAGGGGATGTGAACAGATAGCTTCTAGATCATGGAGCAGCTTTTGGAAATATTCAACAGCCTGTAACAAGTTCAATGAAGTATTTAGGTGATTTCAAGAAGTAAATTAGAGGCAGAATTTTTTTTCCTGATTGCATACCTTCTTCCAGCTAAGAATTTTGATTGCACGGGGAGGTGTAGGAGCAGATAATCTACTGTTTAAAGTGGAATCGAACCCAATTGGTTGACAACCAGAAGCAGTCATGCTATCTTCCGTTCCATCTTCATGCATTCCATATCTGCTGTTGAACCTAAGAAATTCTTCCGTTTTAAGAATGCTTTGGAGCTCCACTAAGCAAGAGGCTATATGTTTTCTTGCTAAATCCAAACCCCGGCCTTGAGGTCGCCTTACACATACCAGGACATGGTAAAAATGCTGAACTCAGACAAAACCAAGTCAATGTTACTTGAGAGAGCACATTATCATTGGCAATATATATATATATATATAACTTATAATTATCTAGTATTCATGTACCCAAAAACGTGCACCTATGACCATCAGTGATGAGTAAAGTTGCCTTGAGATGTGCAAGAAGAAGATAACAATAATGTATGTTTCCAAAACCTCTGAGTGTGTGATATTTAGGAAAAAGTACAATCATTGTCACCAACTACAATGGAGATATTTTTGAAGTTAGTAACTGCATGCTCCTAGTAAACGTATAACATACAAATGGAATATCAGTAGCTAAGTTTCTGGATGCATTCCTCCCTACCGGTCCCTATTTATCACATGGCATGATGGCATGACGACTTTATGAAGACAAATCCCTTTCTTACCCCTACTAACAAACTAACTAACCCCCCAAGTCACTAAATTATCCCTTCCATTCTCATCTAGAATACCTAAAACATACTGTTGGGCTTGGGTTTGGGCTTGGGCTTGCTTAACCACTCTAGGGCTCATGGGTGAGTGCATAACATTACCATGCCCCCAAAGATCCACCTTGTCCTCAAGGTGGAAAAACAAGTAAGAAACTGATGATTCCCTGATATACTTCTTCCTCACCAGCTTCCACTAAAGTTAATTGGATACCTATTGCTCCTCCATGTGAATTTTTACCGGACCAGTATTCATGGTTTTGAATTTAATACATCAAAGTTCCCCAAAACAAAGGAATGCTGCCATTCGGCCATTCCTTAATTCCACGGCATCGAGGGGCTTTGCTAAGACAAACATAAGTGTTGCAATGCAGACCCTTGTATCCTGTGCAATGATGTATTCAGAAAGACACTTCAGCCCCTCCAGAAGATATTGCTAAGAAGCTCTAACATCCTGGGCTAGTCTCATATTTACCTCTACTGATCCCGAGTTATGTACCTCATCATTAAGGTTAAGTAATAATTGGTTGATTTCTTTCCCAAAACTTCTCGATTTCCAAGGAAAACATGATCACTATTGGCGTCTTGAACTCCGTTTTGAAATCAACTGCTACTGGTGTAGGTTGCCAAGGCAGTTACCGGCGAGTGTATCCCCACCGTCGGATAACCATTCCAATTTTATAATGTTTAGTTCCAATAAATCCACTTTGGATTTTAAGAAAACCCTCACTTGCCGGTTTTACTACACCTCCTGCTTTAGAGAACCTTCCAATTTTATAATTGTTAATCCCAATATATCCACTATGGAATTTAAGAAAAACCCCACTTCCCAGCTTGACTTTTCTTCCTGGTGTTTCTCACTAATCAACTACACTTCCTGCTTAGAAGAAGAACCCTTCCAATTTTGTACTTTTTAATCCCAATATATCCACTATGGATTTTAAAAACCCCCCACTTCCGGTTTAACTTTTCTTCCTGATTTTCCTCACTAATTAACTACACCTCCTGCTTTTAAGAACCCTTCATTGGCGCCTGACAGCGTGAAGACCATAAGGTTTTCACGGCTGAAAATCTGCCCAAAGACAAACTCCTTCTCATTCAAAGTGAACCCTCTAGATGCGATTTCTGATGATAGAGGACTGCCTAGGTTCAGTGGGTTAACAATGTAGGGACCAGCTTTGATAGAGTGGTACATACCTCTTCATGAATACTAGAATGATATGGCATTCTTTGTGACCAGCTCTGCCACTTTTTGATTGATAACAACCATCCGGTCATGGATTTGTTGTTGAATCTCATAAATGGTGGATTGAACTCCGATTAGCACTTTCTCCATGACTTCTACCCTCTGTCAAATAGTACCCATGGCCATGGACTCGGAACCTTGCTCTGATACCAATTTGTTATGATTGCAATTGTCATATTTGATGTGTTTCACCAGTGACAAAACGGGTTCTAGCTTTTAAGAGGCTAGTCTCTCTCAACAAAACAGCAGTTAATTTTCTAGATGCCTTCTTACCCGTACTAACAAACTAACTCACCAATTCACCGAATTTATGAAAACAAATCCCTTTCTTACCTGTACTAACAAACTAACTCACCAATTCACCGAATTACCCCTTCAATTCTCATCTTGAATACCTAAAACATATTGTTGGGTTTGGGCTTGTATAACCACTCCCAGGCATGGGCGAGTTCATAACATTATACCTCTTTTTTAGAGGAAAAGAATCAATGGCCAATGGTTCATGTATTTATTGTTCAGAATCGAATGGTTATCAAAAAAATTTATTGCCTAGGACTCCATGTCGAGATGATTGAAGTGTTTTCTATTTGGAATCGTGTCAGGTCTAATTCCTAATACTAAATTACACTGCTTAAAAAATCTGTCCCACCTAATTAAGTAAAATAAAGGGAAAAACATGTAACCTTGAGAAACATTCCAACAATTTCATGGCACAAGGCTTAAAAAAATGTTATTCTTTCACCACAACATATGCCATTTGTAACCTTTCAGTTCATAAAATGTACTCCCTATGCCCAACAAATACTCAATGGTTGCTTGGCACATAGTTTAATGGAAGTCTTAGACTAACAATGGAACACCAACAATGCCCCTTAGTAAGAAAAACTTAAGAAAACTCGTGTACTCAAATCAATGTCACAATCTTGTAGCGATTGCTAATGGGCAAATAAGTATAATTTGATTCAAATCTTACAAAAGAAAAACGGAGGGAAAAACTGTACATTTTGGGACAAACCATATGGAAAAGTATAGTAATATTTTGGAGGTAGAGGGTACTACATATTCAACATAACCTAGAGTAAGAAAATGTGATAAAAGAATTTTTTTTAGTATATCCGTACATCTCGATGAATTTATTGAGTCTAGAGTGTGTTACTTCAACTGCAATGTGTAATAACAAGAATGTAGTGTATAATCAGGAGCTCACATGACACACGATATAAGTATAAATAAAACACAGGATAAGACCTTACGAAAGCGCAAACGACATAAGACAGCTTTGCAATATCCTTCTTCTAGATCAAGATTTGTTTGTAACGGCTCTATGTCTGCAATACAACAGACAATGTTTTGAGTTACACAGAGAACTGTGAACACAACAAAATAAAACTACTTAGATCTAGAAAGCAGACCATATGCTAAGCTGCATTACGCTGTATAATAGAAACAATTCCCAACAAGATTATACCAAAGATGTTAGCCACCTCCCAAACACCGCTGCATTGGTGTTATAAAGATTAAAAAAATGGGGAAAGAAAGAATTGAGTACTAGTATTATGGGGGTGCCTCGGCCATATATTATCTATTTTCCGCAAAAAGAAAAAATTGTGGGGCGTGCCTCGGCCATGTATTATCTATTTTCCGCAAGAAGATACGAAGAAAGTAAAATGGAATGTATTTGAGTACTAGTATTATCAGCAGTTGTTTATGTGCCATTCATAACAATTCATCACGGAAACAGTATACCTACAAATGAGTAAACCAACCTTCTATTGCTCTCTTCTTATGTGATGGGGATTTGCAAGCATTTAGCTGGCGAGATACCGTTTCTTCTATAACATTTAGCATGGATAAGCATTTTTCATCACCATCCTTTTTCAATGGTAGACCAGACGTAATAGTAAACAGATCTTCTTCCTGAAACAAAATGTAATAGATGCTTGTATAAGCAAGAAGATAGCACGTTCATTGCCATTATATTTGTGCTAAAGACCCTCTAAACCATTTCATACAAGAAAAACACTCTACACTAAAAAAAAAAAGTATTTAAATAAATACATATAACTGAATAGAAATCAGACAAGAGAAACAAGAGAGCACCCTCAATAAGACAGGATAACAGAAGATATTTACATAACCATCTCTCCCAACATAAGCAACAGAAACCAAGACAGAAGGCAAGAAGGATTTTTCCTTAGGACAAAAATGTGATGATAATAAATTAACATACAATAAAGGCAAGAATTAGCAGTGAGAAAGCATAGCTTACAGCACAGTATTTTATAACATCTGGTATGAGTCACCCACCCAAAAAGAAGTATTAACAAAAGATACAATCATAAAAGGCATAATGCAATAAGCAATTGAAAGAAAAAGAAGTATTAACATGGGAAGCAGCAAGAACAATAAATAAATTATGAACTATGATCAACACTGCATTTA
This sequence comes from Centaurea solstitialis, assembly GCA_030169165.1. Classification (NCBI taxonomy): domain Eukaryota; kingdom Viridiplantae; phylum Streptophyta; class Magnoliopsida; order Asterales; family Asteraceae; genus Centaurea; species Centaurea solstitialis. Next base: position 56,767,312 of record CM058044.1, on the reverse strand, counting down.
AATTTAAATAGTAGGAGGAGATGGCTACTTCTAGTTAAAGTCAAATTTGCTGTAAAACTGGTAGGGAGATTGATAATCAATAAGTAATCTCCTCTCAAGAGGTCCACCTGAAGTTAATAGTTGATAAGATGCTAGAAATGCATAACCAATATGGTCTCTACAAGAAAAAGGATTGAAAGACCATGAGTAACTAGAATATGTCACCTCATGTGTGCGTGAGTCAGAAACGGCTGAAATAATTGCATTGCATGTTGAACGAACTACTGTGCAGTACGAATGAAGCAATGCATGTGAAGACGTTCTTTCAGGTCTTAAAAGATAAATGCAAGAAAAAATAGTCTGTGCCAGCGAATGACCCTTGTGCCAAGTTGCCTGCCAAGCAAATTAAGTGTTGGTAAGAATTCGCTTGAAGTGAATCGATGAGAGACTGCCTTCAAGAAGGACAAGAATTTGCTAAGCAGCACTAGTTAGAACTTTAATAAATTAATACTGAAAGTACCTCACATGAAAGCAGATGATCCATGACATCAATTATGCAATGAACATCTACTGTTTTATTCAGACTCACGGGGACTGGTGCAGCACCATCCTCAATGGCCTCATCAACGGAATAATATCTACAAACAATGCCTGAATCCATCTTTGGGTCCATTATCTAATACAAGTAGATAAAAAGCACAAATATTTAATAAAGAAAGCACACAAAGAAAATTGAAGTAGGTAAGCACGGTAGCAAAAGTGAACCGCAAATTATTATTATACATGTTAGTAAAATAATCTTGCATGTAGCAGTAGCCCGGCCTTGGGCCAAAGATTGCAGTATCGCTATTTTTACTTATGAGGGCAAAAAGAAAAGGAATGGGCCCTCTTCGATATGCTAGATTCAATCCTAATCATCTGGAGATCTTAAGTCTAAGTTTCTGGCAGAATTTAGAACTTCACAAGTAGATGCCATTTATTAGCAACAAAAACTACATATTAGTATAAAATTGCTAGAAAGACCTAGAACAAGTCAGAAAAACTCTTTTCAAAAGAGAGTAAATCGACCTAATGCATATTCAGTATTCGGTGTGGATCTTACATCTATTGAATGTTTGGAGATGATAATATCCAGAGTATCGTCTTCCAAGTTCATATATTACTAATCACTGATCAGATAATCAGCCGCAAAGTAGCACCATTACCTCAATGAACTATTAACAATGAGAAGAACATGTAATAAAATTCCTTAAAAATGGTGCATTGTTACCTCCAAAGCAGACATGGCTGCGAAAAGATTAAAATTCTCTCCATGAATGAGCTCCCCATCTTGAAGATCTGTCGATGCACCATGGTGTTTCAATAAGTTGTGTAATCACTATTCTTAGAGTAAGCAATTAAAACTAAGTGTCACATATCGATATATGATAAGGCTGTCTTCACTCAAAACAACCATATATGAGGGACGATGATGACACAAATAATTCTCCCCCTTTTCATTAAAATTGCAAGAATTGGTCCTATGTGCATATAAATAGAACTATTTGACTACAAGTGCAAGTTCAAGGATACCCTTCCACCATGACAAAAAGAAGGAAACCAAGAACACCACCAAGAATACTTCTGATGAGTGATGATGACAATGGTAGCAACAAGAAAAGCTTAATAAGAAAGATGATTAAAAAGAAACATTATAATAATTAGTACGAGACATCCTGGTGTTGCACTTCTTATAGTACATATGCATATCATTATTAGCAATGAGATATTTTAAAAAATGAAATATTTTTACGAAAACTAACGGGTTCTAGGGTCCTTTGGGATCATTAGACTTCAAAAATATCATAAGACGTCAAACTATGGATTCCTCAACGAAACTAATCCATTAAAATCTCATCCTAATTCTATTTCTTTTTCCTCAATATACAGATACTCGCACAACTAGTCAGCCACATGTGAGACTTGAGAACTCCATACTTTGTGATAATGACAAGAAGAAAACTCCCAGTACCTCTAATTATAACAGTACGCATAGAACCTGAATTTGATTGAGGCATGGCGAAACAAAAGATAAGAAAACAAGTAAGTACTATGTAATCTATTATGCTAAGACTTCTGCCAGGGCAGTTCACAATAGGAATTCACCCGCCCAAAAAAATTCCAGTTATATAGTTCAGTATAAAAAAGTAGTTAATTCTTCCATGGTGCATGTGCAGCCTGCAATGAGTCCACACCAATAAACATTTCATAATCAGCTGTCTTGATTGATTTACCAGAGTAATTATAACAATATTCATGTTTCCTAATTTTAATTTTACAAAAAAAAAAAAAAAAAAAAAAAAAAAAAAATCATTTCCATACTATAGTGATGGAGCTTCTTATTCTTGCAAGCATGGCTGACACTGTTAAACTTGTAGTTAGATATTGTATAATGAACATCACCAATCTGACTGCTCTGTCGCAACCGAAAACTAATCAATCGGGTTCAAGGTAAGAGATGTTCTACCTATCCTGCGAGTCCCTTAGTCAGATGAGAACTTATTGCAAAGGTTCAAAAAAGCACCTTTCTGATAAATTTAAGGACTTACAGAAATCTCAACAGGTATCCTCCTGTAACCACATGTATGCCACACAAAGAAGCAAGATACATGATTGCATTATTTTAGACCAAACTGCTGAAAAAGAGCCTCTAGTTTCCCTATGCTCAAAAACTTGCAGAGCACTCCTAGTCCTACAAGATCTTATTTGCAAAAGAAAGCCAAATTATTACATTTCAACTAGGTTACTTTACTTCTCTAGTTATTTTCAAATTTCAAATGTTCTTACCTTTTCCAAGTAATGGTTCAATCTCATTGTTTATAACTGAAATACCTTACAAAATTTGGCAGACTTAAGTTATTAGCTACAATAAATATGTGTAATTTCATCAACAATGCATCAAATCAACCAACTGAAATCAAAGTAACCAGCCTGATACACATCAATGCAATAGGTCATTGCAATCAATCAATCAATCATCATAGGTAAATAAACACATACAGTTGTTATAAAAACAAGAATCTAGGGTTTGCGATTACTACCATTACGAGCGGAATCGAGAAGGGAGGAAACGTCGGCCCAAACTGTGTGCTCACCGGAGGGTAAAACTGATGGATTAAGAAGCGGTAGATAGGTTGGTTCTTTGTTAATGGCTTCTTGTTCATCAACTCCATTGCTGCTATTTTCCTCCATTTTAGGATCACAAAAGAAGAAAAAAGGCAGCAATCAATCTCTGCTGCTAATTCTTTGTTCGTTGAGTGAGTGAAAGAGAGAGAGAAGAGAAGAGGAGTGTTGTGTTTGAAAGGAGAATGAATGAATGTTTGCGATCGGCTCTCGGGTAGGGCATATGAATATGGGTCGGATCTACAACCGATAACAATATGGCAACTTCTTCAAGTTTTTTTATTCTTTTAGGGTGCGTTTGGTACGCAGACGGGACAGGACAGGACAGAACAGGACAGGACAGGCGTCCAGCGTTTGGTAAGCTAGAACAACATAGGACAGGACAAGCCAGAACATGTTAAAATGACCAGTTTACCCCTGATGAGCTGTGTACTGTTTTATTAATAAATAATCAATTTAATGCATAATAACAAAGAATTTAAAACCTTATAATACTGTTTTATTGATAAAGTCTATAAGTTGTCGCCGGAAGTAGCAGTCACAGGTCGTCGGACATCGCCGGAGAGGGAGGCAGAGGCCGCCGGACGTCGCCGGAGGTAGCAGCCGCAAGTCGCCGGACATCGCCGGAGAGGGAGGCGGAGGCCGCCGGACGTCGGACGTCGGACGTCGCCGGAGGTAGCAGCCGCAGGTCGCCGGACATCGTCGGAGAGGGAGGTGGAGGTCGTCGGACGTCGCCGGAGATAGCAGATGCAGGTCGCCGGACATAATTGTTGATTTATTATTTCAATTGATAATTAGCAGAGTTTATCATCAAATAGATAAAACCCACATTTTTTTACTGCTAAAAATCTCATTCCAACTCTATCTCTTAGGGGTGTTTGGGAGTATGTATTTGAAGGTGTTTGACTTATGAACTTTCTGGAAAAACAATAAGCTATTTTGAAGTGTTTTGGGTGAGGTGCTTGTAGCTTCTTAAAGCAATAAACAGTTTTTTGAAAAGGCAAAAAAAAATTAACTTCTTGGAGAAGTTGATAAGCTGATAAGCGAGTTTTTTCATAAACACCCCTACTTAATCTGATTCTTGGAGAGAAAGAGAGGGATATGAGTTATCTACCATGTTTTCCCAATATAAATTGAGGCTTCCACGTCATTGATTAAACACACAAAAATATAATCCACCCTATCTATCTGCATTCTTCTACCTCTTTTTGCTTCATCTTTGCCTTAAACGTGAAACACTATCGCTGTTAGTGTTTTATTGTACGACATCAAATCCTGGCGCTAAGCGACTGGTAGACTCACAACACATCGGAATATCGCCAAAATCATAAGGACATGATTATCAAATTCGTGCAATTCTTCATATTCTTCGTCGATCATTCCAGGTTGGTTTTTATTTCTGCATTGTTTTATGTTTCGTCCACTAGAGTAAACAGTCTCCTTCTACCCTTTTTTCTTATGAATCTAACGTGATGGATAAAATAGTTTTAGGTTTGTTAATTTTGTGTTACAATTGAAAAATCATTCAATTAGTTGTTTTAAACAATTTTTATCACAAAGCCATAATATTTATAATTAAAGTTGTAACTTTATTAATGAAGTTTTTTTTACTGAATTTCTCATGATATCAAAATTCAATGCTATATAATTTAAAGAAAGTGAAAGTTTATTTTCTGTTAATTATCACTTTTTTGGCTTCTCAGGTTAACTGTAATTCCTACTGGAACCCAACTATATATATATATCCATAAGTGCCTTCATTTGATACTCGTGCAATTTTATAAGCTACAATATAAACCAAAAGGCAAAAAACATGTTAAATTAAAAAATCAATAATTTTGATAAATTTGAATTAAAGTTTTAAATAAATGACAACATGATGATTATATTAATTTCATCTCTTCTTTCTCCCTTCTTAACAAGTGAAATATAAAAAATAAAACCAAATCTAACACATTCATTGTTAAGACTAATTATTGCTAAACATCTCTAATGAGCTCATAACCAAAAATTCGTAGTATCACAATATGAACCGTCATCAAACATATTGTTCCAATTAAATTTTGTGACTAGATGTTTATATTACACATAGTGATCACATTGTGAACATAATGTGCATAATAAAATAAAAATAACCCATGCAAAATATGGTCCCCAAAAGAATTTTAACAAGAATGCATACTTGACGACTGTAGCTTGCGTTTGTTAGGAAAAGAACAAAAGGTAGTCAGTTGACGAAAAAACAGGAGGTCTGGTGTAGGGTTTGGCGACTAGGAACAAATCAAGGTAGGGACGCATCAATAGTGGTCGACAAGAGAATATGAAAACTTAAGAGAGATAAATGAATAAATAAATATACTAATTTGAGTTTTCATCAATATAGCAAATTACATAGTTACCTTTTTATGTGTAATAAATATCATTAGTTAAACTAAATAAGCACATTAGAATGGATCTCATAAAATCTTATACACTTTACTATTCTTAAATGATTAAACCCTTATTTTAATGTGTATATCAAATTAAAGAAAAGAAAATACCTATTTTTATATACAAGTTGTAACTAGAATATCAATTGTATTTAGAATGATTTGGACTTTAAATCAAAATAAACGTGGGTTTCCTAAACTTGTATTTCTTTTTTACAATTTGATAGTTTTTAAAAAATTAAAAAACAGCCTATACAGAGTATAATATGTTTTTTAAAAGATAGAAAAAAAAGTTATTAACACATTTTTAATCCTATCTTCGTCAATATATATATATATATATATATATATATCTATATATAACTAGAGAATATAATATAGGGCTTATATGTGTGTGTTTGTGAAAGATTAGGAGCAAATTTAAATGGAAACTCAAATATCATTGTGAACGTAAGGACAATCAATAGCGCATCACGTGACATATTCACTCTGAATAATCATGTATTATTCAGGTTTCAAACTCTTTAAAAAAAATCATAGCATTCATCTTTTAATTTGCTTTAAAAAGGGGACATTTTTTAGTATTTTCGTACATGACATCAAAAACCCTCAGACCGACCTTGAAAAAGTTTCACGGGCCAAAAGTGTACAAAATTGTTTATTTGGGTTGAAGTGATTTCTTATTTATTTGGGTAGGCAATAGTTTTGGCCGCCCTAGGCAACTAACTTTATGTCTTCTAGATCCCATTTAATTCATTTTTCTCTTCATAATTAACATCATCGAATCCATGGACCGGCTATAAAGGTGTCAACGGTGGTACAGGCCATCGTATCGTTCATCCGTTGCAGTGTAAATATCGTGCCGTATTAATTTGTTGTGTGCCATCATATGTAATTTGAAACTGCAATAACAACATAAATGTTTTTTGGCTGAGTTGGTTAGTTATTTGCTTTTTAAAGAGGAGATCATAAGTTCAAATCTTGTTTGAGTCATTTTTTTTTTACTTTTTAGCTTTTAATATCATCATCTTTATTATGTTTCTTAAAAAATTGTAATAGCAAAAGTTGAACATGAGACTTTTCATTTAAAAATCGAGGAAAACCAACCACCAGATCAATATTGACTTAATAAAAGTATCTTTACAAATGTTCCTTATAGTTAAATGGTGTCACCGTTAAAAAAGTCTCTTCTCTAAGTCCGTCCCTGATCGAATCCACGTATGGTCAACTTTGTCACACGCCTTCATATATTACATGTATTATGCACCAAATATTTTATGGTTAATGGGTATGTTAGCTTATCATGCATTAAAAAGAGAGAAAACTTTGTAATCTAACATTCTTTTAACTACTGTTGGTATAACCACACGTCCACAGGACGTGGCAAAGTAACATATTGTATACATAATGGTCCAACTTCAGATGGTGCATATCGAAGTCAAGTTAGACACAACTAACTCGACAACGATATTCGTAAAGTATAAGTACAGCGATATAATGTGCCAATGCAGCCACAACCACAAAAATATGAAATATTTGGTGGCTATGCCCAACTAAATCAAACCAACCAGGCTTCCATTTCTCGGGCACACGGGTAACATAAAACATAGCCCCACCAAGTAGCAAAAAGCCATGGTAAATTCAAACCCTAAAGTCGTATTCCTCTGAGCGACATTCCAATTTACAATAGTACCATGGATTGTAGGAATTACCCCAAAAAGGCCCATTGCCACAAATATCGAAGTACGGATGAAACGATATTTACCATTCACCCGTGTTGGAGAAAGCAATACCATGACCGCAACAACGCCTAAAATCGTGATTCCCCAAGGTAGACATATTGCCACAAAGGGTTGCATTGGAATGAGTAATAGATTGGAGGGAAGAATGAGGTGTTGATCATAATTGCAATTCCGGTATAGTCTAACTGACTCAATAGACGACTTAGGCGTTGCGTGTGGCAAGAGAAGAGATGGCATAGGCTACTTGATGCAAGGCAAAACATCGAACCACCCAAAAACACAAATAATGGCCATCGTGCCGCTTCTATCAGAATTGGTGTATCCACGTATGGGGAGACCAATTGATGAGTAACAGACGAAGAATGATCCGATCCAAAAACCCTGAAAACATAAATGAAACCCAACTATTTTATTCCAAAATGTATTAAAAGCTTAAAATAAATACAACATTTTTATATCTAAATGAAGCCTGGGACTAAATTTACTTCTTTGTTAATGGGTAATGGCTACAAGATTGTTGTAGATATCAACACTTTAAGGATGTTTAGTTAAACATTGATTTACTTATATATAAAAATCAAGAATCTTTTCCATAACTATATGGTACATTTTATTGGATTAATGCATCCATCCATGAATTCTAATGAAAAAACCAACCATACATACCATTTGGAGACTTGAAGGAAATCTGCCACTTGATACCATTGTGTCAAGTTTGCAATTGTCAGTAGCAAGAATCCAAGAAATCCAATCAAGTGGCTGCACATTAACAATACAAAATTGTATCATGAATAATTTACTCACAAAAACCAAAAGCTTCCTAATATTATGCAAAAAAAAAAATGCATGATATCAGTAGAAGGGTAGAAGGGCGTCTACTGATAGCCTTATTGGGTAAGAATGTTTACCTTCTTACCTGTTAAACTAAAACCATAATAACATAGCCCCTTACACAATATACTAAGGTTGTGTTTGACAACCTAGTTGATAAGCTAGCTGATAGCTGATAAATTAGTTGTTAGACTAATAAGATAGCTAGTAGCTAATAAGTTAGCTACCAAAGGAGTGTTAGCCTAGTGGTAAGGCTTGGGCACTACATAGTGGTGAACCCGATTCGAGCCCTAGGGACGCATTCTAGAGGTACGGGGGCTTTGACCCCGGGCTGCATGCTTTAGCAGTCGGGCTTCGGCCCAAAATTGCCGAGGATTAGTCTGGGCCCAATGTGGTCTGGGATACCTCTTAAAAAAAAAGTTAGCTTATAAATAAATTATGTTTAACAAAAACTAGCTTATAAATATGTAAAATGATCAATATTTTGAGGTATAATAATAAATATTAATAAACATGTAATTGGAAAAAGGCTACAAAAAGATCTTGAAACGCTACTCTAACTAACGTTTCAATAAACTAACTTACAATGGCACATTGAAAATATAAAAAATGTATATAATTATGGCACTATTTTTGAAGTCTATTCAAATTTAAAAAAGTAATACTAAAATAACAACCACAATATCTTCAAATTGATATGAAATAAATAATATTTATATCTAGAAAAACTGACAGGTCTAATATAGGTGGAAGCTGTTGCAACAACCTAACACCAACATTTAATGAAGCTTTTTTTCCCCAAAAAAAATAATTCAAAGAAATATCCATCTATCAACAAGATCTGGTCTAGGGTTACACATTATCAATCCAAAATCTGCAGTTTCTAAGATGATTTTTCCTCAAAAACAACGAAATCCGATTGTAAATCCGTATGATCCAGATGCATGTATTCAAAATCAAGGTCGGAAATCAACCTTTTGCTCCTAAAAATCGTTAAATTCGAGAGAAATTTAACCTAAATCGATCCATACGAACTTTTCTCCTTAAATCAATAGTAAACCTAGAAGAAAACTAGTTGCAAAATTGAAACAAAACTACGAGATGATTGTAACTTATTAGCATATATCTGGAATCATATACATATATATATATATATAATGAAATCGAGAAAAAACTGAAGAAAATTGAACAAAAATTGAGAATGTGAGATAGATCGATGACTTACGTCCAGACGTTAAGAGTTTCGTTGTGGCAAAGGAACAAGGAGATGAAAGCCTGTTGAAGAGACCAATTTGCTCTGTAGTAATTCAAGATGTACTCATTATCCTTCATGTAATCTGGCAATTCTTCATATCTCAACAATGGAAACTTATTGTTCTTCTTCTTCACCTTCATCTTCATCTTCATCTTGTTGTTGTTTGAAGAATTCAGAAACTGATTTTCATCCATCTCTCCAATTTCTTCATTTCCCCCATCATCATCATCATCACTCTCACATGTATTGTATGTATATATATGTATATGTATATTATGTATGTATGTTCAGCTCAAAATTGGGGGATTAAACAGACACGCAAGTATTTTCAACCTAATTAAATGTTTTATGTCGACTTTCTTTTTCTCTCTAATAAAACTTTGTTTTGATTTTGTTTCTAAAATTGAAACTTGTTGGATAAGTTTTAAATATTAAATTGTGATGTTAATAAACTTCATTACTTTTACATGCTACAAAAATGTTACTTTATTTCTCTAAGGCTATGTTCGGAGAATAACCGATAAGGTAGCTGATGACTGATAAAGTTAGCTGATGAATAAGTTGCCTTTTAAAAAGCTAGCTGGATAAAGTCGTTTATAGCTGCAAAATTACTAAAAAAAAGACATGTTTAAGAATTGATAGTGTTAAAACTTAGCAAATGTATATATGGAATAAAGAAAACAATAAGTCCATGAGTCACCAAAACGCTATTAGTGTAGTTTTCAAAACGCTATTAGTGTAGTTTTTCAAAAAGTAGCTGATAAGTTAGCATTTGGTCCATCCAAACATGTATCTGACTTGTAAGTTAGCTTATAAGCTACCTTGTTTTTACCAAACAATGCCTAAGTGTTTAAAAAAACTTTGAATAATTATATATAATATTAAAAAAATCCAAATCCCTTGTGAAAAGAAGTAACCGATAAAACTCTATGGAGTTAGCTTAACCGACAATAAGATTTGAGCTTTGGGGAGTTCTTTTAGAGACCATTGGTTTGAGTCCTATTCTTGACTGTTTTCCAACCTCTATGATTAATTGAGCTGAGTGTGAGCTGACTCAGACACCTACAGTTAACCTAGAGAATTAACCCACAAAATCGAAATAACCACACAAAAATCCAACTGAATCTATGCATGGATCTGTATTTTGTGAAATTCACAATTCTTTCATTTTCTTTTAAACAGTTTTTAGTTCCATTCAAAATCATAGTAAACTAATTGAAACCGAAACCTAATTCAAACTTAGAAGATAAATGACAACGTTTTATGTTTATATATTTTTATTTTACTATTCTCAACATGATTGATTTGAACCACTTTGTTTGGTTAGCAGTTAGCACGATTTCTATTAAATTCATAGGAGTTAGAATGACTAATTATGCATTCATACGATTTCTTTGAAATCTTTAGGAATTAGAATGATCAAATTTCATTATGCTGTTTTATATAAACATGAAATGAAATTGAATTTCATAAATCCTATTGTCCGCGAATTTTGTCATTCCATCACATATTTGATACAAATAAAATCGATTACCATTCATTCTTTTAAAGAGACAACTACCCGAAAAACGTTACCCTATATACATTTGCTTGTTGCCTTTGAATTCTCGATTCTTCATCCCCTTTCCCCAACGCCGTTGCTACCACCCTCACTCTTGTTGGGTCAACTTTCGAAATTGATGCAGTAGCTGGCAGAATGGCATGACCGCTTTCAAAATATCGTTTTAGCTTGTAAAATCTACTTATTAGTTTGCAAAATGACCCACCAAATTCATATTCTATTTTAGTTTAAACAAGAAAAAGGTTGATAAAAAGTAAAAGGTGTTTACATATAATGATCAACCTCCTCAATTCCCTACTTTTTATTTGTACTATATATGTGATAGTCTTCTATGGATAGTTTCTCTCTCCTTTTTTTTAACTTGTACTATGTGATTAAGAACTTGTACGAGTTTTTCCTATATATGTATATGTTTGATTGTTTGTGGATATCTTAAAAGCTACATATAGGTTTATTGACATGTGAATGATTTGTCCTTATGCTTGCCATTCTTTGGTATAAATTTTCTTGTGAGAAGTTAGTTTATAGTGTAAAAAAGGCTTGCCATGTACTATATGGAACAAGTCTTGTGAATCTTCTTGTTTTGCATGTTTATATCATATGAAAGACAACTTTTTCACATTTATCAAATTTATTGTAGTTTTGGAGTGGCAATCTTGAGAATATTTATTGTATTTTTGGGATTTACCATTACAAACTTGATGCACATGCCTCTAAATTTTGGAACTTGGCTCCCCACTAGCTTCAGTCATTGAGTAAATGAAAATTATCATTCACATTCATATATTTGAAGAAACCCCATGTGGGATCGGTTGAGGGTGTAGGTAATCAATGTTTTGTCAAATTAACTTGGTATGCGATAACCCTCATTTTGAGAATGTTTTCATGGAAAAAATACATCATTTTTTGGTTAAAACATTGTGGTTAATGTCTACCATAGTAGGCACTTGATTACCCATCGGACATTACCCAACAGACAATAGTTTTATCTAGGGAATGTAGCTCGAATGCAAAATTTATGTGGCCTTGGTTTGTGCTAATCATTATACATCTTTAATCAATGATCCATACCTTATTTTCTCCGTATTTAAGAAGGCAATGGGGCTTCATCATCTACGCCATCTTCTTCATCTACTTCATAATGTAGTTTCCCTCTTTTCAAGCTATTTTTAAAGATGGGTGTAACTTTAATATATTGCATTTATTTCTTGCACCAATATTGTGGAATATTGTACCTCTTTTAGACTATAGTGTTCTTCGCTACCGATGTGTAAACATTCCTTTTCTCCCTTTCACATTTTTAAGAGCACTTGTTTCAATTAGGGTTGAAAGATTTTTTGTTTTTGTTTTCGCTACTTTTATATTATAAAAGTGCGAGGTTTGATTAAATACATAATTCATTGGAAGTGTTTTCACATAAGTTAAGTACACATAGGCTGTGTTTGGCAAGCATAAGCTAGCTTATAAGCTAGTCCATCCAAACATGTATCAGGAAGCTAGCTTATCAGCTAGCTTATAAGCTAGCTTATCAGCTAGCTTATAAGCTAGCTTTTTGAAACGCTACTTTGAATAGCTTATGAGGAGCTTATTGTAGTTTTTTCCAATTATACCCTTATTAATATTAATTATTAAATTCAAATATACCCTTTTTGGTCATTTTACATACTCATAACCTTAGTTTTTGCCAAACATGATTTGTTCAACAGCTAGCTTATCAGCTACTAGCAAGCTTATCAATCAACATCTAGCTTATCAGCTATCCGCTAGCTTATCAGCTACCAACTAGCTTATAAGCTACGCTTGCCAAACATAGCCATAGGCTCTACCTAGTAATGATGACAAATAAAAGGAAATCTTGTGGACCCAAATTTATATATACTAAAAGGCAAGAAAGTAATATTGGCTCGAGATTTTGTCCAATTGAATTTTTGCACTCATTTTAGACATAAACGAAAGTATTACCTTTATCTCGCTTCATATATATGGAGTACCGCATTACATTGTAGCACCCAAAAGCTTTGAGGGACCTCGTACCTTTTTGGACATGTGATTTACTTTCCTACAATGGCCGTGAGAATAGTACTTGGGAGGAAGGTTCGCCGAAGAGTACCATAAAATCCATTATTTTTGCCAAACTACTTATTTTTTCTAGTAATCAAAGAAATAGTAATATCCGCTCTAAAAACCTGTAAAAGCCTAAGTTATCTAAATAAAAGTTTCAACATATACGATAAAAAATGACACAAATCTAGTCAATATAAACCTACAACATACTCTTCCTCTATT
>CM058044.1:56289052-56748874 GCA_030169165.1 Centaurea solstitialis | reverse complement strand
AAAGAAAAGAATATTTCCTTATTCTATTAACTAGATAATTACTAACTTAATTAATTATTAATCTAATTATATATTTATTTAACTAATAAATATATAACTCATATAATTAATTAATAACCCTTCATCTTTGGGATTTCATACAGAAATTACCCAACTGATTTATAATTATAAATCCTCTCTCCAAACTGGGATTATTTACTTGTTTGGTTTACAGATCCTCACAGGTGTGACCCTCAAGTGACTTATAACATTGGATGTGTAAATAACTGGTTTGTCAACTTATGCACACAATTACTAACATTGACAACATACTTTGGTAGTTTTTCATAAAAATTCTTTCAATTATAAAATGCTTTTATAGTACGATTTATAGTAATTTTTTTGTAAGAAACTCGAATCTGATTAAAAAGTGCACAACTATATTAAAATATGATGTGTTCTATTCTATAGAATTCACTATAAATGGAATATTATGTCTTGAAGTTAAATTTTCAACCAAAAAATCATTCTTTAATATGCAAATACTGATTTCTTATGTGTAGTTAATTATATGGATTTAAAAATACTGATTTCTTATGTGTACTTAATTATATGGATTTAAAAATACTGATTTCGTATGTATAGTTAATTATATGGATTTAAAATTTTTCTGGTTACAATATTTTGGTCTCTTACGTAGTTTAGTGAAGTTTTTGGAACTAATACCTAAACACTCAATAAATCAAAAAAAAAAAAAAATCCACTGGGTATACAATTTGATTCAAAAGTGATACCTAACGATTAACAAGACTAATTTCTTAATAAGAACAAAATATAGTCGCTTAACCATGTTTTATCACATTCAAATAAACTAAACGTTAAGAACCAAATCCACAAGTTACTCTCTGTGTGTGTGTGTGTGTGTGTGCGCGCGCGCACGCACACACACTGATGTGTCATTGTGTGTGTACCCACACACACGCTTTAAATACACAAAGGCAGAAATAAGGATTGAACACCAATATTGGAGCATATACACAACCACAATACAAATACATGATAAGAGATAAGGGTTAGAGAAATTTGCAGGGTCGTCCTTGAGAGGGGGGGGGGGGGGGGGGGGCGTACCCAATAAATTAGGGCCCCAAGTTTATTAGACTTTAGTAATATAGAAACAGTTAAAAGTTTTGAAAATAAATTAAAAGAGACATAATTTTATATAGTCACAAGTTAAAATGAGAAGTGCTAAAAAATATAAAGTAGAGAAGTGATTCTAGCTTTCATACGACTAAGATCAAATTTGATTAGTTAGACTGAATATGCCAAGTGGCGTTCTTGGCTGTCCTCACGTTCACAATAAAAGATGAGTTTTATTTGAACCTAACCCTATGTGTGTGTGTGGAGAGAGAGAGAGAGAGGGAGGGGGAGAGGGAGGGGGAGAGGGAGAGGGAGAGAGAGAGAGAGAGAGAGAGAGAGAGAGAGAGGGAGAAGGGATGAGGTTGGGTTAAGATGCGCCAACAAATGTTGTTATCAAACATTGGATAATAAGTGGATACACTATAGGATAAGATGCGTCAACAACTGACACCTTAATATTTGATTACCATATATTTGTTTTACAATGTACTTGTTTCATTTGTATCTACGTGAAATTTTATAGTTATATTTTTTATTTCACGAACACATAAAAAATGTTGACTTTGTAAAACAAATATATGTTAATCAATACACTAAATATAAGTCGTAGATTAACAATCATGTAAAATAGCCACAAAATATATTTGTTCTCAAGATTATTACAATTTTATGAATTTTCAAATGAAGGTCCCCATCTAAGGAGATCAAACGAGAAGCCAATCACCTTAGGAGATGTGTGAAAAAGGCTAAACGGTATAACCAACATTTAAATCTTTTTCATATCTAACGGTTACCAATTAAAATTGTCGGTTACAGATTAAGGTTTTGATATAATATTCATTTTCAATCGGTACCGTCAAGTTTTATTATGATTTCCTAATTATTTAAGAAAATACCATATCAAAATTAACCAATAAGAATAGTTAGAATAAAAATCCAAAAAAATACAAAATATAAAAAAACAACACATCTGTTGTTACATTAATTAGAGAAAAATTCATAATGAATCATTTGCCCTAATCTAAAAGAGGGACCATCAACCATGGACAACAACATTAACTAAAAATTTTCAATTTTGCCACAAAACATTTAAACTTGAAACATGGAACACAATACTTTTGAAACTTTTCATGTTAGCCACAAAGTATTTGTGAAACTTATCTTTTAGGTCAACCCTGATAAATTCCCACAAAGGGACCTCCTTCTTCAACAACATTTAAACTTATAGCCCTCAAATTCTCTGCAACCAACCAAACCCCTTTTGCCTCATTTCAATTTCTTCCCCAATTTTGCCCTAAATCCATAATGCCCCCCTCGATTTCTCCGTCGTCGTTGACGTGATCTGAAAACCCTCCAACCATCTTCATCCCTCTCACTCTACAATTCCTCCATTGGGTCTCAATTTCACTCCATAGTTGCTAAGTGAGTAGTTACTCTATTTTATCTCATTTTTTGTTTTCAATTTTGCCCAATTTTGGGTTTTCTAAACCCTAGCTCACATTTTGAGTGAACTTGTTACCGTTGCTTAGTGTTGATTTTGCGTTTGTTGGTGAATAGATTTACGGTAGTTTATGTGTTTTTTTTGGTTGAAATTTTGTGTTTTTTGGTTGAATTTAGGGTTGAATGTTGTGCAATTAGTACTACAATCTGTTCATAGGAGAGAATTACACTTTGAATTGGATGTCAAAGGGGTTAGTCTTTCAAGTTTAGAGATGGATGGCTTTTTTTTTTTTTAAGATTTTTAACTGAATTATAAAACTTTAAACTATTTTTGAGGTCACTGATCTCCAGCCCTAGAGAACAGTCTCTAATTTAACTTATACCTACTTTCCTGAAACAATGTGCTAGTTTTTTTTGGGTTTTTTTGTGTGGTAACGGTGGAGGTTCGGCCGGCTTGCTTGAGATAACATCCATGAAAATGCCCTTTGGCCTTACAGGGTTTAACATGGTAACAGACAGGGAAAAAGAAATAGTTTTGAGCTGCTATATTTTGCTTTGTCATCACTCTTTGTGAATGCAAGTCATAATTCTTATATTTATGCTCAATGTGCTTGTTTTTGTAGGTTTATACAATGGCAAAAGGGAAACTTATTTTAATTTGTCATTCTGGTGGTGAGTTTGCGACCAATGATGATGGAACCTTGTCATACAATGGAGGAGAAGCAAATGCAGCAAATGTTACCAGTGAGACTCCATTCAATGATCTAAAGTTACAGCTGGCTGAGGTGTGTGATCTGGACCAGAAGACGGTTACCCTCAAATATTTCCTTCCGGGAAACAAGAAAAACCTGATTGTTGTAAAGAATGACAAGGAGTAAAAAGAATGGTTGATTTTCATGGGGATGCCATCACAGCAGAAGTCTTTGTAATGGGAACAGCAGGTTTCGATCGTAGTGCCCTAGAAATGCAATCCAATAGGTATCGCTTTCTACTAATTTTATATTGTTCTTTCTGTCTTAAGCCATGCCAGATCGTTGATTTTTCAGTTTCTGTTGAAAGATATGTGGAAGGTTTTGTATAGCCATTATATAATTTATATTATGGGGTAAAGTCATAGTTAAAGCAGTCTTCCAATGCTGTGGCAGATTGGTTATCGCTCGGGGGGTTCATAGCGCTCTAACCGAGTTCGAGCCTTCCCGTGCGCATGCCTGGGGACATTTAAGTGGGGCCGTGTTTAGCCCCAAAATTGCCGGGGATTAGTCGGGCTTTGGCCTGGACACCCTTCCCAAAAAAAGGCATAGTTAAAGCATGACCATTTTCCACCATGCTATAACTAATTTAGGTGCTAAAATGTATGGTGAGGATGTAGTTTCCAACGTTACGTAGTATAGCTAGGATAATCTTAGAGCATCTCCAATAGCTATGCTATTTTTTCTAAATAGAGTAAAAGGTTAAAATCTCTAAATTTTTTGCATCCAACTCCAATAGCTATTCTATTATAGCAAACTAAAGTTGTTCCTATTGGTTGGAGCATTAAAACAATTATTTCTCTCTTTTAAATATTTAACTTCAAGTAATCCTATGGTTGGAGAATTAAAATAACCATTTCTCTAAGCATTTAGAGATTTCTCTAAATTTAGATATTTTGGTGACTTTTCTCCACTTTTCTCTATTTTAGCATAGAGGATAGCATAGCTGTTGGAGCAACAAATATGCTAAATCTAACTTTTTTCTATTTTAACATAGCTGTTGGAGATGCTCTTAGCCTTACATTTCTGCATCTAATTTGGTTATGACAGAATAGAAAATGGTCAGTGTAACAGTGATTAAGAAAAGCCTCCTTAGGCTCCTTTGATCTTTTCTATCATGTCAAAAGCTTTATAGCACATCGGTCATTTATGCTATAAAAGGCTCTGAAGTACTTCATTGTGATCAAACTGATAATGTATACAGGGAAAGTGGTACCAAGAAAGACGAGATGAACCATGATAATTTGCATAACAAGAAAGACGAGTCTGCAAAACGTGGTAAGGTGCGTGCAAAGAAAGATGATAAGGTGCCAACGAGTCCTATAGGTAAGAGGACACGCCGTGCCACTGCTGCGGAGAGAGAAGCACAAAGGGTGGCAATGACAAATCAAAGGATGCCGTTTCAGAAGATTCTACTGATGGAACTTCTTCAAGCGCTGCTTCTGACCATGGCAATGAGAAGGCAGATTCCGATTCTGGTTCTGGTTCAGACTATTTACGTAGGTCTAGGAGCTCTGCAAACCCGAGCAAACGAAGTAGTCGCAGTGGAATTGATGTGGATGCTAGCCCTGCTGACACTGTGAAGAAGCGCAGGCGCACCCCTTCTTGGAGGTTTGGTGCTAATGGCCGTCCCACGATCGTTTCCTTTCCGGAAAATGATTCCGCAGGGTCAAAATCTCGGGGAAGGAGTGGGAAAGCCGTTGATGAGAATTCTGGAGGTAAAAGATCGCAGAGGAAGAGTTCTAAGGAAACGAGTTCAGGGAGAAAGAGAGCCCGCAGAAGCACTGTGCCAGAATCTGGCGATAGTGATGAAGAACTTGATAACACTCCAGGGAAAGAAAGTGATTCTGAAGAAAAGCTACCCGTCACCGTTTGTGACGATTACGCACTGCCGGAAACTATGGTTGATGCATGGAAGTCGGCTATCACTGGTGCTGGTCAGGAATTCGACAGCGTGAATGAGTTTCGTGCTGCCTTGAAGAAGTATGCCATAGCCAATCGCTTTGGGTACAGGTTCAAGAAAAACGATACAGTCGTGCCATTGGCGGGTGTGCTGCGGAAGGGTGTACTTGGAGGTTCTATGCTGTGTGGGTCCCAACTACCCAATCATTTATGATAAAAACACTGAACAATGTGCATACATGCGACAAAGAATCCAGGAAATCAGCTCACCCAGCGAAGAATTGGTTGATAGGCACCATAAAGGATAGGTTGCGAGAATCACCTTATCTGAAACCAAAGGAGATTGCTAATGGACTTCTGCAGGATTTTGGGGTCGCATTAAATTATACACAAGTGTGGCGTGGAATTGGGGATGCCAGGGAACAACTTCATGGATCACCTAAAGAGTCGTATAATAAGTTACCTTGGTTTTGTGAGAAGCTTGTGGAGACAAATCCGGGTAGTATCTGTAAGCTCGTCATTGGTGACAAGAAAAGATTTAAGTCCCTTTTCATCTCCTTTTATGCAGCAATAAGTGGATTCCAGAATGGTTGTCGCCCTCTTATTTTCTTGGAATCTATTTCCATGAAGTCTAGATATGGAGAAGTTCTTCTGATAGCTATTGCCGTAGATGGAAATGAAGGTTTTATCCCTGTTGCATTTGCTATAGTAGATGTTGAGGATGATAATAGTTGGTGCTGGTTTTTGGAACTTTTAAAAACTTCAATTTTGAAATCACAGCCTATCACTTTTGTTGTTGATAGAGACACAAACTTGAAGAATTCCGTACTGGCAGTTTTTGAGGATGCGTATATCGGTTACTCCATGTACCATCTTTTGGCAAGCTTCAAGAGAAGCATGAAGGGTCCATTCCATGGAGACGGTAAAGCCTTCTTAACGGTTCATTTTATAGCAGCGGCCCATGCAGTTCGTCCTGTTGGTTTTAAAAAGGCAACAGAACAGATTAAGGTGATATCTTCTCAGGCTTACGATTGGGTCATGCAAGTTGAACCTGAATACTGGGCGTCATCATCTTTTAAGGGTGAGCGTTTTAACTACATCACTGAAGATGTCTGTGAATCGTATTCCAAGTTAATGGAGGACTATCGGCACTTACCCATATTACAAAAGATAGATGCTCTAATACGTACGATGATTGATGACATGCAAGATGCTAAACTGGATGCAACTATGTGGTCTACCCAACTTACTGCGTTGAAGGAGAGAGAATTGGAAGACGAAAAACTCAACTCACGCGGGCTGAAAGTCCTGATCTCTTCCGATACCCTGTTTGAAGTTCGAGAAGATTCCACCCATGTTGTGAATCTTAACATTTGGAGTTGTACGTGCATGGGTTGGAAGGAAACTGGTCTGCCATGCCGCCATGCTCTTGCTGTTTTTTCATTAACAGGTAGAAACCCGTACGATTTTTGTTCCAGTTACTTCACAGCTGATGCCTATCGTTTAACCTATGCCGAGTCCATACACCCAACACCCATTGACGGGCCACCACCTTTGCAACAAAATACGATTCATTTGGTGAAGGAGGAAGCTGAAGCACAAGAAGTTGAGAAAGCAGAGGGTGAAAATGAAGGAGGTGGTATCAAGGAAACAGAGGGGAAAATGGAGAAACAAGATGGGTCTATGGAAGACATTGAAATGGAAGGGACTAACAAGGAAGAGGGTGAAAAGATGGAGGTTCAGAACTATGAGGGTTTCAAGGAATTGAATGAGGAAGGCGAGGGTAGTAATGTAGATGCAGAGAACGAAGAGGGTAGTAAGATGAATTCCGAGAAAGATGAGGGTAGCAATGTAGATGCCCAAATAGAAGAGGGTGGCAAGTTGGATGTTGAGAAAGATGAGGGTAGTAATGTAGATGCCCAAATAGAAGAGGCTGGCAAGTTGGATGCCGAGAAATATGAGGGTAGTAATTTAGATGCCCTAATAGAAGAGGTTGGCAAGTTGGATGCCGAGAAATACGAGGGTAGTAATATAGATGCCCAAAAAGAAGAGGGTGACTTGTTGAATGTCGAGAAAGATGAGGGTAGTAATGTAGACGTCCAAAAGGATGAGGGTGGCGAGTTGAATGCCGAGAAAGATGAGGGTAGTAATGTAGATGTCGAAAAAGATATGGATAGCAAACTGGATGCTGAACTAGAGGAGGATTGCATGCTAGATGCTGAAAAAGAAGAGGGTAGAAAGTTGGATGAGGGAAAAGAAGAGGGTGGAAAGCTGGATGAGGGAAAAGAAGAGGGTGGAAAGTTGGATGAAGAAAAAGAAGAGGGTGGAAAGTTGGATGAAGACAAAGAAGAGGGTAAAAAGTTGGTTAAAGTTAGGGAAGAGCATGAGGATCCAAATGTGTTTGTGCTTCCTCCTTTTGTTGCAAGAACATCTTCATCCACAGTGAAGAAAGAAGTGGTGGATGTTGTTAGTGTTGAAACAGAGGCAGACATTAAAAGACAAGTGACATGTAGCAAGTGCAAGAAAGTTGGGCATTATAAGAAGTCTTGCAGGGCCAAGTTTTAGGTACTTTAAATATTTTGTATATACATCTCTTTCATCATTTAAATCTTTATGCAAGCTTTCTAGTGTAACTTGAATCTTGGTCTTTTGTTTGGACAAATGTTTGATGAGATTTGTAGCATTCTAAGTGTTTTAGGGTTTACTTCTTTTATGTTCTTTTATCATTTTGTAGATCGTTCCCGAGTGGTAATAAGCATGGGGAAATGTTAGGTGTTTTTCATTATTTTATAATTTAACGTTCTTGTGAAAATGTTGGTTAACATCAAGTTGGTGTTTGGTGTTAACTCTAAAGAAGGGTATGGCGATATCATCTGATGTGTAGTGAATGCCATATGTAACCATTTGTTGTTTTGGATTCGGGCGATGAAAATCAGACATGGAATAGAATACAAAATTAAATCATGAAGATAACAATCCAAACCTGTATGAGCAATGCGGGTATATCAATTGCGTTCATATTAAGGTTTTGACGCGACAAGAAAATATCAAGGACGAATAATTGAGAATCAAGGAGACAAGGACCAGTTTGCTAGCGGTCTTGAGTCCGAATCCATCGTTATCTGCAACACAAGAAAGTGTGTTGTTTTGAGTAGTCATTTAGGTGGTAAGAGAAGCCAGGTGAGGAGAATGAGTGAGAAAGGGTCTGTCCTGTGTTAATTGGATACCGGGAAGTCAGAAGTCTACGGACGGAACCAGAATAAGAATCTTGAGGGAGTCGAAACAGTGTACTTCAAAACGATGCGGAAATGTTAAAACTTAAAAAAGCAATTGGTGGTGGATTGGAGTAAAAAGGTCCTTCTTCCTGTACTTGAGATGGGATCACAGAAATGGTTTGGTATTCAAAGGCACCAAAAGTCGAATCAAATAGAAGATCAAAAACTATCCAGGTGGACTATGGGTTCGCTTGGTTATCAGGAATATGCAATTGAATTACAGTTCGGACATTAACGTAAATGTATGGGAACAAATGGACACGTAGTGGTTTTGGCGTTTGCTCTGAATCAGCTCGTGGAACAGCTGGAGACAGCGAATGAATCTTGGTTCTGCAACAGTGGCACCTGCTGTGTTTAATCTGTAGGTCGTATTTTTCCTGTCTGAAACGTTGACATCGACACAGCGTGCTGTCCTGCGCGCATTGCTGCTGCTGCTGTTCGGCCCGGGTTGAGCTAGAACATTGCTGGTGGTTGCTTTCGTATTGAAGTAGACGTTCATTGGTGCTTTTCGCTGCTGTGATCGGGTTGGGTTTGGTTGGTTGGGTTGGGTTGGTTTATTCCTGGTAAACCAATAATTACCCAAGTAGGTAGGCGGTTACAGCTGAATGTTCTGTTTCCTTTTTTTAAAGGGTATTCGAGGCTTTGCCCCGACTAATCCGGCAAGGTTCTCCATATTAAATCGTACTCAATTAATGATTAATTATTACATTGATTAAATTGCATTTAGAGATGATATCGTTTTTTCTTCATTAAAGGAAAAAAAAATTAACAGCCCTTCATTCCTCAAAAACAAATCGAATTAAAAGAAAACATACCATATTTTGTTTTCTTTTAATAAGAATGATAAGTATTTTTGTTTGATTAAAATAATATATATTTTTGAAAATAAGTTGGTAAAACAAAAACCGTTGTTCATCTTCAAAACAATAAAGATTTTCGATCGAGTTGGAAGGAATATATTATACATTTTGATGGAATGATTCCCAGGTTGAAAACCAGGCATCTCTCCCATCATCTAAACAAATCACCTTCATATATATCTCTCCCTCTTCCTTCGTCTATACGTATATTGCATCTGTATCTATACATAAAACATCTTGTTCAATTTTTGTAAGAATTTGTGGCGGGACCTGACCGGACCTCCATCGTTGGCCGGTATATATCACGGCCATGGGGACGTCAACACTCCTCCCAGATCTCGGCACCCAAATCGTAATCCCACTCTGCGCCGGCATTGGAATCATATTCGCTCTCATCCAATGCCTTATTGTCTCCAAGATCAAATTGGCCTCCCACAAACACAACACATCTTCCCCCAAACAATCATTGATTGAGGAAGAAGAAGGCCTCAACGATCATGCGGTTGTTCGTAAATGCGCCCAAATTCAGAACGCCATATCTGAAGGTTACATATTAAGAAGTTTAATCTATTCGTCTAATTCATGATCAAATATTGAAAATTAGAGCCTCTGTGTAGCTTGGTTGGCAAAGAGACGGGAGACTTTGCCCATATACCTAATAGGTCCTAGGTTCATACCTAGCCTCCTGCCGAGTAAGCCAAAAATGTCCTATCACATTGGTGTCCTTAAAGGCATGTTTCATGTAAGGCTGATTAGGGTTGCTATAATCAACCTTTTGCCTAAATATTGAAATTTAGAGTCATGGCTATGAATATTTTTTACTTTTAAGTACATGTATTCTTAGATGATGTATATTTTGGAGATGCCCATCTCCATGTGAGTGCATATGTACATATTTGCTTGTGAAAAAAGGGTTTGTAACTAGTAACCTTGAGCTAGTCCATACTACTCCTTGGAGCGCATCATGTGAGAGGTAAATAAGGTACAAAATGGCTTGCTAGTGACGGCTTTAAGAGCCTGGTGCCAGCAAGGAGCCCAATACCCAAACGAATTGTAACTCTCACACTGTGGATACAAGACCAGAATCATCAAACGTTTGTACAAGTATACCACCTTGGTACCAAACTGCTATGCCCTACGGCCCACATATCTATATGTTGTTGGTCACAAAATATTGATGTATTGAGCATAGTCCGCATGGTCCCTTTTTTTATGTAAAGTATCGTGAGAGTTGATGAGTTCTGATCTCATGCTATCCCATGAATTTGTGCTTTAGAAAAGAACTTATCCGATGCATCTCATCTTATTGTGCATCCACTTCGCGTTGAACGGTTGATAACCACTTTAATACTAATTGTGGGTATTTTAGATATGTTGACAAGCTGGTATTTCATAACTGAAATTGCAGGAGCAACATCCTTCCTCTTCACCGAATACCAATATGTTGGCGTTTTCATGGTTGCATTTGCGGTTCTCATCTTTGTGTTCCTTGGCTCGGTCGAGGGTTTCAGCACCGATAGCCGGCAATGCACGTACGACAGCAGCAAGCTCTGCAAGCCCGCCCTTGCAACTGCTATCTTCAGCACCATAGCCTTTTTGCTCGGCGCGATAACCTCCGTGATATCTGGCTTTCTCGGAATGAAAATTGCAACGTATGCAAATGTCAGAACTACCCTCGAGGCGAGAAAGGGAGTCGGGAAGGCTTTTATCGTTGCATTCCGGTCCGGTGCAGTCATGGGGTTTCTACTTGCTGCAAATGGTCTCCTTGTCTTGTACATTGCTGTCAATGTTTTCAAGATCTATTATGGTGATGATTGGGAAGGCCTTTTTGAAGCTATAGCTGGTTATGGACTTGGTGGATCTTCCATGGCACTTTTCGGCAGAGTTGGTGGTGGAATCTACACGAAAGCCGCTGATGTCGGTGCTGATCTTGTTGGCAAGGTCGAGAGGAACATCCCTGAAGATGACCCCAGAAATCCTGCGGTAAGTCTTACCTTTTCTTCTAACTACTATTTCTAAGGCTGTGTCCGGCAAACTAGCTGATAAGCTAGTTGTTGACTGATAAGCTTGCTTATGAACAAATTATGTTTAACAAAAACTAGCTTATGGGTGTGTAAAATGACCAAAAAGGGTATCTTGGGGTATAATAGTTAATAGGTATAATTGGAAAAAGCTACAAAAAGCTCCCAAAACGCTACTCCAAGTAGCGTTTCAATAAGCTGGCTAATGGTCCATCCAAACATGTACTAGCTTATCAACTAGCTTATTTTTGCCAAACACAGCCTAAATGTTTAACCTTCTGATAGATTTTGAGGCATTCTTCCTATTACTGACGTTCTTAATCTATCAGAAGGTGATATATTCGTAATTTGTTGCAGGTTATTGCTGATAATGTTGGTGATAATGTTGGGGATATTGCTGGTATGGGATCAGACCTTTTTGGGTCGTATGCTGAGTCGTCTTGTGCTGCTCTTGTTGTTGCATCCATTTCGTCGTTTGGGAACAATCATGATTTCACTTCGATGATGTACCCTCTCTTAGTGAGTTCCGTGGGTATTCTTGTTTGTTTGATCACTACCTTGTTTGCGACCGACTTCTTCGAAGTCAAGACCGTGAAGGAAATCGAGCCGGCTCTGAAAAACCAACTCATAGTATCGACCATCTTAATGACTATCGGCTTGGCACTTATTAGTTGGATTGCACTTCCTTCTACCTTCACCATCTTCAATTTTGGAATCCAGAAAGAAGTTAAGAACTGGTAAGCTCCTTGTCTTCTCTTCTTTTTTGGTATGGCTAAGACCAAATTGGTCATTTATCATGTCCAACTGTCATTGGGCTTTTGGTCCTATAAACTTAAAGTTTCATTAAGCAATCTATTAAGACGTGTGTGTGTCCTAAACAACCCATTTTGTTGTAGCTAAGAGTAAGTGGTTCAGCCTGCATCTATTTTGGTTGAAGAGTTTTTGTATGGTTTTGCAGGCAATTGTTCTTATGTGTTGGTGTTGGTTTATGGGCTGGGCTTATTATTGGGTTCGTAACGGAGTACTACACCAGCAATGCATACAGACCTGTGCAAGATGTTGCGGATTCTTGCCGAACCGGAGCTGCCACAAATGTGATATTCGGTCTTGCGTTGGGGTATAAATCATGCATCATTCCAATATTCGCGATCGCAATCAGCATTTTTGTTAGTTTTAGTTTTGCTGCCATGTACGGTGTCGCCGTAGCTGCACTTGGAATGCTGAGCACCATAGCCACCGGTTTAGCCATCGATGCGTATGGTCCCATTAGTGACAACGCAGGAGGCATAGCCGAGATGGCTGGGATGAGCCACAGAATTCGTGAGAGAACCGACGCCCTTGATGCTGCTGGAAACACCACCGCCGCCATCGGAAAGGTATCCAAGACTTCGTTGCACTTTGATGCATTTTAGCCCTTCCGTAACTGAATGGCTGATTTCTTAACAGGGCTTTGCGATAGGGTCAGCGGCTCTTGTGTCCCTGGCTCTGTTTGGTGCATTTGTGAGCAGGGCCGAAATTACGACCGTAGATGTTTTGACCCCGAAAGTGTTCATCGGTTTGATCGTGGGTGCCATGCTTCCTTACTGGTTCTCGGCCATGACAATGAAGAGCGTCGGAAGTGCGGCGCTGAAGATGGTGGAGGAAGTGCGGAGGCAATTCAACACCATTCCGGGACTCATGGAAGGCACGGCCGAGCCTGATTACGCCACCTGCGTCAAGATATCCACCGATGCCTCCATTAAGGAGATGATTCCTCCTGGTGCTCTTGTCATGCTCACTCCCCTTATTGTCGGTATTTTCTTCGGCGTTGAAACGCTCGCTGGCATTCTTGCCGGATCGCTCATCTCGGGTGTACAGGTAAAACCCGACAACGCTATATTCTTATGTCGTTGTATTCAAGTGTATGCTTGATTTTCAATCGTTTCTCTCTTAATTTTACGATGCAGATTGCCATATCTGCATCAAACACGGGCGGTGCTTGGGACAATGCCAAGAAGTATATCGAGGTATCATAAACGCACTTCTCATGCTTAATTACGTTATGGATCTTTTTGGGATCAATTGAGAGTGGGCATTGTGGTTTCAGGCTGGTGGTTGTGAGCATGCTCGGTCACTTGGTCCAAAAGGGTCGGACCCTCACAAAGCGGCTGTGATCGGTGACACAATCGGGGACCCTCTTAAAGACACTTCTGGACCTTCTCTAAACATCCTAATCAAACTAATGGCTGTTGAATCCTTGGTGTTTGCCCCCTTTTTCGCTACTCATGGTGGCCTCCTGTTCAAGATTTTCTGAACCAATCTATATATGTTATGTTACTTTAGGCTACGCTTAGTTACAGGTCCCTTAGCATCTGGTGGTGCGTTCATTTTAAAAGCAAAATTTTCCCACATGTAGAGTTGATGATGAACCTTATATAGTAAGTACGTAATACTAGTGTATATGATGATAATTAGTAGCTCAAAACTGCACTTTGTAGCTCTGCTATTCTTTTTTCTTTAACAGTTAAATGAACAAAGAAAACTTGTTCGTCCCACCAAGTCCCGCACGGCCAGGTCACACAAAATGTGGAACGATGCTAAGAAGTTCCATTTATTTATGGTCATGCCACCAAGTTATTTCCACCCCTTTGATCAAACAAGAAATTTATCCAAGGGCTACAAGAAGATTCTTACGGTTCTCACGAAAGATAAAAGCTCCTACACCATACCAAGTCTAAAAAGAGAACCCTAAAAAATAATCAAACCAAGTTTATAATCTATACAAATAGTGTTCCTTCAAGAAATGTACACACTCGACAAAAGTTATAATCCTATATATAAATGTAAAACCAAAAAGGAAAAAATTGCATTGTAAATGATGGTATGATAGTTTGTACAACATTATATCGTAGATATCCTTTACATTAGTGTGTTGATATAAACCTGCCATATTCCATTCCTTTTCTAATGAAACATATTAATATGCAATTGACATATAAAAAGTACTGATGAACAAAAATATTACAGCTTATAACAGATAAAGGCTTAAGGGATAACGAAAGTACCATCTTGTTAAATCTTGCAAGCATCGATGGCTCTCCTACCTTGCTGGTAATTCTTGAAAAAGAAGTCGGAAGTAAATGTGACGTTCTTATATAACTGTGGTGTTTCATCCGAAATAAGCTCATCCACAGGTCCAATGTCCTTTTCAGTTTGGGGCATGCAGAACATAGCGAGAGTCATCCTTTCCTTTTCTGAGTTCACCACCACCCTATGCACCGTGCTCTTGAATATCCCATTACTCATTATCTGCATGCACACATAATGGTTGAGAAAATTAAGTGCAAGTTGTATGATCCAACATTACATCATCAATATATAACATTGATTTGGAGTTGTGATATTAGCAGGAAAAAGGAAAGGATTACCTCTATTTGGTCACCAACATTGATGGTTAGAGCATCAGTAACAATAGGAACCCCAACCCACTGATCGTCTTTCAAGAATTGAAGGCCTTCAACCTCTTTGTCTTGCAACAGAACTGTGATTGCCGAACCATCAGCATGTGGCTTCACTCCCAACACTTTATCAGGCCATTGGCAAGGAGGGTAATAGTTAAATCTTGCATTCATTACTGAATTCTTCCCATACTGGTTCAAGAAGCAATTTTCGTCCAACTTCAATGATCTAGCCAGGGCCTTAAGGACAACTTCGTTAATCAACTCTATTTTCGAGCTATATTCATCAAGAACCTCCCTGGGACATCACGATTGCATAATAGATCAGTCCTAAATCAGTATTTTGGGTAAAATGTAAAAGAATATAGCATGAGTTGCCATTGCCATTTTTCGGTTCATGATTCTAAGAAAAACAACCAGGTAAAATAACAACTGAAATTTCAAAAAAAAAAAATCTCACTTGCTTTTTATAACAAAAGGGGCTTAGTATTCACATGTCTCACTTTGGATAATCATAGCAATTACATCTATTTTTTTTACATAGGGTTCGATTTTGAAATTTAAGTTCCGGTTATTGATGATATTGAATTACTGATTCTTTAATTAAATCAATCCAATCATGACTTTGATTTGTTAACATGGAAATTTTAAATATGCCTTTCCAAAACTTATTAGAATAGAAGGATATTTTAGTGATAGATATCACTTGTTAGTTAGTGGTTATAAGTAGTGAATAGGTTAGCAGTTAGTTAGTTGATCTAATGTCCATATAAGTAGGTGTGTATCTGTTGATTAATCAATTCATGAAATACCTTTTATATCACTATAGATTAATGATTCGATTGTGTGATATCTATAAGAGATTACCTGAAATGACTAGGATTTTGAGGCCAAAATTGAAGCCTTTGTTGGTGTTTTGGAAGAACAGTGAGATAAAGCCGATCGGTCCAATCAAGAGTTTGTTGATCGGAGAGAACCATGTCATTCCCATAGCCTTCAATATCATTATCTGCTCTCAAGCATTTCTTCTTCTCCTCCATTGATGATCTGAAGAAGAGTCTACCGATTTCACGGACTTTCTCCAAAAACGAACCTTCAATTCCATGGTTAATTGCCTGAAACCCAATCGAATTTCAAGAATAGAAATATCCACAAACTAAAATGTCTTGAACTTTTTCCATGCTGGTCATTAATCATATCCGAAACTTGTTGTAAACAGTAGTCAAGACTTAGGTTCACGTGAGACCAAGTCACCAAGTTGTTTCTGTGAGACCGGTAACTCGGTAAGACCAAGACTTTACACATGAAATTTCACAGCAAAACACTGTGAAGGTAAAAAAAAATCGAACATTCATAGTGAAAAACACTGTCAAGGTAAAAAAACTCCAAACCAAGATAAAAGAATCCAAACCTTCACACAAAAACACTGTGAAGAAAAAAAAATCCGAACCTTCACAATGAAAATGTTATGAAGGTCAATAAAGTTTGAACTTTCGCAGTGAAAAACAGTGTGAACGACTAAACGTAACATTTACAGTGTTTCCACTATGAAGGTTCAAAATTTTTTTACCTTCACGGTGTTTTTATGTGAAGTTTCATGTGTAAAGTCCACCGGTCTCACCACATGAACCCAACCCCAGTAGTCAAATAGGCAAAGTAGGAAAGTGAGCACTACATGTTTATGCACTTGCAGCTTAGACCTAAAAAGAATTAACAGATATATACCTAACTCATCACAATTATATCAATTACATCATTCAAATCAAGCTAATATATAATTTTCATATCCAAGTGATAGTTGATGCTTGTATTTCAATATAATAACTTAATTAAACTCTCAATATGTTTGGCAAAAATAAGCTAGCTTATAAGCTAGTCCATCCAAACATCCACCATAAGCTAGTTTTTTGAAATGCTACTTTGAGTAGCTTTTTGGAAGCTTTTTCCAATTATACCCTTATTAACATTAGTTATTAAATTCAAAGATACCCTTTTTGGTCATTTTACATACTCATAGGCTAGTTTTTGCCAAACATAATTTGTTCATAAGCTAGCTTATCAATCAGCAGCTAGCAAACCTAGCTTATCAGCTACTAGCTAGCTTATGAATCAGCAGCTAGCTTATCAGCTACTATGCCAAACATAGCTTAAGTTTTATTAATTTGGAGACGAGTTAACAAATATTTACCTAATTTTGCTTGAACGAGATGAGTCTAATTTGAATGTAAATCAAATCTAGATCATCACTAAATGTCAAAAGGCAAAACCTATGTAATTGCAGAACATATGCAGTCATTATCAACCAATTATCACAACAGAAAAAATAGATCTACAGTTGCATATATGGATTAAATTGATCAACAACACTTGGCTAATCAACAAATCAAGTTGAACTCGAGACCTGAAAGCAGCCGAAAGAGGCAACAGCAGATTTGAGGTTATGAAGCTCGAAAGGAGATGATGAATTGTTCAAGAGGCGGCTGAAATCAATAACAGGAATCGTAGTCGTGGTGGAAGATGATGATTCTCCGGCGGCGTTGGTAAGGCTACCGTACTCTTCATCTTCTTTACGAATATATCTTTCCGGCAACCGGTGAATCACCGCTGCCGCTATCTCTTGAACTTGCTTGTTTAGCAAATCGTCGTTTTCCGATGAAGTCGCCGCCGAGACCATGGCGGAGCAAAGTGTGGAGTTATATCGGCAGGCAAACTGGAGTTGCAGACCTGATTCATGATTAGTATATTATAGTCTTGGTCTAGAGGCACACATTTCAAACTTTGAGAGATTTTTATACTAGAAAAAAGTTATTGAAACTCCATTGTTATAGAGAGATCTTTTCAAAAGAAAATCTTGCAAGATAAAAAGTAATTTACATGTTTGGTCCTTGTAGTTTATGTGTTATAACTTGTTTCGTATGGAAATTTGGAAAGCCACAACAACTGGGCATTTTAGATTTTGTGACGAAGATATCGAGAATGCCTAAGGGTTCTGTTGCAATTTGGGTGATAGCGGATCAACTTTCCTAGTCGGCACGTTTTCTTCCAAATAAGGAGACAGACATACCTGTTGGAGTGACCGGCTAAAATGTATATATTGACAAGATTGTGTCCAGGCATCGGTATTGTTATTGATTGTATCGGATCGGGACAATCGATTCATGTCTTTTGAAGAAGTTCTCGGCGAGCATTGGGTTCTTAGATAAAGTTTAGTATCACCCACAAATTGCAGTTAGAATGATAGGACGATTCAAGCGCAGGAAAATATATTGAGAGCTTATGCAATTGATTTCGGAGGGTTGTAGGAAGGGCGGTTACAATAACCAGTTGAGTATTCAAGTCACCCCATACGAGGTGTTATATGATCGAAGATGTAGGACATTGTTGTGTTGAAACGAGATTGGAGAGAAGTAACTTGGGGGGCATGTGATTGTGCAGTCGACTACTGATAAGATTAGGTAGATTTATCAAGGGACTGAAAATATCTATGGTTAAAACTCAAGGCGTATTAGTAAGCCCCCAAAAATGGTGGTCATACCCTTGAGGCGGAACTTGTCTAGCTTTAGATAGGTACTTTAGTTCAGGAAGTCCTTAAGGTGTAATCCAACGGGGTAGGAAATAAAGACAAAACAGTCCGGGGTGGTGATGTTGGTCGTGGCATGTGGCACCGAGACTGAGACTTTGAAAATCTAATAACCTCACGGTCACTTAATTAATTTGGGATGCCTCATTAAAGAGATGGTCTCCCCCAAATCCTGAGTGGTCTTTTTTAACTTTGTTATACTCAGACAGGAACTTCTTACGAGTAATGGTCCGGGGTTACGGACAAGGAAAGAGTACGGTTACTCCTTTATAAACACAGTTCTTAATTTAAATGTTATTTGTCGTTTTAAAATCTCCCTAGGTTTCTAGCCTAGTATTTGTTTATGTGGTTGGAACTTGGAAATCATAGGGTCCAACGGCGACGGGCCCAAATAGTGGTTGATTGTCGTATGATTCGGTTAGGAGCATCTTAGACTGGGTTTTTGGGAAAATAGTGTAAAGAGCAACTTTTTGGATGGCAACGCCCTAATTAATCTAGCGATCGTAAGCTATATTGTTTAGGTTGTATTCCTTGTATCTCATTATTTGGGTTTTGAACCGTTTTACAAACTTTGAAAGTTGAATACTTGGCCTGTTGGCCACCGTTAAAAGTTGTAAATTGTATATTCTGGTTTAAAGAAAACTTTTAGACGGCTCCCATTTTTCTTTGAAATTATATTTTTATAATATTAGGATGTTATAAACAGTCCCTTAAAGTTTGATGGTTTCTATAAAACAAAAAAAAATTAAGAAAAGGGGCAAAATGACCGTAATAACCCTTATTTAATTGGATTCAATGAAAACACTTAACGGGCGTTAATGGGAGCATCAAAAGTGAAATGCAAACGTGAGGTACCAAATCCGAGTTTCGATAGTTTAGGAACGGAAAATGTTTAAAAGTACAAACGTTAGGGATCAAAAGTGAACTTTACTCTTTTTTAATTATTTGCCTTTTTTTCTTTTTGTTTCCTTATGAAGGGGAAAAACATAGCTAACCAAATCTCGAAATCGCAACCCATAAGGTTCGAACCCTTGACCTTTAAACAAGTTGGGTTTTTAGATAAAGTCGAAACCCTTGACCTTTAGAAAAGTTGGGTTATCGTCTTATCGATATCGTTGGACAAAAGGCCCTTTGGTAACACGACAGTTGCAAACACACTTGTGTATTTCGGATGTCGTTAAATGACCATCCAACCTAAAGTTCCATTTTTCAAAATATCGGTTTTTATGACCCTTATTAACAAAACTGCATTTAATCTTAAACAAGCAGGAAACAATATGGACCCAGAGTTGCTGTACACTTATAACTCCATGGCCACATTGCCACAAGCATTCAGAGTAATAGATGGAATGTGGGCAAATACAATAGAATACGGAGCTACGCTTATCGGTTCCGATCCACTTACATTCAGTGGCTCCAACGGAGGTATTTCACCCGCCTTGGTCACAGTCAACTCTTTCCCGTTAAGCAGCATCGTCTGACTATGCAAGTTTCCGTCTTTTGCAGTCAGATGGTATTCTTCTCGTGTCTCTGTATCTTGTGTCACCAACCGGATTCCCTTTCTCGTATTCGGGTTTCGCAGATGATTACCATGTGCCCAAGATTTTAGTAGGCTGTTAACCGACAATGTTACGTTAAAGGTGGTAGCGCTGTCTAAATTGATCAGTAGTAGCGTTATTCCGTCCTAAAATACAAATCAACAACGTTACAAGATTATTGAAGCGACTAAATACAATATACCAAAGGAAAATTGATCAAGTGAGATTTTTGCAAATTTACAGATTTTTTGGCACAATGCGCGTAAGAGCGTATTTTCTTGGAGCCCGAAAACTTTGTGGCGAGAACCGTTTTTCCCATTAGTTGGTGCCAAAGAAGAGCGCTGGTAAGAACACAATTTTTGAGAAGAAATGTTTTAACTACATCAAACTTTATAAGAAGTACTACAAAATGAACAACGTTGGTATTAATATTATATTTATCGTTTAAGGATATCGATCTCGAATTCGGAAAGTAATAGGCGTGATCTTAAAATCATAACGTACCTGTAATAGTCCGGATTAGGCTCAAAAGTAGTGGTGTTGAGTAAGCCATAATTTCCTCCTATTAACGACTGTCTGCAATACGTCTTCGTGTCATAAACAGCCGACATTCCTAGCTGATCCAAGTACCTACACAAGAATTCCCAAATAATATAAAATTTAATCAAAAAGTACGGTTTAACTAAAAATGACATTTAGCAGGTTTTTTACAACACCCAAGTGGTTTTTTTCTTTTCTTTGATACCAAAAAAATAAGAGCGTCAAAATAATTCAAACTTACAACAAGCCGAAGAACACACGTCAGTTTAAAGTAGATGCACCTTTACGGTGGGGACACTACTTGACCGATCATGTTGAGTACACAAATATATGCAAAGAGTACAAGCCCTCATGATACCCACATCCCAATTTCTGTTTCACAAGTTGTACCTTATGCATTGAGGGTTGTAACATTCTATTATATGTACAACCCTAGGAATACAAAGCTTTGCTTACCAGAAACTAAACACAAATGCATTTGTCACAAGATTGTGGCCACTGTTGTAAGCACCACCAGCCTCACCAACCCAAGCAGATGCCAAAGTTCCGGAAGTCTCGATGATGTTCTTGAGTTGCTTAAATGTATCGGCCTCGCCATCAAGAACAGACGGATCAAGAATCTTTTCCACTAGGTGTTCATCGACTCCTGTTTAGCATAAAGTTCCAAGATTTACGGGTTTCTTTTTGGGAATTTAAACCGCTGTTGTTCAATCTTTTCTATGAAAGATTAATTAAAGATACCTGCGCCAAGATTGTATATATGGTGAGTGACCACATCGAGGATTTCGGTTGTTTCGTTTACGAACTCCTTGAACCATTTTGCGTCAAAGAAGCCTCCTGGTGAGATAATCCGTGGCTTAGGCTCAATGCCATTGTAAACCTCTTGTACTACGTTCTTGAGGAGGGTTGTGTCGGTGGCATATTGAGATGCCGTTACTCTTGCTCCAACTCCACTTCCACTTAACTCGTTCCCTGTAACGAATTATTAAGAACATATTATTAAAAATACGTACCAGAAAAATCCTAAGGGTCGAAAATAACAGTTAGAAAAATCCTCAGTGACCTTGACGAGACTCGAACTGACGACCAATTATAATGCCTTACCAAACTAGCCGTAAAGAGTTTTTGCCAGTTCATCACTAACTTAGGGCATCCACAATCCATACAACTCTACAAGAGTTCAATGGTCTGCCACATCAGCATTCCACTCGCCATACAACTTTACCATTTAACACTCACACTCCATACAACTCTAAAAAGTCTGATGGATTTCTACATCGGCATTATCTATTAATTAATAAAATGGAAAAAAACGATATTAATACATTATCTATTTATTAAGAAAAGGAAAAAAAAATGTGGGGACCACATAAACTCCCATACAACCATTGAAATGTTGAATAGGCATTCAACTCCACTCTCATTCAACTCATCCTACAATGCATTCAACTCTCATTAACTCCCATTGTGGATGTCCTTATCAGCTAGTTTGCCAAACATAAAAAAGTGTTGGGTGGGGGACTCACCGAGTTCCCAAGCATACATGGTGTAATTCTTTTTAACCGTATAACGTATCAGAGATTCAGCATTGGTGGAGTCCCAAGGTCCAACGGCCAAACCATCAGCTAACACTTCCCTTCCGTTAAGAGCATTTAATCCAAAAATTATTTCAGCACTGGACTAGAAAAAACACTGATCATGAGCAAATTTAGTTTCCAAATCACAAAGTTCGCTCGAAATTTAATCACGAAAGTATGTAATTATTGTTACCCGGTTTCATTAAAGAAGGCGTTTAGTTCATCCCATCGAGATAGAGGCAGACATCCCCCGTTAAACCCAAACATTGCAGAGGTGTTTTGGGTGAAGGGGGTGCAGGGTTTTAAGTGATCTTCGGTTTCGTAGACAAGTTCATCTTGTAAACTTCCTCCCAATCGAATCTTTAACGGTGAAAAGGCTGCATATTCGCTCAAGAAAGGCCAAGTTTCGGATCAAGAATTAACAAACTTGGCTTTTTTTTACTTCAAATTTGATCATAAATCTTTTGTTGGAGATTTCAATTGTGGGTTAGATTGAACCAAACTGAAATATTTCTAGCTATAAAAAACTAAATACTTATATCAATTTCAAACTTAGAAATCACAAAATATGACATTCCAAAAGTCAAAAGTCAAACTACAGTGGTTTCAAGTTTCTACCTTTGATTGCATTCTGAAAAATTTTGTTTTTAAGATCCTGCACCCAAGAAAAACAAGAATTAACCCATAAAAACATATATGATCAAATGATAGGATAAGATGAATTAAAAACATCCTTCTAACTTAATTCATAGATTATTCAGACAAACTTAATCTGAACAGTAAGATCAACACAACACCCTTCTTATTGATTGGACCCACAAAATTAAGATTGACAAATGACCAAAAAACCAACACAATTCATGCCAATTAATTGGGGAAACATTTGATTTGATTTTGAGAAAAAAATCAAGAATCTTTAACAAAAAAAAGGTAGAAAAAAGAAACAAACCACATTAAGAAGAGAAGCATTAGCCCAGCTACAAGAACCATAATCACACTTTTGAGGTGGCCACCAATCCATGGTAGCACATACAAAATCTGTATCTATCTCTGCAATCCCACTTTCACCATTGATGTAAACAGTCTCTTTTTTAAAGTCTGAATCCACAAAGACACAGATGAAAACAAACAACAGAGCCCAAATGGAGATGCCAATTTTCCAGTATAAAGAACCCATTAATTTTCTTTTGTTAAAAACTTATATTCAATAACAATGAAAAAATGGACAATTTGTTAGAAAAAGATTGGTTTGATGTTAAGATTTTTTAGGGTTTGGAAATGGGGTTTTGAATAAGTTTGTGTTGGGATTTGGGAATGAAGAAAAGTTGGTGGGCAGCATCTGGATATCATAGATTTGAACACCTTTCGGTTGGAACGAATTTATTGGTTTTTTTTCTCTAAATATGGTAATGTGACATAAATGGCATCAATGGTGGCATAGCCGGCATGATGTGATTTATAGGATTTATAGCATCTTGTGACTAGTGACAAAAATATTGAAGGATCGATTGTTTTGCTTTTTTAAGGGTTGAAAATCTCTTTATCGATCGTTAAGGCCATCAATATTCGAGTCTTCTGCAACATCAGTACCAAATCAGTTTTTTTTATAAACTGTCTATAAATTATTCGGAACTCTCTCACTCTTAAACCAAATACCCAATACAATAAAATAAAATAAAAAGGAAAGGAGTGTGAGAAAGGTAGCGACTAGCTCGAGGCGGCCACACCGCTGCAGCCCCACTGCTGAAACCGTTGGCATCGAGCCCGCCCAACCCTATGTGTCGTTACGCATGGCCTAAAATTTTAAAAGGTATATTATACGATTGTTATTTTTTTAGATGTGAAATCAGTCTTTCGACCTGTTAAAAAACAAACGATACCTTTCTTAATGAGAAACGTGAAAAATGATTTGAATCCTTGGTATTTTTAATCTCATATTCATCTTATGAATTGCGCATTTCATGGATACTGATCAGATGCGTTTTATTGTTATTGATTTTCAATTAAGATTAATCCAAGGGTGGACATCCTTTTATACCCTTCTCGTCATAACTTTCATCGTCAAAAACCCAACCCTAATATAAATTCATATATCATATGTATATATATACGAAAATTCGGCTGCAAACTCAAATTTCATTGCGAACGTGAGAACAGTCGATAGCACGTCATGTGGCATGTTGACTCTGAATAATTATGTATTATTTAAAATGAATAACACAGCATTCTGTGTTATTCAGTATTATTCATTTTGAATAACACTGAATGTTGTGTTATTCACTCTGAATAATACATGATTATTCATAGTGAATATGTCATGTGGCGCTCTCGGTTATCCTCACTTTCGCAATGCAAAATGAGTTTTCATTAACATGAACATATATTTAAATATCAAATGATGTTAGCTCAGTTGGATAAGTAACATTCCTGGGGGTGTGGGGTGAAAGTCACACTACTAGGGTTCGAATCCCACTTCCCTACCGGTCGGGTTCAACCATAGATTGGGTCGGGTCCGAGTGGACCAGTGAGATTGTTCAATTGGAAGTCCGATACCGCTGAAGCATGTGTGTTAAGTTGTCGTTCAAAACAAAAAACTAATAAGTTTAAATATCTTGGGATAATAAAATATTTTAATAATTTTCTTTTTACCGATTATTTAATCAATCTTCGACTCTTCGTGTATTAACAAGTTTTTGATACCCGCGCTTCGCCGCGGATCATTATGTATATAACGTTTTTTATAACTAAAATTTGAAGTTGATTATTAATGAGTGTCATTAACCAAATGGGGTAAACTGTAACTTTTACAATTCGAATAATAGAATTGTATTTTCTTTATTATTTATAAAATTTTGCTTAATGAGTTTGATTTTATGACTTTTTTGCCCTTTTATTATTTTTGAGTAAATATATAATCGTAATATATATAGTATATAATAAAATAATTAGATAAAAAAATATTCAATATTGGGCTCATTCGAAGATATCGACGATAAAATTATATGGCGTAATTTCTTTAAATTGAAACGCGTTTTTTTAACATATTTTTTAGCCAATATACGATATATGGGTAAAACGTGAAAAGAAATATAGAAAACTAAAAGATATAAAGTGAATAAATCTTGTAAGTCTAATGGCGTAAAATGTATTGACACCCATTTTAAGATGGACTATTTTAATGACTGGTAAATTTCAGAATTCAAATTTCTTGCATTTTTTCCCCTCTATAATTTCAAGATTACGATTATATACGTATTTTTAGCGTATTTAGTGTCTTCAAATTATGGGTTATAATATCGTGTTTATAATGGTTTAGTCGACTTCTAAATTTATATGTCTAATAAGTGGATTGTTTTTGTTTTTGGATGTTCCCTGAACGATGACATCGACCGTTCTTAACCATGTTCCTATTTGAAATTCAACCAAACCACCATATTATATACATGTTCTTATCACATAACGTCAATACCACATCATATTCTATAACGAATACCAATAAATCACAATGACCTTACATATAAACATAATAAAAGACAGTGAAATTTATAATTCTAGCAAGGTTTTGTAGCGAGGATTCCGAATATGTAACTGTATTGATAGTTTCTTTAACAATTGATGAGTAATCTTAGAAAGAAGGAAAGAGTTTTAGATGATATATAAACATAATAAAAGAGAGTGAAATTTTTACTTCTATGAAGGATTCGTAGATAGGATTCCGAATATGTAATTTCAACATATTTTGACGAATATACGACATGACTAAAACATTTAAGGAAATATAGAAAAGTAAAAAATATAAAGTGAGTCAATATTATAAGTCTAATAGGGTAAACCGTAACTTTTACAATTCGAATTTATTATAATAAAATTTTGATTAATGAGTTTGATTAAATCACGTTTTTAGCCATTTTACTATTTTTGAGTAAATATATAATGGTAATATATAGGGTATAGAATAAGGTAATTAGATCAAAAAATATTCAATATTAGGTTTATTTCGAAGGTATCGACAATACGATTATAACGGCGTAATTTAAAATGTATTGACACCCATTTCAAGATGGACCATTTTAATGACTGGTAAATTTCTGAATTCCAAATTTCTTGCATTTTTTTTCCTTCTATAATCTCAAGGTTATGATTATATACGTATTTAAGATAATTAGATCAAAATATTCAATGTTAGGCTCATTTCAAAGGTATCGACGATAACTTGTTTTAACTGAAATGCATTTTTAAACATATTTTAGCCAGTATATGATATATGGCTAAAACGTGAAATAAAATATAGAAAATTAACAGGTATAAAGTGAATAAATATTATAAGTCTGAGGGGTAAATCTAACTTCCATAACTAAATTAATTAAAATAATATAATTCTATTGTTCATAAAATATTATAAGTTTAGAGGTGAAAATGTAAATTTCGATAAATTGTCGTGAACATCCATTTGAATAGTGGACAGCATTTCTGATAAACGCAATTAAAATAATAGTATGATACTGTTCACAATAAATAATAAGATAATTAGATCAAAAAATATTCAATATTAGGCTCATTTCAAAGGTATCGACGATACAATTATAATGGTGTAATTTGTTTAAACTGAAACGCACTTTTTAACATATTTTACCCAATATACGATAAATGGCTAAACAATGAAATGAAATATAGAAAACTAAAAGGTATAAAGTGAATAAATATTATAAGTCTACAGAGGTACAATGTAACTTTCACTACTACGATTATATATATTGTACAATAGTACTATGTATAATATATTATGAAATAATTGGAAAGTCTAGGGGGTTGAATGTAAATTTCGAAACTAATTTGATTAAAATATAGTAACTTGTTAGATAATATAATAAGCACATCAAAAAATATTTAATATTGGGCTCATTTCGAACGTATCGATGATACGATTATGATGGCGTAATTTCTGAAAACTGAAACGCATTTTTTAACATGTTTTAGCCGGTATAACGGCTAAAACGTAAAATAAAATATAGGAAACTATAGGGGGTAAAATGTAAATCCGACAATTAATCTATTATAATATTCGAATGAATAGTAACAAATATATATAATACTAGTGTCAGAACCGCGCGTTGCGCGCGGTAGCATAGGTCTGGTAGTAATATGTTTGTTGTCTATAAAATATATGTTAGAAGTGATTATCAAACGTCCGATGCACAACAGAATGAGATGCACTGAGATAATTAAGATGCATTGAATCAACCACCGGATCTAACGTGATTCATCTGTGAACTTGACATTAAAAGTGATCAATGATTTAAATCCACTTTTTAAAATTGATGATAGAAATGATCCAAAATGAAAATTGAACTGCATTGTTTGTATAATTTTAAGTTTACTAAATGTCATCAGCTCACTTACTAAGTTAGAGTATCTTCAAGAGCTTTGCTATATTTTTTCTAAAATAGAAAATAGAAGTTCAAAATTTCTAAAACTATAGTTTTTCATCTCCAATAATTTTGCTATTTTAGAGAATCTATCATCATTTATAATATTAAAATATACATTATAATTATTACACCAATAAATTTTTTAAAAACTTCTAAACAATAAACTATGTCTTTGGTGGAATACATTAAAATATTATTTCTCTTTCATCATTTAGAAGTTT
This sequence comes from Centaurea solstitialis, assembly GCA_030169165.1. Lineage (NCBI taxonomy): Eukaryota > Viridiplantae > Streptophyta > Magnoliopsida > Asterales > Asteraceae > Centaurea > Centaurea solstitialis. The sequence goes on along the minus strand of CM058044.1, from coordinate 56,721,189 downwards.
TAGAGAAATCTTTGAATTTAGAGAGTATTTTAACTTTTTTTATTTTATGTAAATGCTTTAACAATGCTATTGGAGCTATTTAGAAAGAAAAAAAAATTATGTTTAAATGTTTTTTTTTGGTAAGAATAAGTGAGTTGCAATACATTGTCATATTGGTTGCAAAAAATAATATGTAATGTTAAAGTTAACTAATAGTCTATATATAGATATATATAGGAGTGGGTTCAAATACAAACCACTTTTTGGTTGTGAATGTGAGGACAACCGAGAGCGCGCCACGTGTCACTCTGAATTTTCGGCGACTTAATGTTATTCATACTGAATAACGTTTTATTCAGACTGAATAAAGCGTTATTCAGTATGAATAACCCTAAGTCGTCGAAAATTCAGTGACACGCGCGACTTAGTGTTATTCAGTCTGAATAACACGAGCGCGACACGTGGCAAAAAAAATTCTGACACGCGCGACTTTTCCCGCGACTTAATTAGTGTTATTCAGTCTTAATAACACTAATTAATTAAGTCGCGGGAAAAGTCGCGCGTGTCAGAATTTTTTTTTGCCACGTGTCGTGCTCTGGGTTGTCCTCACGTTCACAACCAAAAAGTGGTTTGTATTTGAACTTTCACCTATATATATATATATATTACTATTGATATAATGAATTAAAACTCTAAATTGCATGGAATTCATCATTTGTAGAAGATTTTTCATACCATCCAGACCCATCTATTATATAAGCCATCGTCTCATCGTAACTTATATAAATTGAGACTTCAAAATTTACAAAATATGAATGTGATCAGAATTCAAGTTTTACACTTTTAATCTTTACCTCTATCATTATGATATCAGTTTGCTTAACAAGTTCATGAAAAATTTAACCCTATATCTAAACTCATCAAACATGGTTTATAAATTTGACTATACAAATCCTTATGATTGTTTTTCAACTTTTTTTAGTGTAAGAAAACAAATCACAAAATTGAAAGCATTAGACTTGCTGTGTTGGCTAGGCATAAATACAATATATATAACATTAATTGTATGTACTAAACTACTAATAAGACAGCATTGGCATTGCACTGCCAAGATACAGTCCCATTTTCACCAAAAGATGAATAAAAGTAGTGCTCAAAATTTGTTAACAAAACGATTACACCATCATATCACAATACATTGGCCTGAAAATGCTTTTGAAGGATTAATGTAAACAACAACAACATTTATGATCATTTACAAACCCCCAACTAATATTTCTAGCTCCCACTCTCCAAAGAAGCAACAGAAGTAGCATCTAAATCCTACAACATAAGTATATATATGGAACAAATAAGTTTGTCGCAAAAACAGAAGTATTAGAAAACATGATTATTGCACATGATGGAAGAATTAAACATGGTGGGAATTTGGTTATTTACACAAAAAGATCTATGAATAACCTCGCTTTATTGCAAACATACTCCAACGTTTTATGTATCCAAGTCTTGTAAAGATGTTAATTGGGTTATGCGGGTAGTTTTCCCTGAACTTCACAGAGGAAGAAAACACACTGGAAGCTTTCAATGTGCTAATTGTGCCATAAACTTTGTTCCTCTTAATATATCAAAGTTAATATTGATTCCCTTTCTTTCTTATACTATGATCAATCTTTCATATTGGTTTATACAAGGGAATTATTTTATACATCTTTGATCTTGAAGCTCTGTCTCTATCTATCAATTCTAACATGACTCATGATCACCTAGAATGTAATACCCAAGTCCAACCACTAAATGGGATAACATGTTTGAATTTGTAGAGTTGATAATGAAAAAACGTTTTATTTGACAGTGAACACAAGTAATTACTTGAGTAATTACCGATAATACCTGGATGTGGAGGAGCAAAACCTTTCAAACAACCCCTATGCAAATCCTGATAAAGTCTCGTGCTTCTCCCTCGTCTTTCTTTTACTCAATCTTCATCAACACAGTATTAAATTATTTCCCAAACAGAAGCTTTTTATTGAATAACCATTCCAATAAAGTCATCAAGCTAAAAATAGAAGAGTAATGTAGTAGTTGCAAAATAACTATTTATCTCACATTAAGTGATATATTGAATGATCATAAAGGACAATACAGGATGTAAGTGTTTAAATCTCTGTTGCATAATCCACGATTGATAGGCTTATTACATTTTTAAGCACAATATCCCAAAATAATTCATGAAAAATGGTTAAGACATAAGTGGAAGAGTTAATATGCTTTCTTTATCATGGAAAATTTTAATATTTGTGTCAAAATGTAAAATCTAACCGAGTTCAGGGAGTTTAATCTAATCAACAGTGTCGTGGCAGATTAGTGCCCTAACCGAGTGCAAGCCTTCTCATGCGCATGCTTGAGGACATTTAAGTGAGGCCATGTTTAGCCCCCAAAATTGCCGGGGATTAGTCTGGTTTTGGCCAGACACCCTTCCAAAAAAAATGTAAAATCTAAAGATTATATAGATGTAGGAAGAGACCAAATGGTACACATTGGCATTTGAAGAACTGTACCATTCACTCGCAAACCCTCAAAATGAAAATTACTGCAAGTTTTATTCCTTAGATGGAGTATATTATTAGGAATGGAAATTCCAAAACAATTCCCAAGTTGAAAATTAAAAAAATACGACACTAATCTACTCTTGGATAGTTGAACCTGATACCATTCCTCACACAATTCACATAAATATTATTAAAAGAGTTGAAAATGTAACAAATGAGTTACATTTAGTAAATAACTTGCATTGATCTTACTGCAGATCCATAATTAATCAACTCAAAAAGTACCTGCATTCGACTAATCAAATGGTGTAGATCTCATCACAAAAGCTGATGGTGTAGGGTCTCATCACAAAAGCTGGACTTGAAGTTGGTTTTCCAACACTGCAAATATGCAAAAATCAATTTTGTACTTGAAATTTTGAACTCACAAAAATAATATAAGAGTATAACATATAACATAACGAATTCATATCTCCAGAAAAAAGTGGCCTTATACACAAGCACTTGTTACATAATGGGTGAAAATAATTATCAAGAAAACATAAGATAACTCCTGTAAATTTGTTTATGAAGTGCACGTAGAAATTAGCAGAATAACTTCTCGTATTGGCTGAAACTTCTACATTCTTGGAATAAACAACGCAACGATCTGAATGCCATCTCTAAGACCAAGATTCCACTGAATAATCAAAGAAGCCCAATTTCATATCGACAGCTAACTATCTGGAAAAAAAAAAAAAAAAAAAAAACAACGATTTCTCTAATCACCTTCAATTTGCCTCTAATGGTACTCTTCAAATCTGACAAAGAAGCCAACAACCAGAATTATTTGATCGAGGGATGGAGAAGAGGAAAGAAAGAAAGGCTTACCAGCGATATTAATTATCCACAATTTTCTGCTGGAATTTGATCAGACTCGGAAAATCAAAAAGCTGTAACGGTAGAAGACGATGGGTTTCTTTTGGAGTTAAAATGTAAACCCTAAAAAAAAAGGAAAAACAAATAAATGAATAAAATAAAATAAAGGAAGAAATGAATACTGAAAAATAAAGGAAGAAATGAATACTGAATGGAGGAGCCGCCACGTCAGCGGTGCATGTTTCAGCTTTATATATAGATATAGATTCGAATGAATAGTAACAAATATATATAATATTCGAATGAATAGTAACAAATATATTATAATATTCGGATGAATAGTAACAAATATATTATAATATTCGGATGAATAGTAAGAAAATAATTATAATATTCGGATGAATAGTAAGAAAATAATAAAAAATTAAAAAAACACTATTCAATGAACAGTGTTTGTTGTGAGAGGAAGCTACTATGACAAATGTAATATATATAAATAAGGTAACATCGTTTTCACACTATAATTTTTTAATAACTAAAAAATCTTTAAAAGTTGAATTCCAATAAAGCCTAGTAGTATGCTTATCGTTTATAAGTTTTTATAACATTAATTAATTATCGTCTGTCAATTTATGATTTTCTAGTTTCTTTTGTTATTCAAAAATAATTATTATGTAAAGTCACCTTATTTTACAAACTCATTAATTTATGCAAACTATGTAAATCATGGTTCCACCAATCAGAATCCATTTTCCTAATAGAATATAGTTTATTTTTGGTAATTTTATTTAGTTTATTTTTGTAATGTTTAATTATAAGAGTTGGTGGTTATAATTTTGAATTCTGCAATTAATCTTGTCCATTGATCTTTCTCATCAATGGTTTAGATGAGTTTGCAAAGTTAGCACAAATTCATAAGTTTGTAAAATAAGATGAATCTTATTATGTATTCATTATTTTAATCTAAGTTGAATGATATGGATATGATTGAATACGTTTGTACTTTATAACTAATGATTTTTATGAATAAAATTTATAATTGAAAAGGTCATAAAAAAGAGTTTTATACCCTCCAAAAACGAAAGCGATAAAATAGACCTTTCTTCACAAAGACCAATTTGTCAATCTTGTTATTATCAATATGTTGACACATCTACACAAGAATTTATTTAACCTTTTGTTGCTATAAATTCCATACTTGCTAATTATAAATAAAACAGTGCAAAGCAAATTCATTCCTTTAAAAAACATATTTGCATTTGTAAATGTTATATTTACTTTAAACGCGAAATGCAAATACATTTTTTGAAGAAATGAATATGTTTTAGACTGTTTTTTAGAATTAGTAAGGTCATAATTTATCGTTAGAAAAAATTGAATAAAATATTTTTTTTTTCATTTTAAAATGTGATAGATCTGAATATCAATCCACCATGATTAAGAAGCTTCAATTTCAATCACAAATCTCACTTTTATTAATATGAACACAATACACACTCTCAACTTTCTTTCTCCTCTATCAATCACTAGATCTGACAATACGAATCCTCTCAAAATGTTACAATTGTTATGAAATCTAACTAACACAAAAGCTTTTATACCCCTAGGGTATTTACACTTAGCTCCCCTCAACTTTACAACAAATACAAATATAAATCCAAACTTGAATACAACTATATTTTTAACCCTAACAATCTCCCCCTTTGTATTCAAGATGGAAATAACCAACTAACACAAAAACTTGTAAACATATACAATCTTCAGAAACTTCACTTTATCTGAACCAGCAAAGAACAAAACTTGTCTGCACCAGAAATCTTTACGAATAGCAAGTAACCAACTTGAAAACTTCTCAAACGAACTTTACTTGTTATTCTTTTAACATTGAAGACCATCAACATTCTTCAGAAAAATTCTCACCCTTTTCAATGTAGAACAATCTCCCCTTTTTCACAAAATAGAATTATCTCCTTTGAAGTATCCAACTTCAATAAACTCAACTTGAATCAGAATTCACCAACTGATTATCATTTAAGTATCAAACTCCAGATATTCTCAATTATCTTCAAATTAAATCAAACTACTTTCTCAACTTCAGCAAATCAAACCATTCTTTCATCAACCTTCACAACTCGAACTCAATCTTTAAATCTAAAAGCTTTTCAACCATAGATTCAAAAGATTTAAACTTCGATCTCTCTTTATCTCCTCCTTAATACTTGCTTTCTTCACTTAACTATTACTTCAAAAACATTTCTTCACAAACCAAATCATCATGTACTTTCAACTGATTACATCTTCAACTCTTGATACTTTCGTCTTTTCTTCAAGCAACATCAACACTTGTACCACAAACAACATTATTACTTCACATATAACCTCAAAACTTGATTGAACCAACATCTTGAAATCTTTAATCAACCATACTTGATGTCTTTAATTCTTCAACTAAATCTTGACTTCTTCAAACGAAATTTGGGCTCTTCAGCATAACTCTCATATCTTCATCATGTCTTTGACGAATGTCTTTGATACAACTTCTCCCCCTCATGATGGTTAAGAGAATCCGAAACATCATGAACAATCAAAGACAACATCATCAAATTACTCAAAACTGCAACAAAAATTCTCCCCCTCAAACAAATATCGCATCCATATCAGATTACTCCCCCTCAAATCCGGCTCAAATTCCTCCCCCTCAAATGATGGGTAATCAGCTAACATAGAAGCACAATGAGCAACTATTGACACAACAACTCATAGAATTGTGTGGCCTATTTTCAGTGTTGGCAATGGGGTAGCACTGATAGGACTTCCAGTCATCACTGAATCAAAGTTATAAAACTAAGTTCTCAGACTGTTCCGGCAATATCACAAAGATATGCAATTGGAATCACAAAGACTCGTGCAAGTGTCAAAGAAATATCATCATAATCATTAGGCTCAAATATTGATTCAACCTGGGACGCAGATTGATAATCAATAGACTCTAGTGCATAGAATATGAAGTTCGGAGACCGGAGAGGATGTCTTCCTTGTTTCAATATCTAAATCTTCCGAGTGAAGATTAGATAGATGATGTGCTAATTCTCCGTGAGAATTGAAACAAACATCTTTTAAGAGATATTTGAGTAGCTTGGTGGGGTGACACGAGTTATCGACATTGGGTCCATGTCTTGTTTCAATATTCATCTCCAAAGAATCGAGAATGAATAGATGATGTGGTTACCCGGATAACTGTATAGGTTTGGGAAGGATCTTCTTTTATTCTTTTTGATCCTGTCTCACACTCACCATTTTCTTTTAACTCCCCCTACACTCAAGCTCTCGGCATTTTACCTCATGCACACCCTCACAAACTAGGTCTAACATAGGGATGTGTTTCTTGGGTAGATCCTCCGGCTCTGGATTGATCATAGAAACCTCTATATCTTATCACACATAAGTTGATATCATGAAATGATATTCTTTGAAACGTTGAGTATATTCATACCAGAACGTGATATGATGGTGATTCATATGTGATACAATATGTATATGGGGAACATATGTTGAACAGAAATGGAAAACATTTGTTGATGAGATCATATGTTGAAGAAATTCATTCAGATGCTCTAACAAGTAATGATTGATTGTAGAAATCAAAAATCTTGATCGTGAATTCCAAAGAACAAAATTCAAACGCGAAACAGATAGACTCAGTAAGCACAGTATATTCAAGAAATGAATCAATGATTAGAAAGTTTAAATGTGAAGAACAATTTACAATTAATAATCTGAATAAGAATTGAATCATTGAAATGAAATAACGTGAATGAAATCAACTTGGAATTCAAGCGAGTGTATTTCCACCGAATAATTTCAACGAATATATGAGATGTGGAAATAACAATGTGAAGAAAAATATAACACGTGGTAATTCGTGAAACGATTTAGAATCGGAAAGGAACGAACACAAGTAAGTTCCTGAAGATGAACACCACGGTTAAACACAATTAAGCACCATTTCTAAGCTAAGGGTTTAGAGGGATACTTACAATAACGCTCATATAACACATTGATGCTCGGGTCTTGAACTGATTTATTCAAGAGCCATACACCTGCAAAATCAAGATTTTGGTATCCACGTAGATGTGGATCCTCTGTTGTTAGGTGCAATAGGTTTATAAGAATAAATCTTGTAAATCCCAAATCGTTCATCGATATAATCTTCACACACAAAATCATTCTTATGAAAATAAGAACCATATGAAGTTCTTTTGGAAAGACTAAGAAGTTTATTTCTAGAATAAACTAACCGAGACTTACCAAAAGAAGTATCTTGAAAAGATTTGTTCTTTAGAACGTTAGATTTTGAAGCAAAAGATTTTGTATGATCTGCATTTGCATTCGATCCCTTAACTTGCCAAACAAACTTGCATTTAGAACAAAGATGAATACCTGAATAATCAACACGACTATCATAGAAGAGATTTGTAGGACGAATCTGACCACTTGATTTGATGTTACCGTGAGTAGGAACATATGTATGAATGGAACCATGAGGTTTAGAGATTATCTCTTCAAGTGCCTTCACTTTAGAAGAAAGTTTGTTCCTCTCTTCAAGAAGATCATTAAACTTCTTATGTTGATCAGATCGCAGCCGTTGCTCATTCATGAGATCAGTTGATAATCCGGATAACTTTCTTGTAAGTTTGTTTATTTCAGCCTTAAATGCTTCCTTTTGGTTCTCAAAATCTTTCTCCACAAGACTATGCTTCTTAGGTTCAGCTAGTATCTGTTCTAAAACAGTCTTTTCATGATGAAGAACCTTTTCTTTTCTCTTGAAATTACTCCTTTCATCAGATAACTGATTTTGCAAGTCTACAATCTGCTTTTGAAGCTCAATAGATTTCTTGTCATCAAATTTTCTATCTGAGTGAACAACATGACCCTCTTCTTCAAAATCATGCATCAAATTCTGATATTTCCCAACACGAAGACTTGGTTTCTTCAAAGATTTCTTCTTACTATTAATCACTTTCAACTGCCTCTCAGACTCCTTCCTATCTAGGACAATCTTCCTCTCTAACTCAGATATTTTCTGTGAAAGTTTAACACTGTTTAATTCAAAAGATTTTCTCTCATTCTCAAAAACCTTTCTCTCTTCTTCAAAAAACTTTTTCTCTTTCTCAAAATTGCTTCTCTCAATGATCACAATTTGTTCAAATTCAGTTAGTTGCTTTGAAAGTGCCGTCACTTTTGATTGAGAAGAGATAAACTTGTTTTCGAAAACCATCTTATCTTCATTAAGTTCAAGAAATTTCTTTTGCAAACAATCATTTTCTTTTCTCAAAGAAGTTACAAGTTTTAAATTTTGAGCATTTCCAAAAGAATGTTTCAACATTTGATCATGCTCATTTTGCAAATCCTTTTTCAAACTTGTAATTAGACTTCTTTCTTTTGCAAGAGAATCTTCAAGATCAGTAACTTTAATAAGAAGTTCAGCTTTTTCACCCTGTGAAAGAAATAAAGTAGTGTTTAACTCATCTATCTTCGGTAACAATTCAGCAATCTGTCCTTCAAATAATTTTCTTTGATTCTCAAAACTCTTTGTCTCCCTTTTTAATTTCTTGTTAAGAACAACTTGTTGATTATATGAATCATTTAACTCCGAGAATGTAGAAACCATTTTTATCATTGTCTGCTTCATTTCCTCTGAATCCGAATCTGAAGCTGGATTATCAAGTTGTAAAGCTTCTCTCGTCGTCATGATGAACTGAACGAATCTTTTGATCAGTAGATGTTTAAATCTGAAATTGTTGAAAAATTCACCGAATAGTTGTCCTTGAAAAACCTGAAGCAAAGTCAAATACTCTGAAACACTAAAACAACTGAAAGTCAATAACGCAGAGTATTTTCAGAAAATTGAAAACTTGTAAAGTCGAACAATCAGAAAAATTAGGAAGTGAGCAACTCTAGTTAAGACTTGAGACAAAAAACAAATTTGCTCTCCAAAAATCACAAGAACTCAAGACTTAGTAAAAATAAAACGAAAACAATAAAACCAAAATAAACCTCACACAAAAAAATAGAATGACTCAAAATACTCAAAGACTAAAAAAATAATATGCCTCAATTTATAAAAGTCAAAATTCACTCAAAAATTAAAATGGCTCGAGACATATTGAAAAACACTCAAAAATATTAAGATATCTTGAAAAATATTCAAAAAGTGAAGCACAAGACTTGAAATACTGAAAAATGGCACGAGATACGGTATCCACGCGCCAAAATACGCTCAAAATACGCTTCCACTCGAAATACACTCAAGATATGTACTATATACTCGAAAAACGCGCTGACAAAGACTTGAAATGAAGTTCACGCGCTCGAAACAAGTTCCTACGCGCCACACACTCGAGTTACAGCCACCACGTGCCTCGAGACACGTTCAGACGCGCTCGAAACAGCTCACACGCGCTCGAAACAGCTCTCACGCGCTGACAGATCTGACGTACACGCCGTACGCGCTCCAGATGCCTTCCCACGCGCCAAAATGCCGGCTGACGCGCTCGAGATATCGATCCACGCGCCCTCACGCGCCAAGAAATGCGCAGTTACTCTCAGACGCGCTCGAGATACGCGCTTTCCTTGTCTTTGCTGACCTTCTGATGCGCCTTGAGATGACTGACGGCTGTCACACGTACACGCTCGAGACCTGCTCTCACTTGCTTTCTTGTACGCTGACTTTTGACTTTTGCTCGAGACCTGACACACGCTGACACACTTTCACGCGTTTCAAGACACGCTTTGTCCCTTTACTCACCAACAAAAGCTAACGCACGTGACGATCGAGTTGACCTTTCTCTCTCTCTCTCTCTTATTTAATACACTAGAAATATGTAAACAAGAGACTAAAAAACTCGCTCGAGATGCTTCAAAAAATTAAAATGCCGCTCGAGATACCTCAAAAACTCGCTCGAAATAGGAACAAGTGACTCGAAAAACTCAAAACTTGCTCGAAATAGCAAACTAAGACTCGAAATAACAAAAATGAGGCTTGAAATGACCAAATCTAGACTCGAGACATAAGAACATCTTCTTCAAACCTCCATTGAAGAACCTCCATTGATGAACTTCGAACAAAAACTCGAAAATCCTTCATTCTAGGCTCAAAAATCATCAAATCTTCACAATTAAACAACAAAAACTCAAATCTAACAACAAAATATCATCAATCTACATCCAAAACTTCAAATCTTCAAGATCTTCAAGCTCAAAACCCAAATTTCATCATTTTTCCTCCAATCCTCAAAAATCCAACACTTACCTTCAAATCTTCAACAATTTCACTGATCTCCTGCTCCACTTGATAGATCTGAATATCAATCCACCATGATTAAGAAGCTTCAATTTCAATCACAAATCTCACTTTTATTAATATGAAGAATATGAACACAATACACACTAGGGGTGAGCAAAACCGGGTACCCGGCCAAAATTCATGGAACCGGAACCGGAACCGGCGGTTCCTAGAATGAAGGAACCGGAACCGGTTGCACCGGTTCTTCATATTTGGGAACCGGAACCGGAACCGCCGGTTCCGGTTCCGAAACCGGGTACCCGGTGTCTAATTTTTTAAATGTTTTTTTAAAATATTTTATGTTATAAAAAAGAAATTATTAGTTATTACATAGTCACAACGTAACGAAATAAATAGTAAAACGATGAAAACTTATCCGATAAAAACTATATAAATAATTACGACAATTTTTGAAAATGAAAATAACAAAAAACACAAGTTGAAATGTTAAATACGATATAAAAATATCGAAAAAAGAGAATAAATAAGTCGAGTGAAAAGGTAAAAAAATAATTTTAAATTTAGTATATTAAACATAATAATCATATATATAAAATTACCTTTATTAATATATAAATATATACATATATATAGCCTAACCGGTTCCGGCGGGTACCCGGCGGTTAGCGGTTCCACAAAAATGAGAACCGGAACCGGTCCCGACCGGTTCCGTATTTTAGGAACCGGAACCGGAACCACTCACACCGGTTCCGGTTCCGGTTCCAAAAGCGGATACCCGGTTCCGATGCTCACCCCTAATACACACTCTCAACTTTCTCTCTCCTCTATCAATCACTAGATCTGACAATACGAATCCTCTCAAAATGTTACAATTGTTATGAAATCTAACTAACACAAAAGCTTTTATACCCCTAGGGTATTTACACTTAGCTCCCCTCAACTTTACAACAAATACAAATATAAATCCAAACTTGAATACAACTATATTTTTAACCCTAACAAAATGTGATTTTAATAGATACAAGTCGTTTAATTTCAGGATAATAAAACATAATTTAAGGGCCTCTTATGATTTTCAAAATCAAATTAATATGGAGGGCTTGGCACAGTGAGTCAAGGATGAAGATGAGGATGATCACCGTATCATCAATTCAGGTAATGCAATTTCTTTAATATTAATGTTTTACTGTAAAGTTTCAAATGTAAAAATTTGGACTTACGATTTCACCAAAACAAATTGGCCTCACACATGTAATGGTTCGATACCGATATGGTTTCGGCTTCAGGACATAAAATTTGGTACTTGGATCACTTAATTATGACCGAATATGTGAAAATGTTTCAAATGTGTATTTAAACCAATCGCAAGCCAAATATCTTCACAATGTTTCAAACGTGGTTCAAAATCAATCCCAACCAATCAAAAGTTCAATAATCAAATGTATATAGAGATACCAATTTTTTGATGGTTATTTAGGTTGCCGATTTTTTGGATACTTATGGAAAAAGTTTGAATAGTTTTAGAAATGATATATTAGAATATGAAAGAATTATATATTTAATTTAGGAGATGATATGCATACTTAAAGAATTAAAAAAAATGTCTTAATATTCCAGTTCGGTTTCAGGTTTTTCTGCAAAATCTCAATATTGAATACTGATTTTTTCGAATACTTGAAACCGGGAACTAAACCAATACATCGGGAAAATGGTCCTCAAAGCTCATCCTAACTATAAACAATTACTTTTATCTAGTAGATCAAAACACAATGGCCAACAAGTTTACTCTTATTTGTTATTGGTACTACTTGTATCTACTCTTATTTGTTATTGGTACTACTTGTATCCCTTTTTTTTTGCCCAGATAGTAGGCTTTTGCAAGAATTACATTAAGGGGGCTGTTTTTTTTTTTTTTTTTTAATTACCTCTTAAAATCTCCCAAGTCTGAAAATTTAGAGGTATGCATATTTTCGGCTGTTTGTTCTATTTTTAAAATAAATGATTAAACATCTCTTACCGTGTGAAATTTTAAAATTTGCATCATCCATCTCTTATTTTTTTAGATATAAAATTAGACTTCAGAACTTTTACAAATAAACGAAGCCTGTAAGTTTGATGAGTAAAGTAATATTTTTATGAGAAATATGAATTATGTAGTCAGTTTTATTCAAATATTTCTCAGTGTATTATTTTAATCACTAATTTCTTTTTCCTCTTGTTATTTATTGTTTAAGGCTAACTAGGCAATATTCGGTTATAAATGTTTCCTGTAATTCTTCGTAGTTCTTTTTTTTAGATTTGCGAACATAAATTATATCCATATAATTAAAATACAATACGGTACATTTAATTGGTGAGAATATATAAGTAATTAAATGCCATAAATTGTGTGATAGTGCATAGTATCATAAGTTCATAACGACCATGATCATAAATGAAAATGTAGATCCAAATTAATTTGCTAACATAAGATTGTAGACCATAATAATAAAAGTGAACTACATACCATAGAAATAAACTCTTACATGATAGGAATACTAATATGGTTTTCCAACATCTACGAATTAATAAAGTGACAAAATCAAACTAGCTAATGAGTGGTAGTAAAACCATAAATAGGAAATCGGACTAGGCTAGCAATAGTGGTGCATATGTATATATATGCTTTGATCGTCAGTTACCGGGTTGATCAGAAGAGGTTGGTGCAACTTGAGAGTTCTTACAATAGTTATTTAGTAAGAAAGGGAAAGTTGGGGCATTAGGAAACATTTTGAGCCAACAATCGGAAGTTATGTCATTGATTGCAAGACAACATGCAGGGCCAATGGTCATTCCTATTTTCCCGCTTTGAAAAGCTCTAAAAACTTCATTATAGCAACCAACAATTTCTTCTATGGACAACCAACATTGTTCCAAGGTCGGTAGGGATGTGGATGGTGGTGGACCAAACCCAAACCCTGGTGTGAGATCTTGAGCTAGTCCTGATGGTAAAAAGACTAACAGTGTTGCAAACAAAGAAATGGCAAGAAATGACTTTAAAGAAGCCATATATGATGAGTGTATTTGTTAGATGGTTGAAAGTGAAAGAAAATGTGAGATTTTATAGGTGTTTCTTTTGTCCTTTTATGGAAGGTCTTTAAAGGATTTATTCATTTAAATATTTCATCTTTAATGTTATTTATGAGCTTCTATATATGAAATACTACATTAAGTGCAATATAGTTGTACAAATCATATTTGGTATATTTAAAAACAGTTTTAGAAAGATCTCAAAAAGAAAAACACCATTATTTTAGCAATGAAATAAATGAGTATCAATTAAGCTCTACTACGAGAATAAGATATGAGTTATTTTGGTATTTATAGTTTATGTCTCTATAATATATTTAAAGTCGTTTGATCTTACAAAATGTAATGAGTTTTTATATTTATATAAATGATGGTTTGTGTGCAACTAGAAATCGAATTCTTTGATGATTGATCCGTTAAACTGAGAAACAAAAAACATTGTCGTAAAAGGGTGACTTTTTGTAAGGCAAATTGTATTAAAATTCAATGTATTTTCTTGTTTGTTATGTAGATTGTAGAACCTACTTTTTTAAAGCTCAATTTTTTAAAACAAATTAAAAAAAGATGTATTATAAATCCTGTAACCCAAAAATCATTATTAAAAAGGTAATTTAACTTGTTTGAGTTATCAACATAAAAATTTAAGCTTTTGAGGAAATGTTTCATAAAATATTCATTTAAAAAAAAGTTTCATAAAATATAAAGTAGAATGAAAAAAGTTTATATGCGCAGATTTGGAAGGAAACAACCTTAGAAATAAAAGATGAAAATTGAGAAATGAAGAACCAAAATACAATAGACAGAATTGCCTTTTTGAGGAACTATTTTTTTAATTACATTGAAAATTCGAAAGAACTAAATTGTAACTCCAAAAACACAAAACACACACACACATATATATATATATATGTGTATATATATATATATATATTAAAATATAGTTAAAATAAGAGAACACAAGCTCGTGATTGCTTGACAACCCAGAAACATCAAGCATACTTAAATTACATGTGACTTTAGTCCAAAAACACATGTGATATAACCGTTCTTGTGTTTTCTTTTTTATCGTGCCCATGTTTTCTTTGAAACTCAGCTCTCTCCGTATGTACACATTAAAACATTTTTCAACAATTATTCATTATTAAAGATTACATATTTCACAAATATAGTAGTACTATTCAGGTAATGAAAATATATAATGGCACGAATGCAAAACACTTGCACCACTAAAATAACTATTCACTTCATATTTGATTACACTCCATGAAAAGACGACATTGAGATCTCACTGCTTTAATTCATATTCGGATGCTTGGCTCAGGTCAGTTTCTTGGGCTGTAAAAAAAGGTGTCGTTGGAGAACCATTTTGATATCCAGAACAGTAAATTTGAAGAACTATAGGATAAAACGGATTAAAACCAAAATACTTTGGCCAACACCCTGAATTCAATTCTTGAGCAGCTCTACAACAAACAGGGCCCGGAAGGATTCGAGTTTCACCACTGCGAAAAGCTCTTCTGGCTTCGAGAAAACAATCTCCTATGCTTAAAAATGCAGCTCGACAGTCTATGATACTTGCCTTTTGAGGTGATTCGAGATCGAAGTTTGGTCCTTGGTCTCCTAAGGCTACCACCAATGCCATGCAAATGCATGAGAATGAAAATGCAACTAGAGTTTTTGAACCCATAGATTAACGTAGTTTTTTAGGTTGAATTTCATAATTAGGTGTATAATTTATGCCTTAATTTATATTTGAGAATTTCGAATACGTGAAGAAACGTAATGTTTAATTGTGTAGATGTATTAAATATGTAGAAGTGTATTAGTCTATCACGAAGAATTAATGGTTTAGCAGTCAGCATGCTCTCTAGAAGGGGCTAACATATGAATGTTAATTTTATTTTTTAGGGTGCTAAAAGGTATTAAAGTTTTTAATATAAAATCATTCGTAAGCTAATTTTTTACTCCAATCCCTTAACCGAAAACTGTAATCAATTTATAAATTTTGATATGTATTGCTTTGCTGATTGCATTACTTTAAAGGGTTTATGACTTATTTGGGTAACTAACTATTCGATTTGTACACATATTACCATTGAATTATTTTTTGTACTAAATATACCATTGAATTTTTTTTTACATATAATACCATTATGACCAGGGTATAGCCCTTAAACCACCTCCAAACCACCACCACCACCAAACACTTCAAAACACCACCACCAAAACCACTACATTCAAACCACCACCATCACCACCACACCCACCACCACCATCACCACCACCAAAACAACACCACCACACCCATCACCAAGCTACCGCCACCAAAACATCACCCCGTAAACGCCGTAACCCCCATCGCCGGCGACCGCCACCTACAACCTCTCCGCGTCGTCGGCGACCGCCACCTACAACTACACCTGGCAAAAACTGACACGACACGTTAACCCGACACGAACTCGACACGAAATAAACGGGTTTGGGTATCAGGTTGCAACCCGTTTAAGTAAACGGATTGACATGACACGACACGATAATTAAACGAGTAAGGTTAGGGTCAAACATATCAACTCGAAAATGACCCGACTAACCCGTTTATACATATACGTGTTTATGTGTTTGTGTGTGTATATATATAAAGTTTTCTACTTACTATTTTACTAATTTAAGATTTACATTTTGGGTAGTTTGGCAAGATTAATTGACAACTCAAAAGTAATTAAAGTTTTAAAACTCTAGAGTCTAAATCGTTCAACGTTAGTCAACCTATCAACGATAGATCGCTAAGAGTTTCCCGATTTTAATTTTATTTTTTCATTGTACTTGGATTTTTAATGTTAATTGATTTGGTTAGAACTTATAGGTTTGAATTATAAAGTTTTGATTCGTAAATTCTAATTGTTTTTTTATTTTTTATTTTTTATTTTTGACTTTTGATTTTTTATAAATGGTAAACGGGTTAGACGGGTTTAACGGGTCAAGTCGTTTATTAAATGGGTCGGGTTAGGGTTGAGATGTTTGACCCGTTTATATAAACGGTCGGGTTAGGGTCAAGCACTTTCAACCCGTTTAACTTTGAACCCGACACGACACGACACGTTTGCCAGGTCTACCTACAACCTCTCTACATCGCCGGTGACCGCCATCCACAACCATCACCACCACTAGGGGTGAGCAAAAAAACCGAAACCCGAAAACCTGACCCGATCGACCCGAAAAAAACCCGAAAAACCCGACCCCGAATTCCCCGAAAACCGAAATCCCCGAGGGTTGATCGGGGTCGGGTCGGATGTGAAAATTTGTGCCCCGAAACCCGAAACCCGATTTTTTAATGTTTTTTAAATATATTTTGTGTATTTATAAAACAACCCTTAATGTTTCATTATTTTTTTAAATATGGCAGCAAATGTTTCTGTTTGGAATGTTTCTAAAGTTGTAATAGACTTAAATTAGAGCCCAAATCAATTCATCAAAATCAAATACGGCTTCTCTCTCTCTCATTGCTTCATCGGCGCTCTCACAACCATCAACTTTTTGATGTTGATTTTAATGTTGGTATTTGTTATTTTTCGTTTGTTGGTATCCTATAAATGTTTATTTTTACTTTGAAACTTGAAAATGTAATAGGGAAAAAAGTCAAAATAAAATCGGGTGCCCCGAAAACCCGCCCCGAAATCCCCGAAACCCGAAATCCCCGAAACCCGAAATCCCTGAAACCCGAAAACCCCGACCCCCGAAAAGTCGGGTATCGGGCCTCAATTTTCCCCCGGAAACCCGAAAAACCCTCCGATGCTCACCCCTAACCACCACTACAGAGCTCGATTTCATCAGATCTGGTCTCGGTTTGGTCTTGATTTCATCAGATATGGTCTTGATTTGGTTTAAATTTCATCAGATCTGGTAATTGTAATGGTGATCGGAGATGGTAGGGTGAAAGAGAGTGTTGGTTTATATTGAAATGTATTATATTAAATTATTTTGAAATTAAAATGTTTGGTTTCTGAAAGAATAATCAAATTTCATAATTAAAAGGTTTAAAGGTCATCAAGAATTTTATCAGAAAATCTTCCTCCCTGATATACGAATAAGGAGAACACAATATTATTCATTATTAATATATTTATTTTAGTTGAATTCTATTTGGACCCCTTATAAGGGGATGAGAGTATGTAATGTGAATGCACAGATGAGTCTCAGTGATGGAATCCACTATATTTATGTGAGTGAGGGGGGTCTAAATACCAACCCCTTATTTTGATAGTGTGATACTGATGAAGCTTTTACATTATTATTTTAAATAAACTTTTTCTTTTTTTAATAGCATTATATTTTAATTAACATTATTCATTATTGATATATTTATTTTAAATTGGACAAATATAAATACACACTCCTGGATATGTTATAAACATGAATACTTTATTCATCATAAATATAGTATGCGATTACATTATTATACTTTATGCTATTCATTATGAATTAAATTATTTTAGATATATTATTTATCAAAAATTCAACATGCATAGTTAGAGCATATTTAATTTTAAGGGTTGTTATTAAATTCTTATCGAATAAATGTTTATCAACAAAAGATTTACCTCTATTTACCTTCTTATGTAACATATTTGACAATAAAAATAAATTGTTGGTAACTACATATAACTAGTAAAACTTTATTGGGTAAGAGTTGTTTCTCACATTTATAAGGCAAACTTTTGGTTTTTGCCTTGTCTCTAACGTAAGCTTCTTATTTCTGTCATGTTCATTTGAAAAGGTAAATTATCGTTAAACACTTACCCATAATTAAATTCCCCTTACTATGCATAACCATAAGCATGATTTATAGACTATCAGAGTTCAGGTCCAACTTACCCTTTGTGTATGATTGTATTTGATATTGTGTTAGCAAAATAGACGGAGATGACCTAAGTCATCCATCAAGGAGACCTGTGGTTTCAAAAAGCTTGTAAGGCCATCCATAGCGTCAAGCTTGGAACCCTCCGAGTCCTAATGCCACATCAGAGTTACATCAGTTTTTTCTCTTTGATACCCTTCTTACCCTAAATATCACTTACCCTAACTACCAAATCTTTTTCACACTTTTTTTTAATTCTTTTATTTATTTAATAAATAAAACCAAGATAAATGATAAAAAAAAAATAAAAATTCGTAACATTCATTAAAAAATTTAAATTAAAAGTTACAAAACACAAATATGTAATACTAAAATTATGCAATTTTCTTCTTCTCCAAAGTAGCCTTCAAAACATCTCCCAAGGTTTGGCTCTTTTTGCTGAAATTGTTGGAAGCCAAGGTTCGAGTTTTGTTGTAGTGTACCCGAACTCTTCGCTCGGTTACGACGTAATGTAGGTGTGGTGTTTGAATCCGTGATGGAAGAAATGAAAGAAAATATAGATTTTTAATAGAAGAAAGTATAAAGTTTTGGTGTGAAAAATGAAATTAATACATATAGTGTGTATAACTAAAAAAATAAAAAATAAAAGTAACTGTTGAAATCACAAAAAAGTTACCATTTGAAAAACGGTCAAAAAACATTATTATTATTTTTATTTATACCTCAACCGAGCGGGTCTCCATACCCGAAGGGTGAACTCGCCAGCGCTACTCGTTAGGGGCATAGCTCTATCCCCCTAAACCTGCGCCAAGTCCGAGCCCCTCCCCCGAGGGTGCCATGGATGTCTAAGGTTTGTATAAATGGATGGGTTAGCACAATAATACACCACTCTTGCTATATAGCTATCATTGAAAAGAATAAACTTTTGTTTCTTACTATATGATTTAGTCGATCGATGTTACTTATAATTAAGATCATTTATCTTTCAAAATAAGAAGGTTAAATTGTCCTCGTAAATTTCAATTATTGATTAAAAATAATCGGATATTAAGATTGGTGCCTAAATAAAATTTCAATTATTGATTAAAAATTTGTGTCATAAATTATTAAAATGTTTGAAGTTCCTAAAAGACAATCTATATCCAATTAATACTAAAAATAAATTTAATCTCATTAAATAAATTATTATAAATAAAAAAAAGGAATAGGATTAATTTACTTATGTCTCAATACCACTCAATTGTTTTCAAGTGAAAAAACGAACGGAAGTATTGATCTAATTTCATTATTTGAGCATTATCGAATTATGTATTTTCGTAGTCATTAAGCTTTCTCATGTTAAATTAACGTAACGAAGTAAAACAGTAAAATGTCGATTATATGAAAAGAATTTAATTTGTTAAAATTTGTTTCTAATTCTCATAATCATTTGTTAACATTCTTAAATAGAAAATTTAGAAGTATTTTTATAATTTAAGATCTTTAATCTTGAATGAAGGGGACAACTTTTAATAACATTCAACAAAAGTTAAGCTAAATTGAGAATGACAAAGATGATTTTTTAATGTGTTCGTTCAAAAGTTTTTTTTTTTTTGGAAGTTCTGGACTTTGCCAGACTACATCTTGTCACATTTTTACGAGAGCTAAAGATGCTCCTTGAGATTAACACTCATGGCACCTGGTGCCACACCGATTCGAACTTGGTGGGTTTTTCCCCAACAAGCAAACGTATGCCATTGGTTTTCGTCAAAGTTGGTTAAAAGTTTATTGAAATACTAATTTATTGAATATTTTAATAATAAAAGTAATGATACTTTTATAAAATAACAAAACTGTTGAAGATGAAAAAAAATGTTTTTAGATTTTTACTCTTCATTTTCTATTTAAAAAATTAGTAAAATTGTTGAAGACTCTAAAACTTATAAGAATAACTGTGAATAAATGTATTATTATTATTATTATTTGTTTAAGTAGCACCACAACATAAATAAATAAAAGTCTAGCAAATGTTTATGTGTAAGCATTGTCAAGTCAATCACTGTTGAATGAGATGAAAATTGTATGAGAATAGTAAAAGAGAAGATAAAGTTGAATCATTGATCTTTTATCTTAATGAATGTGCTTAGAAAGAAATTGATTGCTATATTTTGTTATCCATCGGAATATGCATCCATTTCTCATCCAATTATTGATAACCGTCTCATGAAAATCAACTTCTCACATAATCCAACCCTTGAATGAGTATGACAAAGACGAGAATCTTACCATTTAAAACATGAATACAACCGAGGTTTTTACTAAGTAAACGAGGAAAAACTCTTATGGCTTGCAATTTTCATGGTCGAGCATGTTACTCAACAAGGTAAGTGAGGATGGTAAAAGGCAATCATTTAGGTGCGTTTGGTTGTGTAAAATTTTCCAGATTTCAGGAAAATTTCAAATAAATTAAAATTTTAGAAACACGTTGTTCATATCAGTTTTTAAAAGTTTTCAAGAAAATGATTTTTTGTTTCTAACTTGTTATTATATATATATATAAACGTGGGCTTTAATATTCTAAAATGGAAAATAAAAATTCACCATTTCAATCAAATGTGTTTTCTAAAGTTCTCATAGAAAATTGAAGTTTTCAACCAATGAAAAATAATTCAATCTTTTTGATCAAAATGAATACAAAAAATTATTTATTCTTCCATCATAAAGTTTTCGAGAATTTTATAAACTTAAGTTTGATATATAAAAATTGAAAGTAAAATAGAAATTTAAAATCTTAATTTTCTTATTTAGTGAATTATTAGAAAATGCCATATATTTCTATAAAAGTACTAGAGCACTTGAATTAGGATAAATTTTTACCCGTCACTAACTTATACTATTAGTTCTCAAAAATTTTACCCAAACACCATTTTAAAAACTACACATGTATTGAACTTTTTTTTTTCTTCAATGAACCAGGTTTCGAGTTAACAATCTTGGTTAGACGGTACCTAGTACATAAACAAAAACAACATTTGAAAACACAAGTTTTTTCTTTTTACTTTTCTCACTTTTCCCTATCTTTTTCTTTTCTTTCCTTTTCTTTCATCCAATACTTTAGTTTTAAAAACAAAGTATAAAAGTTTAAAGATATTGAATAGAGGCAAAATCATGGTTGAGATATAATTCTAATTTTTTACTTTGTTCGGTCAACATTTATAATCCACATAGTTCACTATATATACAAAACAGTCTATTAGCATTTTAATTCTAAACCTTCAAAACTTTGGTCCAACACAACATACAATCCAATTATTAGCAATGATGGCCAATCGTAACCGGTTATAACTGGTTTGGTTAGTTAACCGGTAACCGGTTATAACTGCCCGGTGCTTAACCGGTTTAGGTAACGGAAAACCTAAACCGGTTAATGTTTTTTTTGAAAATGCATAACCGGTTATAACCGTCTCGTAACCGGGTCCTTAACGTTTATAATCGGTAACATTTTTTTTTTGAGGAAATAGTTGTTTTTTTTATATTTAAGTGATGTAATTTTTTATATAATTAATGTGATTAGTTTAAATGTATAAAGAAAAGTTTTTTGAAGTAATTTGAGTGACCTAAATTTTAGTTTAAAAAAAATAAAGAAATAATTATTATTTTAATAAAAAAATAGTAATTTTTTTTAACCAACCTTAACCAGTTATGTAACCCGTTATAACCGGTTAAAATTATCTAAAACCAGTTATACCTTCAAACCCCCTTAACCGTAACCGATTCACTTAATCGGTTAACCAGTATACTGGTTTTTAACGGCTCGACCCGGTTTTGGCCATCACTAAGCCTAACGATCCGATGGATTTCCTTCTTCTCATTTATACTTGCACAATGGACAAACACAACCATTTTTATTTGATAGCGAAGGTATCATCAATTTCACAACTCATAAGTCCATCAATAAGCCCAATTGAGATTTCAGCCCATACAACCGTGTAGCATAGTCAACACGACTCACTTGCCTTTTTTGTTGTCCTTTCATGTATATTTATCTTTTCCCTCCATTTTAGGGGTGTCAGCGAAGTAACCATGCTTTATAGTCGATATAAAATTTCGGACAACCCAAATCTATTGGGTTGATATTGAGTTAGACACAAAGAAACTGGCCAACCGATAACCGATAAAAGTTTTAGCGACTTCTTTAAAATTATTTGTATTTCTTTTAAGATGTGTAAGTTACCTAAAACAACAAGATAGTAACGAGTAAATGGAGCTCATAAGAGCTAAATATTCTATGAACTCATTTATTTGTTCGAAATGATTTATTAGTATTTCAAGAAAATTTTTTATTTTATGTCTTCAATTTGTTTATTCTTTGTTTAAACACAACCCGACCAACCCTCTCAAGACTCAACGACCAACCCAAATGGGTTGGATTAGATTGGATTGGCTTGAAAACTTTCAAACTGCTAACATTGGGTTGGGTTGTTCAGATGTCTTCAACCCAATCAACCAAACCCGTGAGTACCCTAGTTGTGATCCACCAAAAAATTAGATGTAGCCATTAACTAGTACCCATTGATGTTTCACGAATTTGGTTTGAAGAGCACACGTTTTTCCTGAAACTAACATGATGTGATGGATTTTCTTCGTTTCGTTTTCTGGCAACAACATCTATATTGCTTGTAATGGGAGTAGTTTTAGGACTATAATAAAACTTTTTTTAAGTTTGAAAATCAAGAGGTTTTCGACTTAAGATCGTTTGTTCTATTTTTAATAAAATGCTTGAAAATCTCCTACCTTCCTCTGAAATTTTGAGAGGTGCACCATCCATCTCTTATTTTCTAGATGTGAATTTAGACTTTAGACCTTTTAAAAAACAAACGACACCTCGATGTAGTAGCAAAGTTAGGGAGGGGACGGTGGGGGAGGTGATGAGGTTGGTCAAACCGTCAAAGCAAATGAAGAGAAGATATCTCTATATGAGACATCCATAAAAATAATATGATTAAGAACATGGGGGCAGGTAACATCCTTGCGCTTGCCTTGAAAGATAGGTTGGCGCGGGTTCGAGCCCGCTTGATGCAAAAAAGGCCAAAGGTCTTATAGACCTCTTCTGCGGTATCCAACTCTTGATCGGTCTTCGGGTCGGTTCAGGGGCGAGTCCATGGGTTGGCCTTCGGGTCGACTCATGGGCGCGGGGGATTAGTCGGTGCCCGTATGGATCCGGATACCCCCGGAACGTGTGTGTGAGTTAAATTGCTGTTCAAAAAAAAAATTAAGAACATGGGGGTGTACATGCTAAAGCATTTTATGTTAATACATCCGCCAAAACCAGTATTACCTATGTTTCAATGTCACATGATTTTTTTAAAATACTCTTTCTCCCTCATTTTTTTGCTCTTTCCCTCTCATCTCCCTCCTCTATTGGCATTGCAACACCGAGAAACTCCATACTTTAACGGTACCGAGGGTGTGGGGTGATGTTCCTCCACGGTACCGCATGGCCACATCAGCCATGCCGCTTCATGCTTTTTCCCACACCCAATGCTCTAATAGTAGACCAAAATGTGCTTACTTAAAAGAGCCAAAGATTAAAGAAGTTAGAAAGAGGGACCTAAACACTAATAAAATGGAAACCATTATTTTGTAATTATTTGATTTGGAGAGAGCTATTTTCAAACTTATTAACAAAAGCTTCACCCCCAAATTCCCAATCTCAAGCTTAATCAATCAAAGGGGCCTAAAGATGCTGAGAAGAAAGCCAAGCAAGATCCAAGTTAAAATCGAAGACAAAGAAGAACTCGAAGAAGCTCGCAAGCGTGCCGCCGCCGCCGCCACCGCCACCGCCGCCCAACCCACCGGCGCCACCTCGCTTCTTCACCACTTCAACCAATCCTCCACCTCCAAATCCCATCGTATCGGCCTCTCCTCTTAATTCTTATAGCGATTACTGTTTTTGGTGGAATCATCAAGAGTTGTGAAAAAGAGTAAAAAGGCGATTTTTTGGGGGGAAAAAATCAATGATCATTGCGGTTTAGGGTTAGGGTTAGGGTTTAAGAGTGTGAATGGATCAAGATTTGAATTTGAGATATGTTATTGAAGGAGGAGATTGGGGCTTCAAAATATGCAATTTGTGATCATAGAATCTACCCTAGTAAGTGAATTTATATGAGTTCAATCAATTTATTTTTTGTGTTTCTTCTTGCTGTTGGAATGTTTTAGCTTGATAATGATATATATATATATATGGTGAATTATACTTTTGAGTATCATAAGTTATTATTGTTATATAAAAGTCAGGTCTAATGGGGTTTCTGTAAAATCATTTAAA
Source organism: Centaurea solstitialis (assembly GCA_030169165.1). NCBI lineage: Eukaryota > Viridiplantae > Streptophyta > Magnoliopsida > Asterales > Asteraceae > Centaurea > Centaurea solstitialis. Next base: position 56,696,266 of record CM058044.1, on the reverse strand, counting down.
TGTTATGCAAGTGTGTAACTTACATTGGATAAATCATGTGAATCTTTCTAATGTTGTTGAATAAGTTTATGGATATGTTTGTCAAATGGGGTCTTTGATATGTGAAGGGTATGCTTGGTTGGTTTTCCATAGTCCTGTATGGATAAAGCGGCTTGTGTGGATTAATCTGTCTGTATGGATTTGAAAATTTGTTGTTGTTTGTAAGGGTTCTTTCATTGATGGAAAGAGCTTGTTTTTTAAGTGAAAGAGACATGTTTGGAAAAGAAACTTGCCTTTCTGCATAAAGCTCTCCCTTAAAAGCTTAGCGAACTTTCTATAATTCTTAAGCCACTACCAAAACAGTCTTGTATAGCTAACCAAATAAGCTTGGAGTTTCATTAAGCTCATTAAACTGCTAACAAGGTTTGTGGGGTATGTAGCTCAATAACCCATATAACCCATCTACCCCGGGTTCGAATCCAGGCGTTAACGACTTGTGGCCACTAAAGAATTATCTCACACGCCTAACGGTTAATAATTGTCAGCCTCTTTCAAAAGAAACCTTCTTTTTGTCTCAAAAGCTTTTTTGGGGAGTAATTGAATGGTTTTTACCGTTTTACACATATTCTCACGCTAGGGAATGTGGATGATGATAATTAAACATACTGATTGCGAATAGTGGAATGACTCGTTATAGAGTAATGGGTAATGAACCATTCCTTCATAAATTGCCATGAACTCCACCTTTTAAACCTAATACAAAAAGGTCTTCAGTTTTTGTGTTGACTAAAATCTTTGATAACAAACTACAAAATGACATCAAGTTCTGCATACATCCTACCCTCCAAAGGCTACCATGTTTATTGTTTGTCAAATGTCACATCGGTGTAGCAATAACAAACCGATATTCTACATATCCAACGAGTAATGTTTGTATCTGTAAATTGCATACTCTTAAACTGCTTGTCATTCTTGTGTATTTTTGTTTTAGGAATTAAGAGGGAAGGAGCAATGAGGCAATGTAATGGCAAGATCAGCCCTTGAGTAGTAAATTTTACCTTGTTTTTGTATGGCTAAACAAACCATATATGTGTTTATTATGATCCTTTTGTTTTATGTTCTTGTAGGATGCTATCCAATGCTTTGTTAATCAATACAAAGTGTGTTCTTTTATATTTGTAATGTGTTCATCTTTAAGGTACATTTGTTGGTATTAAAAGAAGAATTTGCTTAAATATTAAAGCCGGGTTCCAATGAGAAGTTGAGGTTAATATGAAAAGCTTAAGAATGTTCTGACACGGACAATTTATTGATCTCCTTATTTTGTTTTACTTATTTACATCCATGGTAGAAAATCATTGTTGTTTTTAGGTCTATTCAAACACATCATTTTTTACCTTGCCAAGGCTGTCAAGCTAATGTCTTGAAGATGAAAGTTTGTTCAAAATAGCATACAATTTAAGAAATGAAGCAAATTGTTCATCCTAGAAAATGGAATATATGCATAATACCATCTTTAGCACAATACAAGAACACAACACCATTCTTCTAACAAATATTTTGATGCTCCCAAAAGGCACAAGTTGAAGCTAAAAAGATGTTTGCTTTTCCCTACAACAAACATACTTGATAAATAATCAAACATCCAACAATACCTCCAATCTCCCAATCTAACAAACTACCTTTACTCTATTTTCTCTTCTTAGCTGGTGGTTGTTGTGCTTCATCCTCATCTTCCTCCTCTTCTTCACCCTCACCATCATCATCATCATCATCATCGTCATTATCTTGTTCATCATCATCATCATCTTCGTCATTGTCATCATCATCATCACTGCCTTGATTACCATTTGCTGCTGGATCCTGATCAGGTTCATCCTCATCATCATCGTCATCATCTCCTCCATCATCACCTGGGTAATCTTCACTCATCATCATCATCATCATCATCTGCCTCCTCTGCATCCTCATCCTCGTCATCATCCTCTGTGTCACTACCGTCTTTCGCTTCAGGTTCAGTTTTGTCCGTCCTGTGAAGCTCATCAAAAGGAAACCTGCAGATTTTGCATTGTTAAACCTCAGTTTTAACTATTTACCAATTACCATCCTAAATGATTTTACCTCTGATTGTTTCCCAATGTATCTGTGTCCCTGAGCAAAAATCCTGCCTGCCATTTCACACTCACCCGACGTTAGGGTAATATAGCATAAACAAAGACATTTGTGTTCAAGTTTTGCTCTTTTGTAGATGTATTATATTCACAAAGAACTGTATACCAAACTCCATCAAACTACCATTGATAAGGACGATCCAAAGTTCTGCAATGCATTTAGAAAGACACCCAAAGACCAATAATAGTAGTAACTACAATTAAAGCTATGCCTTCTTTTAAAGAAAGTACATGTTGGAGGTTGTTTTAATAGTGTATTAAAAAATGTTTATTGACTTATTGGTTTTTCAAAAAGCCAATAATAAGTTAAAAACGGTATTTAGAAACTTGAAAATTACTTTTCAAAACATCTTTCTAACACAAAGGGAAAGAGCGTGAGTTTTTGATCTGGCTTTTGGCTTTTCCGTCTCACGTAACCCCATTTTTTAACCCAAAACCTTTTTAACTTATTGACTTTTTACCACCACAAAAACTAATTCAAACACTTTTAAAAAAACTTCTTTTGCTACCGGCGCTGTAAGTCAATAAACACTTTTGGAGTTCAAAAAGCACTTGCAAACACGCTCTTAATAGAGATCCAAAATATTAAAGGAAACCCAAAACTTTGAAGAACCAATTGCTATTTCGAAAATGTTGAACACACTCAGAAAAGAATCCAAGGGTTTTTCACATGGCTGCAAGTATAATTAAAGCAAAACCTAACATGGGTCTAAACCCAAAAGAGCAAAACATCAAACACCTGATAAGCATTCAAGTACACCAAAATTCTAATTATAACTTGTACCCATAATAGCAAAAAAACTAATTAACAAAAGCAAATGCTTTGCACAGAATACATGATGAAAAAAGCATAAGCAAAACATTTCATTTCTTTTATTAAAAAAATAATCCTATAAGCAAAATCATACAGATGAATTAACAGCAAATTATATGAGAGTGAGAAAAAGAAGTCAAATAATATACCATGGTGAGAAGGCAAGCAAGAGATCTTTGGGACACCAAAATGGTCTGAAAAACCATAGCTTCTGGAAGAGAAGAACACATCAAAAACCCTGAATCAGAGCCAAAAGATTTCCTCATTTCCATTGCTGGAATTCGAAGAAATTATATTGGAGGGACCCCCACCTGATAAATATATTTACAGATGGAAATTGAAAGGACTATTTGGGTAAAGTGATGAAGCTAGGGCGTAAATGGGAGTAATCTTGACTTTGACCAATGACCAGAAGTTAAAAAATAAGGTCACTTTTTTATATGTGTTTTTTTTAAAAGAAAAATATTTTCACTTTGAATATTAAAAGTCTACGGTTATCTTTTCAAATGAAGGAACTACTATTTTTTTTGGTATGATTTAGGTATTTGATCCACCCCTTCGATTGATTGTATAGTATCTCAAAACCTTCCCAGATTATTTTTTTTCTTACGACACGAGTCGAAAATAATATTCCAAAGCTTTCGTATGTTCTCCGTTACTTGTATGGAAGTTTCTTTCTTTTCTACAACTGATAAAAACTCACCCGTCCGCCACTGGAAACACCACTTCCCGTCCGACTTGCATGGGTAAAGGATCTAATTGATAGAGTAAGCACCGTAAAGATCAATTAGCGAGGTGCGAACCAAAGGGAATGATGACCTTGGGTTGTACCAAGTCTGAAACCAATTGGATTTATTTTTTGTCCCATGTTCCCCCAAGTGGATCCCGCTCTAATAGCTCCGAATAAATTAAATACGTGCATTAAGATACGAAGGATCGCAACTTCGAATATGGAATTCAAAGGGATCAAATAGGAAAGGATACTCAAAATAAATATGAATCAACGCGTTCAATAAAAAAATTGCTTCTTCCCAGATTATTTTTTGATTTGAATTATCTGGAGAATGCCTTATATAGATATCCAATATATCAAAAAGATGGAGTGTGTAAACTATTTATTTTAATAAATAAAACATAAGACTCTTTTAAAATCGGTTATCTATGTTATTTAACAAGTAAAGAAGCTACTTATGATAGCCAATGAAGGTTTTAAATAAAAATAGCATAACTCAGAGTGTTCTTTCAACGTATCCCTTTCATCATCGACACCAACTAATCAAAGTCCTTCACCGTTAATATCATATAACCACAACCTCCTTCTCCCAATCTTAAATTGAGTACTGAATTTTCAACAAATAATACATTCTTTAGTTTCTAACAAAGCAATCTAAGTCGAAAATACCAAAATGCCCCTACTAAACTGTTTTTCTTAACAACGTCAAGAAAAACGATCGAATTCATACGTTCTAACAGACCATAATGATCACTTTGTAATTTTAAACCTGTAATAATACCATCCACAGCAACCAGGGGCCACTGAGTATTAATCCCAGGAGAGCATGCTTTTAGCTCTTGGTAAAAATTGCCAAGAATGTAGTCTAGGCAAACCCAGATGAACCCTATAAAAAAAATAATACCATCCACAGCCGAGCGGTATAGGCATCGGTCGGCATGGGGATGTTGTCGATTGGCAACCTTGACAACACCGCCGAGGTCCTTTGGCATGGAGGGAATTCGACAAGCGCATGCCGACTCCTTAAATGACCCACCCACCCCACCCTCTCTCTCCTTTCTCTCTATCTCTTTTTTTTTTTTTCTTTTTTCTATTAATTATTTAGATTGGTATGAGTGCGGATGAATTGGTAACGACTGGTAAAATAGTAAAAAGCTAATGTGACGCTGATTAGATGCTTGACAAGATTGACAAGGGAGTCTACGACTGTCGATGGTTAAATAACTAAAAGTGACAACCGACAAACCACAAGGATGAAACTTGTAGTTTTACTTTTTAATACTTTGAATATTATATTAAATTATCTGAAAGTCAAACTTGATATCATCGGCGAGATGGAGAGGAAAAAAAAGGGTTGACTTGACTCCTACCTCTCTCTCTCTCTTCCCCCTTTCCCTGAAAAACCCTAATTCACAAGGAAACAAATCTCGCCATTATTCAATTCCAAATCTTCTCTTTGAATTCTTCATCATCATCATCATCTTCTTCTTCATTTCAACGATTCGAATTTCACATCTTTTAGAATCAATCAATCTGTAAAAAGATCAGCCAGCTATGTCGTCGGAGATCGAGGTCGTTGATGAGGTTGCAGAATCTCGAGAATCTCGAGATCGTGATGCTGGAAACGGGACGATAGAGGCAGCAGGAGGAGGAGGAGGAGTAGATGAAGAGAGCTTGAGAGATGATGTTTACACTGCAGCTGCGTATGGTGATTTGGAGAAGCTTCAGAGATTGGTTGAGTCGGAAGGCTGCTCCGTTTCCGAGCCGGATAGCCTTGGTTATTACGCCTTGCAATGGGCCGCACTCAATAATCGTGCAGCTGCTGCTCAATATATTATTGAGGTTTTTCCAATGAACTCACTGTTTCTAACTGTTTTCAATTGAGCTTATGACTTCTAACTATCTGCTTAATTGATAAGGTTAACTCACTTTGATAGGTTTAAGATCTTTAGTAATTAGTTGACCTTTCTTAGGTATCAAGCAGCAAAGTTGCTTTTGTTGGAAATTTAGATTAAGATTTTGGAGTTTGGTTGTAATTGAAGAAAATGACTATAACAAACTTGTCTGAAACAGGGGAATTTTGAGTAATTTGGAACTGTTTGGTTGTTTTTATTGAGGGTGAAACAAGGGATACTTGTGGGGGTTGGGAATTCAAGAAAGATTGTAAAAACTTTGCTTTGTGATATTCAAGATATGCAAAACAGTGGTCGGAGAAAGACACGAAATGTTAGGTGTGTGTGCTAAGTGGACTTTGCAATGTTCTTGAGCTAAGTAGGTATACGTGTACTGACGAGTTGGTTAAAACTTTGGGTGCGTTTGGTTGTGTAAAACTGTTTTCGTTTTCCTAGAAAGTGTTTTTAGAAAAATGGAGTTGAGTTTTCATTTTCAGTTTTCTATGGAAGTTTTAGAAAATGCGTTTGGTTGAAATGGTGGAGTTTTCATTTTCTATTTATGAAAATTAGAAAAAAAGTTTAGAAAATTTTGAAAAGAAGACTAAAATCAGTTTTCTAATTTACATAGAAGTTAGAAAACAGAAAACTTTCAATTTCTTGGAAATCTTTTGAAAATTGAATGAACCAAACGCGTTTTCTAAATTTTCATTTTTATTGGATTTTTTTTTCTTTGAAAAACTGAAAAATTTTCCACAACCAAATGCACCATTAGAATCTGAGAAAATAATTGGCTATTCTAAATCCATTGCAAGAACATGGTATTTCATTGAGGCAAGATGTATAACAGTCATTGGAATGTGTAACGGAATCCAACTCAAGCGTACTATTCTAAGATAGACATGGAAGGAGAAAACAAGGAATTAGCAAACCTGGTACACCAACACTATCATATATTGTGGGATCCCATTCAGCAAGGATCTAATAGAACCGAGACCCCAAGTTTGAATGAATCTAGTATGGCAGACACCGTAGAAGCTCAACCAACCTGGCATGCATGCAGTTTGCAGAGTGTTTTCTGTGAGTTCTAAAAACATAAAATGTGTAGTTACCATAGTTGTTAAAAGTGCGCCTCATCTGCGCCTGAGGCGCAGAAGCGCAAGCTTTGGGGCTTTTCTCAAGGCGAAGCGCACAGGGTTAGAGAAGCGCAGCAAAGCGCAAAAATCCCATAAAAGCGCAAAAAGCCCAGCGAAGCGCGCCTCATATATTTTTATTTTTTTTAAACGATTGCCCATCAATATATATATATATATACACGCATGCCTAGAGAAAGACGTATCTTTTTTTCAATTTGCTGCACCTCTTCGACTTCTCTCCTTCCTTCCACGCACGACTCCAGGTTCGATTTCAAGACTCCAGGATGACTTTGCACTTATTGCTGATGATGATAGTGATGATGACTGATGAGTGATGAGTTTGATGTTTTTTTGATGTTTGATGCTTATTTTGATACTTAAAACTATGTTTGATGCTTATTTTGATATTTGAAACTATGTTTGATGTTTATTTTGATATTAAAACTATCTTTGATGCTTATTTTGATGTTTATTTTGACATTGTGCGCTTCACCTTTGTGAAGCCCGCGCTTCGCTTTGCGCTTCGCGCTTTAAGCCCCATGACCCTTTCGCGCTTCTGTGCGCTTTTCGCTTTTAACAACTCTGGTAGTTACACAATATGATCACCAAGACTGATAGTGGAATAACACATTACTTTCTGTCTCAAACGCACTTGTTTTTAGCTTTGGAATCTGTTTGTTTGGCTCACAAAATGTAGCTTTGGAATTTGTCTGTTTGGTTCATAGAACAACGCCACCTAAGGACCCAAATTTTATGTTAGAAACGTAGGGGTGTTCGTCGGTTTTGTTTTTGGGTTTGTTATTTTTTTTTTCTGGTTTGAATTTTATTTAGCCAAATCAAAAACTGAACTGAATTCCAATTCTAATTCGTCAAACCAAACTGAATTCAAATTTGCAGGTTAGCTTTAGGTTTAAACATGCTTTTGATTAATAAAAGTGAGTTGTGAGATTAACAGTCAGTTCTTCGAACCCGAATTCAAACAGAGCAACCAATATCAAATCCTATAAAAAGTTAATTTAAAAGAACAATCGACATACACACTGGAAGGAAATACATGCCTTGTAATGCTATAAGTGAATCAAATGAGTTGAGGAAGGGTTTTTGACTTCTTAGTGTCACAGAGATAACTAACACTGCAACTGGGGCATCGAGGCATGAGTGATTGTTGACTGTAATCTGTTCAGCCATCGAGGCATTGACTGAGGGACAGAGATGGTGCTTTGTGAGTGACTGCCTTGGTGGTTTTGCACTTCTCACTTCTTGCAATAGGCCACTCTAGTGGTTTGTTCCTGTTTTGGTTTCAAGCTTTCCAATATAAACCTAAGATACACATACATACATAGATATATACACATACAAATGTAGATATAGCACACATACATGGACAACGTATATAATATAATTTGGTTTTTGGTTTCATTAATAAAACTCCAATTTGAAAATCAAACCGGAAATTCAATTTGTTAATGTATTCAAAGCAAATAGAAAATGGGAGATTCAAAATTGAATGCTGCTAGGGAAGGGCAATTTACTCAAGTTAGCTGCAAGCATAACATCAATCCCCACTGATATAAGTTGATTATTGGCTTTAGTATGCATAAAACCATGTGATAATTACTAATTATTTTGGTTTCTATAAACTTTGCAGCATGGTGGAAGTGTAAATGCTACGGATCTTACCGGACAAACGGCTTTGCACTGGAGTGCTGTTCGAGGATCTATTCAGGCTGCAGAGCTTTTGCTCCATGAAGGTGCTCAGATCCATGCTGCTGATGTGTATGGATATCAGGTCGATGTCTTCTTAACACATTCTTCTATTTGTAGTTGTTATGGAAAGGGTCTGCTAATTTGACACGACACGTATTGATTCTGGGAGTGAACATGGTATCCTAGGTTGATTATTTCCATCCATGGGTTTTATCTTATTTTATTAAACAAGTGACCTTGACACATACAGTTAGGTGTTTATTGCTGGGTACACATGTCTTCAGTGTATTAATTTGTGTTCTATTTTGGTGTATTTTAATGCTACCTCTCTTCATTTGGATGTTTTTTTGGTCCCTGATGATCCATGGGAGATGGCTTGTCCGCTTGGTAGTATTTGTGAAGGGAATTACAAAATCCTGAGTGACAAGGGGATGGAATTATGGAATATCATAACTCAGAATGTTACAGATGCTATATACTAGGATTAAAGCATGGAATAGCATAACTTAGTAAATTAACAAAGAGACATAATGTAAAATTTAGACAAGAAAATTTCTGCAAAGTACAGCAAACTGTTACAAGAACTAATACAAAAGAGTGTCAAGAGTGTACCTGATTTTTCTTGGGGGTGGTGGTGGATCTTAGCTGATGTTTGCCATGAAAATCGTCTTTGATGAGATTTTTGATATGATCCGTAAGAGTTCCAGTATTGCCGTTTATTGTTGAATCTTCATGGCAACAAAGATATATACTCATCTTGAAAAGTCTTTTGGGATCACTAGATACTCCAAAGAAAGCATTTATTGCTGAGGTCCATAACAATAAAAAGTGAATGACTTTTAGTTATAATACCTGTATAACAATTTAAACGTCCAGGGACCTAACTAATTATGTGCTCCAATACAATCACAGGGAGCAAGTGGTATAGCCTATTTCCAGCCCAAATTGTGGCTGTACAAAACTACAAACACCTTTCAATTCAACTTCTGTTTATCCCTCATTGTCGGATTCCCTGCCATGCTGTGGGAGCATAAATGGGCATCATGGTTTCTTAGCAACCACCACAGTAGAAATGTTGTTAACGACATTCAGGACAGCTCCAAATATGCCAAGACCATCTTTTTTGCAGTTAATTTTTTTATTAATATAATTTAGCATGTTATTGTAAATTAGTATGTTATTGTTCTTGGAATTTGAATCTTTTTCTGGTAAATAAAGTTTTCAGGACAGTATGAACTACTATGAAATATGAACTATAATATATTGGCCAAGGGATAGTTAGAATTCGTAGGACTAGTTACTTCTGGGGTCCAATATGTTCCACAAATGTAAAAGGTATGAGAAGGTTAGATTAATTCCATATTTGGCTTACAATTTATTAGATAATTGAAAAGCCACTATATTTTATAGGAAACAAACTTTTGAAGAAGTCCAAATTTGTGAACAAGACTGCTATGAGGTAAAAGGTGTTCAACACATTCTCACTTATTATTATTACCATCATTGATAGAACCTACACATTGTAAACAGTAAATAGACCTTTACCTGAACATTTGGCATGATTGACGTGTTTGTGATAGAGTCTTCACGTGAAAGCTGCAGAATGTGCTGGCATAAATATATCCATTTGACTTTCCTGATTGCATATTGATCCTTTACTTTTTATCATCTCATGGAGAGCAGTAGGAGGAAGCTTTCGTGATCTGTAGTTTTGGGCACAAGTTTATCCTCAGTGATATCATTTGGGTAGATATAGCAATGAAGTTTAACTTCTCAATGTTGATGTAGGAATACATGTATCTAACAAATTGGACGTAGGACAAGACATATTAACATCAATATGGGGACCTTGGCATAATGCGTTAAAGTCCTAGGCAGCCCTCTACTGTGCCAAAAGATTGCCATCTGTATGATTATGCCAGTGAGGTTTATTTTGTGCTGCAGAAATATGCCAAATTGGATAATATCATAATATCATTAACTGGCATGGTAAACCAGTATAGGTGTGTCATCATACACTATCTCTTATCTTCTATTTGCCACATAATATGACATCAGGCCATGGGCCTTGTATCCGATAATTTACTTAAAACTGTATTTCACAAGTCAAAAAAAATAAAGAAAATCTAAACCTCCTACGATGACTTCTATTTGACCTGATCAAGACTAAAAAGATACATTCTTAATCACACAAACAGTTGCATGGCCACACACAGACACAGTCACATTCACACTTTCACAAACAGAGTTTGGAAGAAGCTAAACTAGTCGCAGATGAGTCTAATATGGTGTAACTGAGCAAGGTGGTGATTTGTCTGTCTGAGAGTAGTTACCCTGGCCATATTATCTTATGACTTCTCTGTGATTTGATTTCATGCCAGCAATATACAGTCATGGTGGGTGGACTAACATTTTGTTTAGGGTGGTTGACTTTTATTAGATCATGGTGGAATTTTGTGCTAGCCTGCATTATTATAAGCAAAACCTTGATTCTTATTATAAATGCTCAAAATGTAATCATGCATTTGCCTGACCATTTATGAAATTTGTGTTTCCTGCAGACAACTCATGTTGCTGCCCAATATGGTCAGACATCCTTGCTTTATCACATTGTGACAAAGTGGAATGCAGATCCTGACACACCTGATAATGATGGAAGAACCCCTTTGCATTGGTACTTGCACGTCTTTATATATGCAAAAATTCCAACTTTAATAGGGCTTAAAGTTTCTCTTCTAGTCTATGAATCCACAATCACAATTTTGCATCAATAACAGTTATTGTATCTTTGTAGACATCAACCATGGTCCTCCATTCATATATTTTCAGCTTATCTAGGATAGGATAAATTGGTCTTTTCTTACTGGATTACTAGCTTGGAGCAGCCCTCATATTTATAATTTCTGTATATAAGATCCTTTTTGGGTGCTGAGATTACTTTTTCTAAAGTTAGTCTTCTGGCAATGAATCTTTGTAGGGCTGCATATAAAGGTTTTGCAGACTGTATACGGCTGCTTCTATTTTTGGATGCATATAGAGGGCGTCAGGACAAAGAGGGTATGGTTATTGTTGCAATTACCTCATTCTGCTTCTCAACATGAGCAATTGAAAATGATCTTTTGTGCTAATTATTTTACATTATAAACAAAGGTTTCTTTTGTTGCATGTATCTTTTTATATCAGGTTGTACACCTCTACATTGGGCTGCTATCAGGGGGAACTTAGAAGCATGCACAGTACTCGTGCAAGCTGGAAAGAAGGAGGATCTGATGGTGACCGATAACACTGGTCTTACTCCAGCACAACTTGCTTCTGATAAGAGTCACCGACAAGTTGCTTTTTTCCTTGTAGGTATTCCTTGATACTTGTAAATAAACATATTTCATCGCAGCAGTTTGTTACGGGCTACATTGTGACTGAAGATTAGTTTTACTGCATTATCAGCTTAGATGAGGTTCACTGCTTTCAGTTTTAGTGACTCTTTAACATTCTTTGCGGTGCACGCAATAATAATGTTTGGCTTACTTATATATAAGTGGTTAGAGCTTACTGTCATGCACTCCAGCCAAAGCTGATTTTCCTTGAATAGTCATGTCTCCTGATGTGTTGCCAAGTTCAAAATTCTCCCTGAAATTTGATGTATGATAAAATAAAGGATTTACTTCAAAGTCTGTCTACTGTGGACTCTCCTCCTGCCAAGCAGAATTTAAAAATGGTGGTCTTTACCTTTTCTTAACAGATACTTGTAATATTTATTTTAACTAGTTTGATGCTGCTATGGCCAGTGCCCTAAAACTCCACAACTGAGGCCCCTTAAGAGGCCGCCTAGGTGCTAAGCATCCTCCCCACCGGTTAGAGTAGTTAGGGCTGCTTGGTTGGCTGCCTAGGAGTTGAGCATCAGCATCCCTGACCACAATGGAACTAGTCATCTATACAAGTAATTGTATCGGAGTAATATCGTATTAAATTTTTAGTTCTCATATGCTTACATAGTCAAAAAGAGAGTTCAATTTTATATTTTTAAATGAACTACTTACCACATTTCGCTTAGGCTATGCTTTTCAGAGCACTTGATAATTTGTTAATTAAGCTGTTTTACTTTGTGGATGTGATAATTGTTTATCATCATAATTCATATGAAATTTGTTATTTTACCCCTCTCCCTCTCTCTCACTATATATATATATATATATATATATAGAGAGAGAGAGAGAGAGAGAGAGAGAGAGAGAGAGAAAGGTTCAAATGAGAAGTGCTAAAAAATACGAAGTAGAGAAGTGATCTCCACCACTCATCCGGTCAATAAAGGTGGCTTTGACCGGTTACGGTGGACACGATCACGGGGGATTGATGCGATTCATGGGAGGGTAGAGATTATTAAAGGAGGGGACCGGTCAAAGCCGCCTTTATTGACTGGATAAGTGGTGGAGATCACTTCTCTACTTCTCATTTTTTTAGCACTTCTCATTTGAACCTAATACTATATATATATAGGGTTGGGTTCAAATACAAACCACTTTTTGGTTGTGAACGTGAGGACAACCGAGAGCATGACATGTGGCGGATGACTAGGTGCCACGTCATGTCAACGGCGGATGACTAGGCGCGATTCATGGGAGGGTATTGAATTAAAGGAGGGGACCACACTCAAAGCCGCCACGTGTCGCGCTCTCGGATTGTCCTCATGTTCACAACCAAAAAGTGGTTTCTATTTGAACTTTCCTCTATATATATATATATATCAGAGCATATATTGAAATCTGATATCTGTTGCCCAAGTACATAATATGATGCTTGTGTAATACATCTACCAATTTGTTTTTAGCTAACATGTACCTTTGCTGCCAAAGAATATTGTCTCATGAAGCAGACCTTCTGGTTCTTGTCTAAGTTATAGTTCTATGAAGTCATACCAAATTCACAACTGGGCACTTGCTCTTTTTCGTAATTTTATCGCCTGTGATGCATTATGTTAATATGTGGCTCATAAATAATATCTTGAATGATAATGGTTATTAAGCGGTCTCCTTTATATTTGTTCATTTCACTTGCTTCCAATGCATGCTTTTCTTCTCCCTCCCTTCTGAAACGCATTGTGACTATTAGATTGGCCACGTTCTCATTCTAAAAATTTAGTAATTGGTGCACAGAATCTTAAAGGTTTGGATTACAATTTCCATAATTGGTTCATGACATTGGCCACTAGTGTTTATTGCTTGTAAAAGTATACTTCCTCCATCCCACAAGAGAAGTTTTATAGAAGTGGCTGTCAGCTTGTCAAATGTTCAACTTATCTTTTAATAATACAAATTAAAAAAATGTTTGGAGTGGAATCTACACTGTCAGTTCAGAACAGTGAGTTAAGGAACTGTAGGCATCTAGCCGTTTATCATCTTTTTCACTGTGATAACTTGGTCAACAAATAATTTATGATTCAGCTTGGTGATGTTCAATTATTCATGGGAATGTTAATGTAAGGCAACAATTACTGATAAGTTGCTAATTAAGCTGTTTTACTTTGTGGATGTGAGAATTGTTTAATTGCTTGCATAACATTGAGCAAGAGTATCTGATTCTGCAGGGTAATGCTAGGAGGGTGTTAGACAAACGCTGGGATGGAACCAGTACACTGGGGAGACTTTCAAAACTAGGCCTGGCACCAGGACTTCTATGTCTAATATTTGTGCTACTTCTGACCTATATTAGTTCAGTCATTATGGGTATTTTTCTAACTTCCCTATAGTACACACTTGTGTTATAACTTAAGATTGACAATGCCTGACCAAAATTTGTAACTGTTTTCTTGAGGCTGCAGCTTCAAATTTGCCGCAGATGACAGTTACTTCTGCATTTTTTGCTTGGATTGGTGTCATATTGGCGAGCATGGGGTTGATATTGTTCTACCGGTGTAGCTGGTATGTGCTATGACTTTTGCTATACGGTACCCTTGAGAACCATTGTTTAGTACTTGTGCTTTAGTTCCCGATATGTTTTATAGTGGTTCATTCATTTGCACCAAATTATATTGATGTATAAAAAGGTGCGAGAGTGTATGATATTTTGACCTAATTAGCTTTGACTTGCAGCATGTTCATGGTTGATTTTTCTTATCTTACTTTGGTGCTAGCAAGTTTAATATTTTAACTCATGTGGGGCCTTGTGGTTTTTGTAGCAAAGATCCAGGGTATGTTAAAACCACCCGGCATGATTCACAAAGTATGAAAGATGATGTAAGTTGTGTGTACTGTCTGTTATCAAACTAATTATTCTCATTGATATCAATGTTGACTATCGTTGTTGTTGCCAACTCGAAACGTTCTTGCATTTTCTTTTCCTATTATCTTTGTTATTGTTTGTAAACAAAAAAAGCTTGCCCTTTCAACAATTAAATTTGTAATCTTTTTTTTTTTGTATTAATAGGAGCCTTTGCTGAAGATTGAGATGAATGATCCTGCTTTACTAGCTGGTAACTGGTCACAACTTTGTGCAACTTGTAAGGTAATATTACTGTTAGAGATGTCAAATTTTTTGTTTGTTATAGTGGTGTTGCTGATTGAAAGTTACTATGCTTTTATTCTAATTTGAGCTTCTGACTCATTTGACTTTGTTGATTAGATTGTCCGACCTATTCGCTCGAAGCATTGTTCCACCTGTGATCGATGCGTTGAACAATTTGACCATCATTGCCCGTGGGTATCTAATTGCATTGGCAAGGTTTGTTTACATGCCTTCCTTTCATAGATGGAAATATGGATAAGAGTTATTGTTATATTTCAATTGTATCTTGGCTTTAGTTTACTTTAGTTGTAACACCTTTTTCGTGGTACAGAAGAATAAAAGGGATTTCTTGGGCTTCCTTGTTCTCGAAGTTTTCGCCATGCTGATAACTGGCATAGTTGCCGTTACACGTATTGCTCTCTCATCTAAAGCTTCTTTAATTCCCACTTGGGTGGCTTTGCATACTGAAATAAAGAACATCCTGATGCAGGAATTTTGACCGATCCATGGGCTCCATCTTCTTTTGGGGCTTGGTTGAACCATGCTGGTAACCAGCACGTCGGTGCCCTATTATTTTTAATTTCGGATGGCTTCCTCTTCATGGGTGTGGCTGCCTTAACTTGTATGCAAATTTCTCAGGTATGGCTCTGCATATTTTATTCTTTATTTTATCAAATTTTGTATGGTTGGTGCTTAAATGACAAATGAACATGTATTTATGCTTGGCATGAGGTTTTGATTTCTTTCTTATGTTACATTTGTTTCTACTCTTTTGTATACTAATGACATGTTTATTATAATTAATATTTTTCGTGCTCAAATTATGAAGTGTATCTTTTTTTCTAAACAATTAATGAGAAGAGATGGTAAATGATCACACACAAATTGGGTAACTTTCACCACCAAGTGGGAGACTCTTATATGTTTTTAGTATTCCCTGTGTTTCAAAATAAGTGTTCATATTTCTATTTTATTTTATCCCAAAATTACGTTTCTACTTTGAAAAGTAGTGCCTACTTTCCAATTTTACCCTTAATCATGAGAGGGAGAAATTTATTGCATCCTCTTTAATTAAGAGTATAATAATAATAAATATTATGTAGTGTTTAGTAGTTATGCATTTTTGGAAATGTATGCTATTTTCATTGTGGACATTTATTTTGGGACGGACTGCCAGTACCAAAGTGCATTTTGCCAAGCACACTTTTTGACATGGTACAATTGCTTCATCTTTCTTGGTGCAGGTTGGCCGTAATATCACGACAAACGAACTAGCAAACTCGATGCGATATAGCTACTTAAGAGGCCCGGAGGTCGATTCAGAAACCCGTACGACCACGGGTGCAGGAAGAATTGTTCAGATTTGTTTATAAATGGTTACAACGAAGACATAGAGTTGATTGAAGAGGCAAGTCAATCAGAAGGGATCGATATGATGCCTATGTCGAGGAATTCGCACGGCAACGGTGATGCCATGATGGGTGGTGGTCATTCTATCAACCCAACGGAAACACCCATGTTATCGATGTGAGTAAGAACTCGAAACCACACGTTCATTCTTCTAGTTGTAGCCACGGAAACTAAAGATAAAAAGTAAAACCGATTGCGGTCCATTAGGGTTAGGGGTGGGTCTAAATTCAAATGGACTTGGTCCTAAATATGGTTAAAAGAGATAGATATGTTATGTTGTATTATTTATGCTCTTATGTTGATAAGATACAATCTAAGTTTTGTAGCTTGTTGGGTCCTATTTACTTACACATATTTATTGCTTTTTTGATGTATAATTTGTATAGAGACCGATTGCATCACTAGTTTAAACTGCATATTTCATCGGGGAGGCATTTGTTTTGATGTTAAAACTGTGTATTATGAATTTATAACTTGCTTTTTGTACTTTTTCTTATTATCGTGGGTCTAGGGATGTAAACGAGCCGAGCTACTCGAGAGCTACCTGAGCTCTTTAAAGCTCGAAACGAGCCAAGCCTTAACGAGCTCGAGCCTGAACTCGAGCCTGAAACAGAGCTCATTTACTAAACGTGCTGAGCTTGAGCCTCAAAATCAGGGATCGTTTAGGCTCGAGAGTTTAAACGAGCTTCACATATAATATTATGTATTCTAAATTTATTATTATTATTGTATTTAACATAAATGAAAAAAATCGATATTCAAAGCACATAATCAGGGATCGTTTAGGCTCGTTTAGTTAAGGCTCATGAAGCAACCGAGCATTAGCGACCCGAGCTTGAACCTTGTAAATGGTTCACGAGCCGAGCTCGAGCCTCAAAGCATAAGCTCGTACGAGCTCGAGCCTCAAAGCATAAGCTCGTACGAGCTCGAGCCTCAAAGCATAAGCTCGAACGAGCTCGAGCCTCAAAGCATAAGCTCGAACGAGCTCGAGCCTCAAAGCATAAGCTCAAACAAGCTCGAGCTTCTACAATTTTAAGCGAGCCTGGCTCGATTAGCTAAAAGCTTGGCTCGGCTCGTTTACATCCCTATGTGGGTCGGGTCCTATGCACTTTTTCAGCATCTTTATAATAAATTTCAAATATTCTAAAAGTTAATAAAATATCACTTTAATAGTTTAAGATGAAAGTTATTAAAGTTTTTGTAGAAGAATTTAGAGGATGTGAGGTTTTAGAGCATCCCAACCTAATAAAAAAAAACCACTAAAAATGATGGACATGTTAACACTAAAAGAAATCTCAACCTCTACTGTACTTTAAGAAAACCATATTAATAGCACCATATTAGTATGACGTATTTTATACAATTTATTAAATTATTTTTAAATACAAATGAATAATTTATAAACAAGTATTATAATAATAATTAGGAGTTAATTTATAAAATAAGTCATCTATGTAGATATAAAAACTACCCACTTTCAATCAATATTTTTTACACCAAAAAATTGGATTAATTCGGATAATTTATTTTACCTACAAATAATATTAGAAACAGTTTCTAATTATTAATAAATGGAATATATATAAAGTAGGTTATTAAATTATTTTTTGATAAGTTTAATAGTAGGCTCATTGGTTTGACATTTGATTTTTTACAATGTGATTATTAGTGAAAAGAAATTATTGATATTAAAATTGGCGACTTCCATAATTTTTTAGAGTTTTGCTAGACTATTAAATCATGTTACCGGCAAAATTGGTGATTTGCTAGATGGCAAGAGATGCTCTTATGAGAACTCTTATCATTAATTCTTAAAAACATTATACTTTTTATTTATAAGAATACTTCTCTAATTTTAAAATACTCTTCTTGACCTCTCTTAATGATTTGGGAGTACGATTAAACGTGCAATAAAAATGATTGGTAAAAGAAAACTTATATCATGTAGACATTCACAAGAAATGATCTATAGACATAATCTAGAGTATGGTTGGAACTGTTTTGATCATTGTTTAGATTTTTTGAAATCTTCTTCAAAATTACTCCATTCTCTTAATTATCAATATTTGGATTTCCCAAAAACCTTCTAGCAATATGTAACACTAGGCCAAGTGACAAAGGGTTGCTCTACCACCAAGGGCGGATTTAGAGCGTTATAGGTGGGGAGAAATGCCCCCGCTAAAATAACAATATGATAAAAATTTTGTAGGTAAAATTTGTTTTTGCTACTCTTACGTGCTTTGTTCCCCCACTCATTTTCGAGGTTTCCCCAAGTGGCTTAGTCTCTTTTAACGAAACCCCCACTTTTTGTCAATCTTGTTACTCTGTTAAAATATTGTTACCGTTAATTATTGTAATCATGCTACAATAATATATTAGTTGATGATTTCATCAAATGTACTCAATTTCTTGTTCTTATATAGTTTCATATATGTTCAAGCCAATTCATCTTGGAATGAAATTATATAAATAGTATACTTTGCTATTCAATCACCGATATGATAAAACAATTGAAATCAAAATTTACCTTATTTGATTAATCAACTGTTTAACCTGCAAGTTGAGTAATCCGAAACCGTTTTGGTTTGGGAGAGTTATTTCATTTTAGAATTCTTCTTTTATACTCTAGGGCCCCAAACGAACACCAAGTTTCTGGATCGTTCACTCGTCTACCAATAATGCCATTGTATTCCACTATATCCAACTTACCAATCCAACATCAACTGTACCAGTCCAACGACCACCATGAAAAGCAACTTTGTTGTCGAAGCTCCCGAATAGAAAATTACTAGTCCCCGGTATGCATCTATTCGGAACCCTTCGACAATAAAGTATTGGTTGAAGAACAAGGAACCAACATACATGTACATTTTGTTAAAATAAATCAAATCTTGATCACAAACTGTCCAAATGAATCGAAGAAGAAGGTAACAAGGTAATGACTTCATTTGATAAGAGAAAGAAAAAGAAGGCATATTTTACAGCACTCAAAAATCGGAAAGAAGTTGTGTTAAAGCGTTATTGGAAAAACACTTCAACACTAACAAACAAAAAAGGGTTATCGAAAACCACTACAACAAAACCAGTGCATCAAGACATTCTCGATTGATCAAACTTCACGAGCAATAAACTTATAATCTTTCACCAAATCAAACGAACCCAACAGAGGTAACGGGAGGATGTATGCAGATCTGCATCTACTGCCAGGATTAGAGAAGTTGATCTGTAAAGAAGACAAAATCTTTCACCAATGAGAAATTTGGTGTAAAATCTTCTACTTCTATACAAGCATAATATCGAGCTTGAACCTGTGACAATAAAGATATATGATAAGTATTCGCAATGTTAAATTTTTGGAAACTTCTTAAGCAAAAGTTACATATGGTCATGATCATGTAAATGTATACGTCTGAGATTAAGTTTACCATTAAAAATACGAGCTGTTTTCATCACCTCCATGTCTACGTTCTTATGAACGAAGGGTATTTTAGACTTTTGACTAGCGTGTAAAACTATAATCTATCATTTTTGTATCTTGTTGAAGCAAAATCTATTAGAATGAAATGTTGAGGTATCACAAGTTGATACAATATGTTTTTTTGCTTTGTA
Source organism: Centaurea solstitialis (assembly GCA_030169165.1). Classification (NCBI taxonomy): domain Eukaryota; kingdom Viridiplantae; phylum Streptophyta; class Magnoliopsida; order Asterales; family Asteraceae; genus Centaurea; species Centaurea solstitialis. The sequence goes on along the minus strand of CM058044.1, from coordinate 56,676,320 downwards.
AACGAAAAAGGATAATATAGTAATATTTTATTATCAAGATTTTTCAAATGTCCAAAATACCCTTCAATACTACAAAGAGGAAGACATTGTTGGTCTAAATCAACACCATCAATGGGGAAAATGTGAACATGACTTCCAAGATTCCCAAAATGTTGTAAATTTAATAAAAGTCACAGAGGAACTTTTTACTTACCAAATCAAGAACTGAAGAGCAGATGGAAGTAAAACCAGAGTTCTTTTTTTTCTTCCAGTTTCATCAAGAGACAGTAGTTTAGTTTCATGGGTTCCAAGGCACGAAAAAGCTTCGAAACTCGTCTTTGAAGCAACGGCTCTAATCTGAAAGAAGGAACACCGGTTTGCCACATTTTTGCTTCATGCATTTCATTCCATGCCTGCACCATCTCATCGATATTGAATCCCACGCCTAAAAACCATAAAATTGGCAATCAGAACTTGCTTCCAAGATTTCTTGAAGTTGTGTAGACAATGTGAAAGATACGTGGAACCCCTTCACATTACTCTTTAAAAGAGCCCTTGAATAGGGAAAGAAGGTTCCAACATATACTGAGCTCCAAAAGACCGTGTTTAGCAGATATGAGACTCTAACAGATACAAAGCATATGTCTTGGCCGTTCACCATTTTCATAAATTTGGATCTCATTTACAAGAAACGAAGATGGTTCCATAAAAATGGGAACTTTTTTCAAGAAAACTTAACCAACACTACAACAAAATTGAGTTTATAGGACACCTGAAATAAAAAAAAAAAGCGTCCTAATAGAGTGTTTTATAGGATCCAAGTTTATAGGACCAAACAAAAAAACATCCTATCTAAAAGTGTTACAATAAGTTTATAGGATGCTTTAGAGCGTTGTAATTCTTTTTAGGACATTTTCAAAATAAAGTTTCGTATTAGCTAACTTTATTTACAGGATGCTTTTTGAAAAGGGTCCTATAAACCCATATTTTTAGAGGACACTTGTTTTTATAGGATATTTTTTCAAATAATGTCCTGTAAATAGTTAATAGGACGCTTTATTTAAAAAAATCATCTAAAAAACTTGTTATGACGCCCATGAGCATCCTATAAACTGTCTGTGAAACATTAGTAGGTCGCTTTTTTTATTTTATTTTAGGCGTCCTATAAACTTAATTTTGTTGTAGTGCAACCTAAACCAAAGAAAACAAACCCAGTATATCTTGCTCGAAAGCAAGGTCTGGGATGAGATGTAAGCAGTCCTGACCACTACCCTCAAAGGGTAGGGCAGTTGTTTCCGTGAAAAAACTTAACCAACCTAAAGAAGGTTAAAGTTTGAAACTTGCTTCCAAGATTTCTCGAAATTATGTCGATAGAAAACACCATTTTCTAGTATAAGTAGCAAACCTTGTGGTGCACTAGGATTGGAACAGTGATTCTTGATCATGACCGCTATATGCGTATGAGGAACTCCGGCAAGCTCAAACTTTTCGATAGCCATCTCCAAACATTCGTGCCAAACAGGAATCATGAGCTTATACTCCATCACAGATCTCTCATAAAGCATCGTGCCCCACAACACGTTTATCCGAGACCTCATATTTGCAGCCTGTTCAGCCACTTCATCTTCCTTAACATCTTTAACAAATCTACTAAACTCTGTTTTCCGTAACTCTAACTTCACTTTATTTGGCCTCAAAACTTCGTTAACACGCTCTTTCTCCATTTCCTCCCACATTTGCATACCCTTTTCCATATTATCTTCGGCTTTGTTGTAAAGTTCAAAGGTCTCCATTGAATCCCACGTTTCAAGATCAACGTTCGTGCCAACTGCATAATACCAAGAAAGTTTCGCCTGTTCGAATTGCTGTTGTGCTAAAGCCAGAAAACCTTCATAGAAATCCGGCTTAATTTTGATTGCTTCTTCATACCTCTTACCGGCTTTCGAGTACTCCTTCTGGGCCCACTCGAACGAATCTTTAACGTGTGAAAGTATGGATTTTTCTCGTGACCCGTCTTCCGTAAGGTATACCCTTTTACGTGCTCGTGACATATGAACGTTTCCCCAATTAAACAAAGCCAAAGCTGCCATTTCTTGAAACTTATCGGCTGCGGTTTGAAAGATTTCTTGAGCTTCATCACTTGTTACAGTATCTTCCATGGCTTCAGAGTATAGTTTCATACCGAGCTCGTGAAGATCCAAATACGTATCCGTGTTGAATCCAACGTAGTTCTTGAAAAGATGAGCGAACTCTAGAATCCAATCGTCAATACAAGCAGACGAATTTGCGAGCTTTTGTTTACGTTCTAGGCTTCTAACATGGTCAAAGAACGGATCCTGCTCAGGGTTGACTTCGAAAACGAACAGCCGAAACGCACTCCGTTGATCGGAAGTTGATGATTCAGCCCACCGTAGTTCTTCATTCGTTGTGATAGTCACCATATCGCCATCTTCGTCTCGGTATTTTATTAGAACGGCCTTCGAAACCGGAAACCGTTCAGCTACAATCTCTCTTAGCTTCAGAATATCGCAATCGAAAGGGATTTTCGCCCATCTTATATCTTCCCCGTATACCAATTTGACGACCCTTTTCGGCTCTTCTTCTTTCCGACCCGTGCTTATTTTCTCCTCCACAACCAATTTATCTTCGGCCTTCTTCTCATCTCTTTCAAAATCCTTCGACTCATTCTTCTTTTCTGTTTTTCCATCGGTTCGACCTTCATCTTTGTTTTCCTCAACCTGATCAAGTTTTACACTTTTCTTGTCGGTTTTGTTCTTTTTCTTCTTATGTACCTTCTCTAATGGCTTCAAACTCGCTGGAGAATCTGGGATTCGATTAGAATCGTTCTCTTGTTTGCCAAAAGACTTCTTCTCTGGCTTATGTTCGGTCTCCAAACGGGCTTTCACTCTATCGACAATCTCCATTGCCATTAGATTCTTTGGCTCGATATCTAACACCGTAGTAACATCTCTCAAGGCCAAGTCAAGTCGGTTTAAGGCTTCGTAACACCTAGCTCTTTTCAAGAGTGCCTTACTATATCCCGGTGTGACTTCGAGAGCCAAATTACACTCGTGAATGGCCCTCGGAAAATCGCTGATACCCATTTGCATATAGCAGGCTGCGATGTTACTATGAAGATGAGAAACATCTACATGGTTTCTTGGAAGCAATTTGAGGGCTTTTTGGTACTTTAATATCCCTCCCTCATAATCTTTCTTCTGAAACAACTTATTTCCTTCATCTTTAAGTTCTTGGGCCATTGAAATGAAAATGCTAGTGTCTTTATCGTAGACCTTAACGGTATCATCATCCTCAACTTTGCTTTGTTTCGAATTTACATTAACATTATTTGCAGGTTTTGATCCTACTTTCTTGTTTTTCTTTGATTGTTTTCCCATTTTAAAACACCAAAATTGGATTTCTTTTTTCTATTGAATTCCCTTTTGGAACAATTGGGCTGAGGACTTAAAACATCCAAATTTTTTACAAGATTACAGTTAACCCTAAATATTTATTTCAAGAGGTATGAAATGATTGTTTTTGAAATTAAAGATGATTAATATCAGAAACCCCAATTTCTATCCAAGATCAACCAATTAAAGATCATATATCATCAAACCCACAAACAAATTTCACACACAACACCTTTTTCTATGTGTAACTAAATTATGATTCTAATAGCTCAAAATCAAGAATGATGATGAAATCAAAGAAACAAACGAAACAGACAATGAAATTAAAAACCCAAATTTTGTATTTTTTCCGTCTGAATCAGGATTTGTTTAAGTCAATTGGGGATGAACATAAACAAATCCCGATTCAGAAAAAGAGAGAGATGATGATCAATTAAGCAACAATAAGCAAAATTGTATCTTGTAGATCAAAAATCTTGACTAAATTGTGGGAAATTTGTATAATTTGGGGATTAAATTACGAAGAACTTATCTGGGTTTGGTGCAAAACTTGATCTTTTTGGTTGGAGGAACCTCGGAATTTCAGACTCCCCGGGAAAATTTTTAGAAAAGATGAAGCTTCTAAAGATTTGTCTTGGATTTGTGGATCTATTCTTTTAGTTATGAGTAAACTACAATTTTGGTCCCTATGGTTTACATTTAGCTATGAATAATGTCCCTATGCTTCGTTGAATATGATAACGGTCATTGTTGTTTGCATTTTTGCTTTGAGAGTGGTCCTTGACAGTAACAACGTTAGAAGTTCTTGGTTAAAGAAAGGGAATCATTGTCGTGTTATCATTTTTTTTTGTATTTATCTGTTTTCGTTTTACACATTGATGTATTTAGTTACCTGCCTTGTTCGACAATAACCTTCTTCTCGAGCTACTTTTACGGTAACAATCATCTTTTCTAGCCACCACTATTGCTCTTATCCTCAATCATGAACAAGATACATTTAAGAGACAAAATCATGAACTTATTTTCTCATCAACCTCTAAAATCCACAAAAACACATTCACAACAATTGTTGAACACACATAGACATCGATTGTGTTTGATTCTCACACACAAACACAAACCTTGTAGCAAAACCAATTCACATATACATACACAGTATATTTGATGAACACATAATAAACCCAGATTTTGTTCAATTTGGTTGTGATGATGTCTTGAGAGGGATATTAAGGCCGACAACAATTGAGATGGTTATTCAGTCGCAATAATGGACCCAAGGAGGTTATAGCGAGGGGAAGATTGGAAGGGTTGGGAGAAGGGGTAGATGTGTCTCGATGGAGGTATGTATATCACATGTTTGTTGTCCTGCTAGACAACACTTCTCCCCTACCACATGTCAACCTCCATTGATTCCATCAGTTGCATAGAAAGAAACTTAAAGGCTAGAGGAGGGCGGGTAGAATGGAGGTAAATTTGGTCCATGCTAGAGAATTGTAAGGACGAAGGAAACTTGCATTCATCATGATAGGGATACGACGAAACATAAAGAAAGAAAGAAAATGGAGGGTAGCCAGAAGAATATAAATGGAAGGAGGAAACTGGAGTTGTTGCTTTGTTGATGATGAAAGGAGGAAAAAGTCACGATAAGGAGGAAATAACCATGATGGTTCGTATATATGTATATATAATATTAAAAATAATGTAAGTGCTTAATTTTTAAAGAAAAATTAAAGGAACAAGTAAAAAAGACGAACCGACTAACAATGTTAGGATTCGTAGGGAGATCTAGAGAATGAATCATGCGATATACGTAGCATCCTAACTACTTTAGGGACTACTTTTAAAACAAGATGCAATGCACATTGACTATTACTGTACTTAATGATGTATGAGGACCATGTTTATAATAAGATGTAAACCATAGGGACTAAAAATATAGTATACTCTTTAAGGATTGTTTGAAATTAATATGTATTTTCTTTTCCATAATGGTCATCCACTTTTATGTCCTGCAAAAGTAAAAGGAGAAACTTTGGTAAAGGGATGGAAGATTATTATTCATTTTTTTCTAAAATATATAACATTATCCATAAAGGATCTAAGGTTAGAAGTGAAATAATCGTGAAAGGAAAAGAATGGATCTATTCATTTCTTTATTGAACGTAATTAATGATATGAGTTTAAGTTTAAAGATGATTTATGGCATAAATCTCTTGTTATTGTAACATGCTTTTTTAATTAATACAAAATAAACAATATCCAAATCAATAATATATTAATGTTGAATTCTTCAAGCATAGTTTTCTAAGAAAAGTGGAGTGGAAGACAACAACGAACATTGGCTTCCATGTTCTTGTTCACGACCTACATAACAATTTGCATTTTTAAAGAAACTAAACATAATAAATTGTTTGTTGCAAAAGCTTCAGTTTAGATTCCTTTATTTTCTTCATAATACATATAATATATAGAGAGGAAACTTCAAACGTGAACCACTTTTTCATTGTGAACATGAGGACAGCCGAAAGTGCGCTACGTGAAATAATCTGAAAAATACGCGACTAACTAAGCTTTATGCATACTGCATAAATCTATTATTCAGACTGAATAAAGCTTTATGCAGTATGCATAAAGCTTAGTCGCACTCTGACGCGGACGACTTAGCGCGCGGGCTAGCTTTATTCGAGTTTTATTCAGTTTGCATAATACATTTATGCAATATGAATAAAGCTTGAATGAAACTAACTCGCGACTTTATGCAAACTGAATAAAGCTAAGCCGTGGAAGTCAGATTGCCACGTGGCGCGCTATCGGTTGTCTTCATGTTGACAATGAAAAAATGGTTCACATTTGAACCCACCCCTATATATATATATATATATATATATATAGAGGGAGGTTCATACAAGAACAATCCAATTTGCAAGAACAAAGGAATCATGTAAATCACATGTGATTTTGTACTAAACAAGAAAAAACGAGTGTAGTACACTTGCCGACAAGGCGCGTGGGTCGGTGCGAGTGAGTGAGCGTAGTACAAAATCACCTGTGATTTACATGGTTCCTTCATTCTTGCAAATTGGTTTTGTTCTTGTTTGAACCTAATTCTCTCTCTCTCTCTCTCTCTATATATATATATATATATATATATATATATATATGGGTCGTATCCGTTACAAACCGGATAGTTTGTACAAACTATACAAATCAATCTCAACCATACATTTACATGATCAATGGTGTGGATTAATTATGTTCATAAATTTTCTGTCAACCAAATTTGAAAACTGCCTAAAAATTAGGAGATAAACAAAATCAATGGAAATCAATGAAAAATCAATGGTTAAGATTAGGTTTGCAGAGTTTGTACAAATTACTTGGTTTGTATTTGATATTTCCCCTATATATAATAAAGTAGATTATACCTCGTGTGATACGACACAAATTTTCTTGAATTTAAGACTGAGAACTTAAAAGAATAATTTCGTTTTGTCTTCAGTTTTATTCTGCATTAGATGATGTTAATTTTATGACTTTATGTGTTTTTAAATTACATACCAGATGTACAAAATTCAAGATAAAAAATATTCAATAATTAATTTATTTTGAAAGTATTGATAGAATTATACTGATATAATTATAAAAAAAATGTTTTTTAGTTAATGCATGATTCTATGTTTTTAATATGATAAGGGTGTAAAATGAAAACGTACGAAAATGTGAAACATATTACTTCTTATATATTTTTAATATTTAATAATAAGATTAAATAAAAAAAATTCAATAATGAGCTTGTTTTGAAGGTATTGACAAAACGATTATAATGATATAAATTGTAAAAAGAAAATAAACGTTATTTTAATGCATTTATTATTTATAATATTCGATTATTTGCGTTATATTACAAGGGTATAAAATAAATAAATAGATACAAAGATCAATAATTATCTTGATATATTTTATATTTTTAATAAGTAAAGGAAATTAAAATAAATAGATAGATAGAGATAAGTAATTAGGGTCTCATGTGTCGTTCTCTGGTGAGCTGGAAGCTTGAAATCAGTATTTTTCTGCCTAAACATGAACCTGGACGCCTTTTACACTTTCGGTTCATTTAAGTTTATCTGGACGCAATTTAGACAATCAGTTCATTTAGGCTTATCTGATTGACACACAAATTTTCATTTAATAAATCGAACTAATTTAGTGAACTAAAAAAAATATTTAAAAATCCCACTAATTTGGTGAATTTAAAAAAACAAAATTTACTTATTTAATTTGAATTGTTCAAGTTACTTTTTGCATTGGATATAAAAATATACGATTTGATCTATTTTCAAATTATCTACTTATTTCATTTGAATTGTTCAAACTAAACAACTCGTAGTCGATATAAAAAATACGAGTTGATTTATTTTGAAAATAAATTTATATTATTATTATAATCGTTTCATCAATACTTATAAAATGAGTTAATATTGAGTATTTTTTTTATTTCATTTGTTGTGGATTTAAAGATTCTATTATAATATTTTTCATTTTTGATCAATTGACCTTAAATTTTTATACATTTGATATACGACTAAAAAACTCATAAAACTATAAAATTGGAATCCAGTGATAGAGAATAAAACTAATACGAAACAAGATTATTTATTGAAGTGCTCAATAGACAATAGCTTAAAATGTTTTGTGGTGCATAGCATACATATGTATCTATTTATTAATAATCGATAAAATTACTTACATTAATAAAATTTTGTATTAACTAATTTATTTGTTGTAGGGGTGAGCAGAAAAAAACCAAAACCGAACCAAAACCGAAAAAACCAAAAAAAAACAAACCGAAAAAACCATTGGTTTTGGTTTTTAAAATTTCAAAAACCGACTTTTCGGTTTGGTTCGGTTTTATGATTCAAAACCAAACCGAAAAACCGAACCGAACCGAATAAATACTTCTTTTAGTTTTACTCTAGTTATTTAGTAAATGCTGAAAGATTTTGTTGAGTTTTTATTCATCTCTAGTTCTCTGATAATTTTCTTGTTTATGAGTTCTTATTTATCTCCAGTGCTCTGCTAATTTTCTTTTAGTTTTTGACTAATTAATAATTTTATCCTTTGCATTCTCCGTCTCATAATTACCTGAGTCCATGAATAACTTGACATCAGATAGAAAACATTTATATTAAAAATTAATGAAACAAATAATAAATTGAAGTCATTCTATGATGATGATAACGATTAATAATGTAAATTAGTCAATATTAAAGTGAAGTCATAGTTCTATAAAATACTAACTCTATCTTTTAAACATTCAGATGCGATAAACAGGAATTGATGATCTTGGATTTTGATTTTTGGACAAAAAATTGAAATCCGAAAACCAAAAACCAAAAACCGAATTGGTTTTGGTTTTGGTTTTGGTTTTGGTTTTGGTTTTTCTAAAAACCGAAATTTTCGGTTTGATTTCGGTTTTACCTCAAAACCGAACCAAACCGGACCATGCACACCCCTTATTTGTTGTAAATTTATCGTCTATTCATTATCAACTCGAGTATTAACTAATTAATAAATAATTAAAATTTTAGTAACATATATCAAATAGTCATTTTGTAACAAGATAACATTGGGTTTGGCTACCACATAAAAATTTGAACTCGGTTGAGAATATTAACAAAAACTAAATTTTGAATTCTATTGTTTTTCTAACTAAATTTTTTTTAATCGATAAAATATGTAATGTTTGATGTTTATTAAATAATATCATAGTTAGTTTATAAATCTACTAGTATACAACAAAAACTTTGTACTAAAATTTTCACTATTTAAATAACTATTTCAACGACATTACTTTTAACGGAAAATTTATGAAACATCATTTTCAAATATCGTAATGTTAAGTGCAACCAAAGTAACTCTATGCTTGATACATTTAGTTGATTGTAACTTTAGGCTTTTTTTCCTTAAAAAACTCCTAACTAACATAGTGTGGGTAATATGAATGGCAAAGATCAACATATTTTGATGATAAATTGTGGATTAAAAATAGAGTTAGACATTAATTCTGTTTTCTTGTATATTGTATATAAGTTAAAAGAAAAGGTGTTAGTCTTTTCTACAGAAGGTCAGAAGCTAACTTGTGTTAAAGTATGCAGACAAGATTTGAGTAAACTATAAAAATGGATATGGCAAGGGGTAGGATCGGACAAAACAAGATGGGGCATGACAAAACTGTTTATCTGGTGTTTGGTACAATCAGAGCAAGATAGGAAAGGACAAGTTGCCAATAATCTCTCCTTGCCATTTTGTCCCTACAAGCATCGATTAGTTAGGGTTCATCGATTGTTGAGATTTGTGTTTTATTTCGATATTGATTTTGGTTTGGATTATGGTTCATTCATTGTTGGTTCATTTAGGGTTTTGAGGTGATGTTGATTTTGGTTCTAATTTTGGATTTTGGGCTTGTTTTTTGTTTTGATTATGGAACTAAGGTTTAAACATAGATTTTGTATTTGAGATATAGGTTTCGGTTTGGAGATAACGATCAGAGGAACGAGAATGATTTCAAGATGAGGTGAGTGAAGTTAGGTAGAATTGTTAAGTTGGACACATGGCACGCATTTATTAGACAATATAACAAGATTTTAGTTTTTAATAGAAAATGAGATAAAAATCTAAAAAAATAATAATGTCCATTATTTAAGGATCGTTAAAGGAAGGGATTAAATTCAGATGCTTAATTCGGTCATCTTGTATTTTTGAAATTGTAGCGACAAAAATGTTACAACCGAGTAACCGGCAAACCACATAGACCAAAAACATATACTTTACTCCAAATGAAATCGAAAGGCTATATTTGGTAAATGGTGTGGACCAAAGCATGCATGATGCATGTCTTGAGCCCAAAGCTCTACTTGTGCCTAGTCAATTATGCCTAGAAGCATTGTCTTATATAAAATAGTGGTAGTGAATACTTAAAATAATTGTTCTGTAATATGTATATTTTCATTGCCTCAAATTTGGGATCAAAGTGAAATAAGAAAATCAAAGGAAGGGTTAGTTAGGCTAAGTATGAAAGAAAACTTTGTATCACATAAAGAGAACAATAGTCCTAAGCCACCATCCAAAGGGTGCAATTACAAAATGTTTCTTTCGTGCAAGCCTCCTACTTACAATGGGGAACGTGACCCAATGCTAATATTGAAATGGGTTGGTTAGATGGAAGCTATCTTTGACACCAGTAAATGTGAGTATGAAGATAAAGTGGTTTTCGCAGTGACTATGTTGAAATCAGATGCCATATTTTGGTGGGATATCGAGACGGGTACTAGTGGCCTGGGGTGGCCAAAAGAATGTCATAGGAGTAGTTTACGAAGAGATTCAAAGATCATGTAATGCATTTAAACGCTTTATTTGAACCACAGGAGGTCCCACCATTAAATATAATATATATATATATATATATATATATATATATATATTGTTCCTTTAAATCAATAATGTTGAATTCTTCAAGAATAATTCAATAAGAGAAAGTGGAGTGGAAGACAATAAGAAACATCAACTTCTATGTTCTTGTTCACGACCTACATCAAAATGTTCATTTATTTAAAAAAGTAAACATAATAAGTTTTTTTATAATCCATACAATATTTGATAATAAATATTACATACACATTCACTATTTGAATTACTATTTCATCTATACTACTTTTAACGGAATTCGTGAAACGTCAATGTTAAGTGCAACCAAAGTAACTCCATGTATGTTTGTTACATTTCCTTGATTGTAACATTAGGACTTTTTCTTTTTCATAGTGTGTGAATATAATGATGAAAAAGTTGAACAAGTTTTGATGAGAAGTATGGATTAATAATAAGGGAAAAGTCCAAAAAAAACCCAACGAACTATCCCATTTTGAATAGTTAAGTCCCTAAACAATTTTTTTGAACAAAAAAAACCATTAAACTTTGTCATTTTGAATGATTAAGTCACTAAACTATTCTTTTGAATGAAAAAACCATTAAACTTTTTCATTTTGAATGATTAAGTCCCTAAACATTTTTTCCAACAAATTGTTGGAAAAAATGTTTAGGGACTTATATTTGTTTAACCTAAACTAACATAGTTATATTTTACCTTTAAAACCTTCATAGTCGGTTACATTTAATTTTTTTATTTTTATTAAAATGGGGTAAGTAACCAATTTTTGAAAGTTTAATGGTTTATTTATCAAAAAGAAATTGTTTGAGGACTTAATTAATCAAAACGAAAAAGTTTAATGGTTCTTTCATTCAAAAGAATAGTTTAGTGACTTAATCATTCAAAATAAGAAAGTTTAATGGTTTTTTTGTTCAAAAAAATTGTTTAAGGACTTAACCATTCAAAATGGAATAGTTTGTTGGGTTTTTCTGGACTTATCCCTAATAATAAAGCTGAAAATAAATTTTGTTTTTATATTTATTGGATTTAACATAAAAAAATTAGGGTGTCATGCATATGTTAACTTGAAATAAAGTAGTGTTTGGTAGGTAAATAAGATTGGGTTGGACTATAGAACTAGACATGACAAAAGGGTGTGACTAAGGGCGTGCTTGGTTCATTTCTGGGAATGAGAATGAGAATGAAAATAGGAATGCATGAGAATGAGAATGGGAGGAATAAACATTGTATTGATGCTGCTTGGTTAACCCAATATAATCAATGAAAAAATGTTTCATATTAAGAAAATATTTTTCCTCAACTTGAAAATACAAAGATGTTTCATTTAACATCAAGATATGGAACAACATATGGAAAAAAAAACTAAATATAAATAAAATTTTCATTCCCCAAAGTTTGGTCAGGAATGAAAATTAATGGATCTGCAGAAATGATTTCATTATATAATATTCAACCAAGCATCAGGTTTCATTATCATTTTCATTCCTTGCCCTACAATACCTCCAACCAAACAGCCCCTTAGACAAGAGAGGATGGGACACGACAAATTGTCTCTTTAGTGTTTGGCACGATTAAATTTGGATATGATAGGACATGACAAATTGCTCATAAAAAACTGTATTTTTTATTACATAATAGTTATAAATAACACGAATCAAGTAGATATATTTCAGGAGTAAAATACATGACTGGTATGTAATTTAAGTGTTTTAACACATTAGATCTTTACTTTGGAATATCTATGAATTGTATTAATGTGGTTTGCTTTTAATATAAAACACGATTATTTATTAAATGAAAATTTTAATTTATTATAAATATTAAGCTTTATTGGGAAAAAGATTTGAATGTTTTGGACACATAGGAAAACATGTTAAAAATAGTTTGTAAAATCAATGGATTAAAAAGAAGGCTCTTAAATTTACTTTTATAAGTTGTTTTGTATCCTTGCAATTGTGTCCTAGTGGGCCTATTATCCATGCACCATGGTCTCTTGATTTAAATTTGTCATTATAAGTAAATAAATTAATAAAAGAGATGACCACATCTTCTTAAATGTGAAAAGCCTACAAATAACAAACCCATGTGAATGATAGTGCAAATACATTCCATCTTTTAATATATATCAATCATTTCCCATTTTAATGCTCACAAATTCTCAAACCCCATGCTTTTAATTTGTCTTTGATTTTTTTTAATTAATTTTTTTTGAAGGGCGTCCGGGCAAAAGCCCGACCAATCTCTGATAATTTTGAGGGTTAAACATGACCGCACTTAAATATCCCCAGGCATGTGCACGGGAATGCTCCAACTCGGTTAGGACGCTATGAACCTCCGAACGATAACCAATCTGCCACAACACTGGAAGACAATAAAAACTTAGTCAATACATAAGCTTTTATTCTATTTAGTTCTTTTTCATACGATAAAAACTTGTGTATTGACTAAGTAATTTTTTGTTGGTATGAAAAAGTTATATTTTTATTTACTATAAGTTCTATAATCTTATTAGTGTTATATGAATTTGGAAGGTTTACTAGACTTGTTAAATCAACCATGAGGATTGCAATATGACTAAAAGGTTAATAAATTAGATCTTACATTTTTTAATTTTCCTTAAAATATATGAACTTTGTTTTAAAAGGACCACATTTAAAAATCTTAGTTCAACTTGCATTTATTCATGTACATACGCAGACTTAAATGCTATTTTGCATGCAATAAACTCTTGTCCTAGACTATTAATTAAGCTAAAATCCGACAGTTTAATTCTATTTATCCATTCAATTTATCTCTTTTTTTTTAATGCGTAGAAATCTATTAGAAAAGAGAACAAGCTAGCAAGCAATTAGCAGAAACATGAAACGAGAAACAAACCAAAAAAAGAAAAGAACAATTACAAGGGGAAAAGGTTAAAAGGGGAACAACACCAGCTATACCAATCAATTTTCAGCCTCTTGTTACCTCTCGTGTTCAGCCACAGGAATGATAAACCTTGGATCTAGTTTAACATAAGAGGTATGGACTCCTTAGATATATTGTGAACGATCTCGTTTCTAGTCCTCCAAAGCTGCCACACATACGTGAAGATCACCGCATAGAAAGCTTCCAGCTTAGCTCATTTAAAATCAGCTAAATCTGCCCAAGATAATAAAGCTTCCATCAATCCAGGGATTGAATCAACATTCCACCAGCACACGATCTCCGTAAGTAATTAAATTACGAGCGATAAAAACAGTCCACGAACAAGTGTTCCTCCATTTCTGAGACCAAAGAACAATAAAGGCATTGAATAGACTATGGTATAATTACTTTTTTAACAAGTTTACTAAAGATTGTCAGTATAAAATGTTGAGTCTTCCACAAATGAATGTTAAATGTTACACATCAAAACAAAATCAACAAATGTTTTACATGCTCAATCATCATACTACATCATTAAGTGTGCTAAGCATAGAATTGTCAAAGCCGTATCTTACGAAAATACTTACATAATTTACAAAAAACAAAACTTTACTCAAGTGCATTAAAATATAGCAAATTTTGATTTATCTATATTTAAAGTAAAATTTTATATTTTACATTTTTCTTTTCCATTTATATATGTAATATATTTTTAAAATTTCTATACTACAAAAAATTTGCTTATTATTTGTTGATTTTGTAATATTTGATAACAAGTATATATGTCATTTACCAAAAGTTTGGTAAATATTTTTGGAAAAGTTACGATAAAATGGAGAAAGTCTTCAACATAAAACTCATTTTCTACATATTTCTTAGGGTTGTTTGTTTACATAATAGTTCCTATTAGGAGGAAACTTCTGAATTATCAAGAGGTGAATTTTGTTTGGTAAAAGAATATCTTTTAATGGTTTTAAATCCTTTGAATGATTTTATATCTTAGGTCTCTCTTAACTATTTAGTGGCCTAATTTCATTTTTAACAATTACAAAACAGCCATATTCATTTTGAACTATATGATAAGAGCATTTTAATCATTTTATTACTTATGGATTGTTTGGCGGTTGCTTAATGGTTTATTGCTGGATGATTAGGTGGCCAGAATGATTAATTAAGAGGCCGTTATGATATATTGTAAAATGAAATGTGGTTGTTTTGTAATAGTTGAGAATGAAATCAAGACGCTAAATGGTTACAAAACCATTCTGAGGGTTTTAGAATTATTAAGAGACATTTTTTTTTGCCAAATAGGATTTGCTTATTAACGATTCAGATGTTGTCTCTTACTGGAACAGTTAAGGCACTATTTGTTTTTTAAAAGATACATCTTAAAACTTCTTAAGTCTTGAAATTAAGAGGTACGTAGACTTAAGACTGTTTATTTTATTTTGTAAGAATATATATAAAACCAGTTACTGTCCTCTAAAGTTGTAAGAAGTACGTCATTTACTTCTTATTTCTTAGATGAAAATCAAACGTTAGATCTTTGAAAAACAAACAACCTGTAAACCATTCAACAACTATCAAACAATCAATCATTCGGCAACAACGAGCCATTCACGAACCACCGAAGAGACCCTGAAGTCGACATTGCTCCGATTCCGTCGCTTTTCCGGTCGTAGAAACCCCAACAAAGCGGCGTGCGACGTCTCGATCTCTCTCTGCTACGATGTTGACTTCCATGTGGACCTGCCTAGTAGTCTGCTTGGCAGCTACGTGACAAAAATTCTCTTCCACGTCAGCAGTGTACAGAAGTCTATCGCCGTCGTATTTACTCCTCTTGTTCCCTGACATGTGGGTGTGGGTCCCATCCGTATATCTTGTTTTTACCCACGTTCTTTCTTTCTATCTAACCTTTGAACTATTTACACTTCAACCCCTCTTTATTTGGTTCTCTCAATTTCACCACAAGAATTTTTAGACATCATAAATAGAAATGGTGTAGAAAATATTCTTCCAAGGATTTATGAAAGTTTATCTATAAGAGTTGCCATTTTTCTCCTGGTCATTTTTTTTAATAAGGTTCATTTAGGCTTCGCCTAAACTATATCCCTGGCAATTTGGAAATGGAAATTCGGCCGTCTAAGATTAAGCCTGACCACAAGATGCGATTCTAACCTGGCCGTCTAAGATTAAGCCTGACCACAAGATGCGCACGAAGAGATTCTATCCTGGGGTGAATGAGATACCATCCGCATTCCCTACAGACATTACCGTTACGCCACAAGCCTTGTATATGTTCGGTTATTAAATTGATAATTATTCACATGTGGTCCATGTATGCTTAGGGGTAAACAATGGATACCTTTACCACATCGTTATTCCTAGGGGTGTTTAAAAAATTGAAAAACTGAAACGAACCGTATGATTTGAAACAGAGAAAACCAATACCCGAGCAATCCGTGACCCAAAAAACCCAAAAATAAGGGTATCCGCCGACTCGTGGACGGGTCAGGTCTGGTTATTTAAATGTACTACCTGTGGATACCTACCCTACCTCATATATATTTAGTTTATTAAGAAAAATATATTTATTAATACCTTGTAATAAAAAATTACTAATATTAAGAAGATCTCCATCACATGTCGGGTTTTCTTCGTTCACCTCCGCTGCCATTGGTTTGTCAGTCAAATTTGGTCTAGATCGTATTTGCATACCCATATTGACGATAATCCTCCATACTTTTATTTTCATTTTCTAATATTTTTTATTGTTAACTTTTTTAGTTTTCCACAAAATAACTTCATTTTCTAGTATATATATTTTGTGTATATTGAAACACTCGACAAAATACGGGTAACCATGAACCGGACTGTGGATACCCGCTCCTTTACGGTTCAGTTAGGTGTGAGTACCCGCCCCACACAGTTTGGGTTCGGATAATAAAATTAGGTACCCGTCCCGTACATATCGTTCTCAAAATTTTCACTACCCGCTTTGCCCCGCTCCGTGAACACCCCTAATCATTCCAGTGCAGTGTAAATTTGTTTACCTTTCTTAGTGACCTAACATTTTTTGTTGTGTATTATGATGTCATCACTAGATAAAGATTTTTGGATCTGCCTCTGTTTATGCTTGATTTCATAAAGTCAAAAAACTTATCCGACATTCTTAAAAGAACTACATGGGTCCTTCTTTGAAAAACAAACAATCCTGCCGAACTAAACATAAATAAAAACAAGCATGCATCAATACAAGAAATAACATGCTTTCATTAATTTTACTTCTTTTTATCACTTTTTCCGATGCTCTTATTCTGTCCTGGGACGGATCTATAGTGAAATTGATGGGGGATGGGCTAAAAGAATCTCATTTTTCTAGGTTAAAAGTATCATTTTTTCAAGTTTCTATCTTATGTCTGCCCAGTAATTTTCTATCTGTGCCCCTACCAACCAGAAAATAGTACAAGAAAATCAACCAAAAATATACAAAATCAACCAAAAAAACTAAAAAGTTTATCGAAATCGACACACAAACTTAAAATTCTTCCAAAATCAACCAAATAAATATAAAATTTTATCATAAAGGTGGAATCAAGCTAGAAACATATTGTAGGTGCTATCACTTGCCAAAAATCCTGGATCTGCCATGGTTTCTGTCAAGCCTTCTTCAATTTCAATATCACTTTAAGAAGTACTACCTCAGCCTCTATGTAACGCTTCGTGAGAAAAACAAAATTCATGCATGTTTCCGTATGTATATAAAAGTCAAGGGGGTATTTCATATCGAAATTTCGAAGTTGAGGGTGGTAATTTCAAATCAAAATTTGAAAGTTGATGGTGCAAGTGAAAGAATAGAAAGGAGGGTAAAATAGTAAAAGTTAAAAAAGGTGTAGAATAGAATGGTCATATCAAATCTAGTCTTTTTGTGTTGGGTAGGATCCGTGAAGGGTCACTGAGGCTGGCAAGAAATGATGGATGGATGAAGGAAGAATGGCTGTATTCGGTTTATGATCCATCTTCAACTGTTCCAACTACCCTCTTTCTTAATCAATGCCCCATGCACTCACACAAACCATAATAAAAACAATTTCTTCTTTTTCTTTGAAAAAACATTAAATGTTATATATTAGATCTTGGAATTTCTCATGTCACAAGTTAATTTTAATTTTATGGGTCCCATGGAATTAACTTATGTGTACTCAAGGTTGAAGACATGATTTCAGGTTAAGATGTCAAACAGTGAATTTAAATTTTCGATTTAAGGTATTCAAATAAAATGTTAATATAGTTTTTCAGTGCTGTGGCGGATTGGTTATCGCTCGGGGGGTTCATAGCACCCTAACCGAGTTCGAGCCTTCCCATGTACATGTCTGGGGACATTTAAGTGGGGACATGTTTAGCCCCCAAAATTGTCGGGGATTAGTCGGGCTTTGGCCCTTCAAAAAAAAAAACAAATGTTAATATAAGATATTTGATTATTGTTGGTTGTTGTAAGTCCTGTAAGACTTTGAAAAGAAATTTGAGATGTGATGAATTTGTAGATTAACAAAAAAAAAAAAGATTATGAATGTTGTAAGTATTGCTTGTAAAATGTTGGAAGAGAAAGATAACATTTTTATGTTAATAGTTTTATAATTGAAGGTCAAGATATATATATATATATATATATATATATATAGAGAGAGAGAGAGAGAGAGAGAGAGAGAAAAGTTCAAATACAAACCACTTTTTGGTTGTGAATGTGAGTACAACCGACAGCACGACACGTGGCAAAAATTCAGACTGACATGCGCAACTTAAGCCCGTGACTTAGTGTTATTCATAATGAATAACGCTATATTCATAATGAATAACGCTATATTCATAATGAATAAAGCTAAGTCGCGGGCTTTATGCACACAAGTCGCGCGTGTCAGTCTGAATTTTTTGCGACTAAGCTTTATTCATACTGAATAACACTTTATTCAGTCTGAATAATAGTGTTATTCATTATGAATAAAGCTTAGTCGCAGAAAATTCAGACTGACATGTGGCGCGCTATGGGCTGTCTTCACGTTCACAGCCAAAAAGTGGTTTGTATTTGAACCCACCCCTATATATATATATCTATTTATCATCAAATTAATCATTATTCATTAATTTATAACAAACATAAATGATATTAATATAAATATTGGTATTGTACATTATATATGAAAAATAGATTTTACAATTCTTTGACCAAAAAGGACATTCCACTAGCTAAGCCACTGTATGTACTAGGTAGTCCAAACATTCACAATTGTTCTCACAAAAAATACTTTGTTGTATATTTTACATGTAGAAACAATCATTTTTTTAAGAACAACTACGTGACTAGCTAGTACCTAGGCATTTTAAAAATCTTACTCTTCTCCCATCGATGAACTTTATTTCGATGATTCTAATTTCAACGAACAACACCATTGATTAAAGTTGCATACAAGCGATCATCATCGTGATAGCACTTTGTGATCATACCCACGTGATACACATTGATACCCATACTTGTAGTCATTGTTTATGTGTTCATAACATCAACATTGTGATATCCAATGTGATATCCATCATATACATGTTGATACCCAGTGTGATACTCATTGTTTATAATGTGTTCACAACACCATATGTTAATTTTGGTACAACAAAACGGAAATATGGAAAGAACAAGAGGGTTGTTAATATGGAAAGAGAGAGATATTATTATTAAATTATTTAATTAAATATAAAATAGAAATATGAAATTACTAAGTTATTTTACTTCATTTGTAGAAATCACGTTAATTATCTTAAATAATTAGCTCACATTGGATCTTACGGTTACCACAAACTATCAAGTAATTATTTGATTAAGACCCTACATGTGTTATATACCTAGTATGAGATTGGTAGTTATTAAGGAAATGTGATGGTGTTTCTTAATTAGAAAAGTAGTTTTAAGAGCACATCATATGGCCTAAAAGGGCAAATAAGAAGTTAAGTAGATAGAGGCTTCAAAATGTGGGTAGTCTATATTCCCCCCCAATTGCTACTCCTTTGTCTTGATTAAATAGACAGATCTCACAACTTATCTTTAAGGACAGTTTTGTCCCTTCCTTCCTTCCACTTTAGCTTCTTCATTAGTCAGTATTTATTTATTATATATCCATGCAAGTATACAAGTACTTGACCAAGGGTAGAACAAGGAAACTTCAACAAATGGAAAACCATCATGATGTGGGTCCCATATCACCCTCTATATATATGTATCACACAATTGCTATCTTCCATCATATATATCATTCAATTACTGAGAGAGAATTGATTATATATATATACATATATGTGTATATATATGTAGAGAGAGAGAGAGAGAGAGAGAGAGAGAACTAGATATATACGCAGGTTATAGTATTGATATTAAACTCAATGAAGCCCTTTCTGGTGGTCACTCTTTTGCTTATGTCCAGTCTTCTTTATGAAGCTCAAGGTATGTTCCAACTTCAACTTTTCAACATACATGTGGTGCATATATACATACATACACGTGCACATGTATATATATATTGATTTGGGATCACGTGATACCAAAGTGTTTTTCTAATACCAAGATTGTACACTTGAAACTTCATCGCATAACACTCTGAAGTTAACTTTTCACAATATTTTTGCTATGAAGGTTGAGATTTTTTTTTTTATATTCATAGTGTTTTGCTGTGAAATTTCAAGTATAAAATTTTAGTATCACTGTTTTCCCGTAAATATGATCATATATATATATACACATATATAATATATATCATATTGGGTACGTAGTTCTGGTATTTTGATATCATGGTATTCTAAAGTTGCCTCCATTGTGTATTTGTTTGCAGGAATAAATAGAAAACTCATGACAAAAACCCTCTCTTCTAGTACTACAAGTGGTATCCTCATCCCTTCAAAGGTTGGTAGTTTCTAAAAAAATTCACATATTTTTGACAAAATAAAGTTAAAAAAATAATCAATTTTCTTTGAACTAACATATTCTTGATGGGTCATATCATTTGAACCCTCTTGTTATCTTAAATCATTATATTGGAGATAAATGAAAAAAAAAACTTTAATTTGATGTTGATGTGTACGAATATGAAAATGATGGAATGGCTCTCCTAATTTTAATGAATTTCCATTTGTAGGATCACGAGAATGATGGGAAAACGGTAATCAAGTCTACGGAAGCAAGTTTTGCAATTAATTCACCACCAAAACGTTCAAAATATGGCAAGACAAAGGTTGGGGCGCACCCTGATGTTATAGACCTAGCCGAGATGGATTATTCTCCGGCTCGGAGAAAACCACCAATACATAACTAAGATTAAATACAAAATGAAAAGAAAACTTCATTTAAATAAATATGTTTTGGATTTTGGAAGTCTATATGAAGGTAGATCGGTCTCGAGGACGCATACCTCAAGAACAGAAGGCAAATGCTTTGATCTCTCAGCAAATTTGTTTATAATTGAATAATTAACGCATTTTGATTTACGATAGGTATATTAGGTGCCGAAAGAAAACAAATGTGTAGATATTGCTTTATGTTATTGTCTTATATAGCTAGTATCGGTTTAGATAAATTGTTATAAATATGTTTTATAACCATAAGCCCTTGGTGAGCTTTGTAGGCCTTTGTTGGAATAAAATGTGTGAATGTATATATAATTAATGAGATGAGAATTGGTAAGGATATGTATTCTTTTTTGCAACAAAAAGATATAATATATTAATTCATTTTACTTGAGATTACTTAGTACTCTTGTTAGAGTATGTAAATAGAGAACATTGATTAATGTTAAAGTGAACGCTATAGTTTTCAATGAAATTGTTCTTACAATTTCATTATAAATTAATCATTATATTCGTTACAAATAAAAACGAAGATGGTGCTTAGAGCATCCACAATGGTGGAACCTCCAAAAACCTTACTTTACTATATTTTTTCCTATCACGTCATTGTCATCTCAACAAACTAAGAATCTTCTTAAAACTCTACAATGAAGATTTTTACAAAAACCTCACTTCCATTTTCTTATTTATGATATAAGTTTTATTTATGTAAGTTATTTTATAACAGGAAAGAAAACTATTACATGAACCTGCACCCGGGTTCCAATAAGAACCTGTGACTGGGCAAGAAGCTCTGTTCCACGGTGAAGGTTCTTATAAAAACCCCATGAAGAACCTCAATTGTGGATGCTCTTATGGAATAAAAAGAACAAAACAAATCTAATAAACTTTATAATTAAATAAGTTAAAATGCATACAAATATAATTTATATCCTAATGATATAAAAACAAATGTATACCTTTTAAAAGGGTATAAATTTGTTTTAATACAATAGTAACTTCAAAATCGAGCCCCTAGAGACCCTTCTGATTCTAACTTTTATGTCCATGACCTTTGTGATCCTCAATAGCTTTCGTGGAATATTGGTTTAATTGTTAATAGGTTCTCTCAACGTGACCCAAGATTGCATTCTTAACCTCCCACCCCCTACTACCTGATGCTCTGACAAGCTTGTATGTCATTGGTCGCCTAATGGGTATTACACCATTACGTCGAGCTACAAAATCATCACGGAGCGATTGGTGTCGTACTCCCACCTGGAGATCTACACAGATTGGTAGAGAATTCAGAACACCAACATTCATTTCAAAGTTAGGTTTTTCGTGTGGAGAGTCATTCATAACGTCATCCCGACCCGTGATGCCCTTCAAAAAGGAGGATTGCATATCTCTCCCCCTTTGTCCGTTTTATGACTGAAACATTGAGAACATAGTTGGCATGTTTTTATTGGTTGCCTCTCCGTGAGCCCTATTTGGAATAAAGCTACGTTAGGCCATCTCATCGACAATATGATTGATAGCTCTGATTCTTTGGTTGCGTTAATGTTAGATTTCCCAAGGAGCACTCACTCCAAACAAGTAATCGCTTTCTCATGATTTTATGGAGCATTTGTACTGTAGAAACGATATATTGTGGAATGATGGCCTAAGAGACTCAATGATGGTCATCAAATAGGTTGACAACATTCTAGTGGGCTCACAAGTGACTAGAAGCTTCCATCTCTTGGATCAGTCGACTACTAGCCAACCTTGTACTAACAAATGGCACCTGACAAAAAGAGACGTTGCTACCTTTGTGAACTCCAACTCGGTAGGACTTATTATTCAGGATTGTAGGGGAAGCTTTATTACTGCTAAAGCGACTCTTATTCCCTTATTTCCCTCGGTCTGTGAATGCCAGGAGTACAAACTTAGAGATGCTATTGAATGGATTATTAATTGTGAATTCTCTAACGTGATTTTTGAGACAAACGTTAAAGTCATGGTAGATACAATTTACGACTCAATTGTCTTGACAACTCGAAATTTGGAGACATTATTCTCGAGATTAATTCATTGTCTCCTAGGCAACCTTGGCAACATTTCAATCCATGTTATTGGCAGACAAGAAAACGACGTGGTTGACTTCTAATGAGATACTCCTGTTTTTTTATCTTGTCCTAACATTTTCAATGTAGCTCTGCATTTTAAACCCTTGTATCAATGATGTTTGTTACGATCATTAATTTTATGAAGCGACTAATCCTCGATCGGATGATGTCTCAATCTCCCTTAAAACTTTACATTATCTTTTCAATAATCTCTATTTTTGGTCATTAAAACTTTATTTGTTAAACTTGCTGATAAGTTAGATAGTAGTATAAATAAATTATCTTTAGCAAAAACTAGTTGATTAGCTAATTGAATATTGTAAATGATCAATAAAATGTATTATAAAATTAATCAATTACAATATTTCATAATATAATTAAATAAGTTCTTATAGTATGAAAATATAATTATATAAAGAAGCTAGTAAAAAAATTAAAATTTTAATATATTAGTTAAAACAATTCAATTAATTACTATCCATATTTGTATATATTGTAAAAAAAATTGACTTTTTAAAAAAATTTAGAAAAAGATCTAAATTAATGTATGATTTTAAATAACTATTAATAATAATAACAATAATAATAAATTCATCAATGTCACTTATCAACATTAATAATAGTTTTGAAAAATATAATTAATAACTAGATTAAGTACTTGATTAGAAACATTTGGCACGATTTTATTATCTATAAAAATAAAAATAAATTCTCTTATAAAACATACATAAAGATTTTTATAATTGTTTATTTTTTAATGGTTAAATGTGTTAAACAATAAAAAGATAATGACAATATAAAATTTATTGATAAAGTTAATAATAATTCTAACTAATAAATAAACGATAATTATATAATGAATGATTAAAATTAATTTCAAGTAAAATTAATTACTACTATACTTATTAATAATTAATATTTGTTAATTATTATTAACAGTTAATTTTTGTGTGTGTATATATATGCTTAATTTTAAAAAATAAAACTAATACTAATCAAGTTTATAATTGGATAAGTACCAAGAAGTTCTTAAAAATCTACTTTTGCTAACATTTTAATAAACTTTTTATTTTCATCCGAACAAAAACACAAAAACTAAATTAACTTATGTTATTTAACAACACTCTTACTAAACTGAAATTTTAATGAACCAAACCCAAAACCGGAAGTAAATATAAATTTAATGATCTATAGGTGTTTATACACATTTGTCATTAGACAAATCAACAAACAGCCTCTTAATAAGCTGAAATTTTATGTATATTATAATACCCTTATTTTGAAACTTTGGTTACTATACACAAATCTTAGTTATAGTTGCAAATTTAAAAAAGTTAGACATATTCCATAACCCTCCGTTGGTGATAACAAATTATCCTATCGACATTAGCAAAACTCATCTGGACCCCCACACACCCTTGGTAGTTGGTACCACACTGTAGTCATACACCTTATTTGGATCCATGTTGTTTGATGAGAACTACTCAATGTATATCAAAACTTTATATTCACATTAACCTAGATTTATATTTGACGAGATATTTACTAAGTTTTGATTCTTTAAAAATTCCAAAAACTAAGGGGGCAACCCCTTGGAATTAGTGGCACGACCTCCATTTTATGATGATATAAGTTGATCTGAACAACATTTATGAGTGTACACTTTGTACCTCTTATCTCACGTATATTTGTCTTATCATAATCAATTTCAAATCAATGACAATTACAACAAAATATTTGACTATACTAAAGTCCAATATCCTTATTTTTATTATAGCTTGTCTCAATTTTAGTCATTTTAAGAAAACAAACGACATTGTTTGTCAAAAATAAGCTAGTTATAAGTCAGCTGATAAGCTAACTTATTTTTGGGTCATCATTTGAATAAACTAGCTTATAATTAGCTAATCTATTATAAGCTACTTTGAATAACTTATAAGAGTTTTCCGTGACTTTTTTTCTTCGAATTATACTCTTTATTGACGCATTAACTATTATTAACTAAAAATAAATAGTAATTAAAGTTGTACTTTTCTCTCATAGTTAATAAAGGGGTTGTTTGTTTACCTTTTAATAGTTCTATTAAGATGCAATAGTCTCTGAATTATTAACTATAATACTAAGGCATTGTTTGGTAAAAATAAGCTAGTTTATAAGCTACTTACTTTCTGTGTATATGTTTGGTAAGACCAAAAGTAACTTATAAGCTAACTTTTTGATAAGCTACTTTGGGAGCTTATGAGAAACTTGTTGTGACTTTTCCAATTATACCCCTTATTTATATTAGCTATTATTAATTAAAATTATATATTAATATTAATACATAACATTTATTTATTATTAATAAATAGTTATTATTAATCAATATTAACTATTAATAACTATTAATTTTTAGTAATTAAAATTAATTAAACTATACATTATATATTATTTATTATGTTTAATTATCAAAAAATAAATATAACAGATTTTAAAAATGTCATATAGTTAAAACATGTTAAATACTTTAATAGAAAATATTTATATTAAGTTTTTAATTATATTTTTTTGAAATTATTAATTATTTAATATATGTAAAGTTGATGAACTTTATATTTATATTTATTATATTTAATAGTAATTTAAATTGTAAGTTAATGTAGATTTTTCTAAAATTTCTTTTAACAAGTTTTAAATTTATAGTGTTGTTATATAATAATAATAATAATAAAAATTTCTATATTATATTATTTAATTTTTTATTGTTTATACAATTTAACATACTATATTATTAAAATTATATTGTTATAAATTTGTTATAAAACACTTCTAATTGATTATTTATTATAGACGTCATTTTTGTTCATTTTACATACCTATAAGCTAGTTTTTGCCAAACATAATTTGTTCATAAGCTAGCTTATCAGCTACTAGATAGCTTATTAGTCACCAGTTAGCTTATCAGCTATCAGCTAGTTTACCAAACATAACCTAAATCTTGTTGGAAAAAAAAATGAATTGTCTCTTAATGGTTTCAAAACCCTTTGAATGATTTTGTATCCTAGAAGTCTCTTAACCATTCAGAGCACCAAATTCATTCTCAACAATCACCAAACCACCATATTTCTTTTTACACCATATCATAACAGCATTTTAGTCATCTAGCAATTCATTCTCAACAATCACCAAACCACCATATTTCTTTTTACACCATATCATAAGAGCATTTTAGTCATCTAGTACCAAACCATTAAGCAGCTGTCAAACTTCGCTTAAAACAAGATAAAATATTTTGTAAAAATATTTAACCTAAATCTTAATTATATATAGGGTTATGTTTCTTAAAATGTATCTCTGTTGTCACCTTTTGCTATTGTGTGTATCCGACTCTGAAAACTACTATTTAATGTACCGAAATTTCAAAAAACCTACCGTTTAGGGTATCATGATCTTTGATAGTAGGTTACCAGTTGGTCACCTTCGTCGGCGTCTTCTCTAGCGACCAGACCTTCGCCGACGTCTTCTTCGACGACCATGCCTCCATCTTCGGCAACCACACCTTCGTCGACGTCATCTCCGGCGGCCATACTTCTATCTCTGGAGACCAGAACTTGCCAGAAAACGATCAACAATGGGTGGGGGTTTCCATCGAAGTAGTGAGAGAGCAACAGAAAGGTATGAATGTGGTGTAGGAAGAGGGGAAGTTTGAAGAAGATGAAAGAAGAGGGGTTTTCGATTGAAAAAGGGTTTTCGCAGAAAAAATGGCCTGAGTTCGCCAAAAAAGATTACCGGAGTTCGTTGGAGAAGATGACCGACAACCTGCCAAACAAGTTTCATGATACTCTAAATAGTAGCTTTTGATATTTTAGTACATTAATGGTAGTTTTCAAAGTTGGATACACACAATAACAAAAAATGACAACTTTGATACATTTTGGAAAACTAAACCCTTATATATATTCTTTTAAAAAGTTCTAATTACTTAGAGCATATTTATGACTCCATCAAGCTTTCATAAACTCTTTATAAGTGATGTGGCGTTATCATATGGACGCAAAGACTTGCAAGGTCTTTTTATTACCACAAGTTTTTACTCATCTAAACTAATTTTATAAATTAATATTGTTGATTTACTTTTCAATTAAATTAATAATTTCTTTTCATAAAAAATATTATAAATATCAACTTAATCCGTTTATTACTTTGTTTAAATACTAATTATTAATATTATAATTAATTGATTATTTATAATTATAATTATTTATATAATAATTAATTATTTATTTATATTATAAACAAATCATATTGTATATCTTTATGATTTATAAATTATTAAAGTATATGAAAATAAATTATAAAATCGGTAATGATCATTTTAGAAAATAATATGGTCTTATGTTAATGTGAGAACTTTATAATGAAGCTTTTGTGACACATTAACAAAATGAGTGATATTGCATTAATGAAAATGGTCTTAGGATATATGACGATGAACTAATTTTATTTTCATTTATATTATATGTAATGCTTTAAAATCTTATATTCATGTAGATTTTTTTAAAAATATTTTAACAAATTTATAGTATACATACGCTAATCAATTTTATATTCTTTTAATTAACATATGATATTATTTAATTTTTATTTTTTATCTTAATTAATATATTATATTATTATAAATTTATTTTAATTATATTATAAAATATGTATGATTGTTTATTTATTTAAGATGTTGTTTTTGATTATTTACATATTTATAAACTAGTTTTTTGTCAAACAAAATTTGTTTATGAGTTAACTTATTAATTAACAATTAATTTATAATTATTCAACTAACTTATTAGTTAGTTTACCATACTTCTTAATCTGATTTTTATCCTACTCTTAATTTTGTGATAGAAAAATATCAATTATCAATTATTTTAATGATTTTTTGGAAATAAATGAATGAAGTAGGTGTGAGTGCAATTAAATGCGTATCGTCTTTATCCCCACAAATTGAAGATATGTGGGAATGGCCCACCCTATTTATTTTACAAACAAAGTCTTCCAACCATGGTTCAATCATGGTTACAAGTCACCCAACATGTGGGCTCATTACAAATATTCCTGTTAAAAATAAAATAATTATTTTATTAATATATAAAAACATTTATTGTAGTTTTCTATTTTTTTTTAAAAGCACAACGATGCCGAACCAACGAACGATTGCCACAAATACATGCACGCACACCTTCTTGACGGTATCGGGCATACATGAACAGGGGGGGGGGTCCGATCATACTTGGTTGTGAAATAACATCATTGAAGTGGCGTTTGTTTTCTAAGATGTCCGAAGTCTGAATTCTGATTTCACATCTAAAAATTAAGAAGTGCATGGTACACCTCTTACAATTTCAGAGGATGGTAGGATGTTTTCAAACATTTTGTTAAAAATAAAACAATAGCCTTAAGTCCACAAACCTCTTAATCACCCGACTAAAGAGGTTTTAATAGGTATTTCTTTAAATAACCAGCCCCTAAATATTGTACTTGCATAAGTTAACAAAATCTCGTAAGAACGGGATACTCTTTATGTCCTCAAATTGACTCCTCTTGGGATCGAACTCATGTAGACTGGTATCCTATCTAGAGTCTCCCCAGAATGTTACCGATGTTACCGCTTTTAGAAAGACCAACTCAGCTAGACATGATTTTGTGCAGTTTTCTATTTACATTAAAAAAAGTATTTTATTATACCAACCTTATATATGTTTCCTTAAATCTAACTATTTGATCCTAAATGAAGTAGAAAACCATAATCAGAATTAGTTTTTCACTTTTTCTTTGAGCCTTTCATTTTGTTTATTAAAACTTCAGACTATAATAATTAATTAATAAAATTCTGTCTTGTCGTTCAATTTTTTTTTTTTTTTTGAAAACACACACGTTATAACAACTAATTACACTCATTTTTTGAAAACTTTGAGAACGAGAATACAACTCTTGGTTTAATATCTAAGATTAGAGGAATTATAACTCTTGGTTTAATATAACTAATGGAAAAATGATTTTACTTTTAAAATACACTTTAAACTATTTTTGGTAAGATTAAAATGAACTCACTATATGAATCAAAATACCCATAGCGTTTTATTTTTATGATAAATAAAAGTCAAAATATTTTAAATGGTTGTGATTGTACGGTCGAGATTCTAGAGACAATTATCAATTAAATTCTCAATGACCCACCAAGACCCAGGCCCAGGCCCATATATATTGCTTATCAAAACGGGCCCTTACTCGACTAAGGCATTGTATCGGATAAGTTCGAATTCTTAAGTCCTGAAATTGAATTAAAGTACAAATGTTGTTTTTGAGCAAAAAGGTAAAGTAGTAGCAACCTTAACCAGTGCCACACGAAACCTTGCCCTTGTGGAAATTCAGCGTGACTATGTGAGTGCTATCCATGATTCACCTGGCGACAACGCCTACGACAGGGACATACTCGAACCCGAGGCCAAGATCAACGACTTTTTGAGCAAACATCTCCACGTTCCTTGAGCCAACGGGATACACACGCACACCATGACCACTTATGAATTTTGTTTCGTTTCAAGACACTGAGTGTGCAAGAGTTATGATCGATCAATAAATATAATTACATGAATACAACAACTACAAATAAACCTTGTTTACACTAAAATTAGAATAATATGTTTTGGCTTTTATACGACTAATTCTACTCCCACTAGATTCGATACAGAGTACTCTTTGATGGAAAATGATGGTGTATTAGAGCAACTCCAACCGTACTGCAAAATTGATTATTTGCATTTTGGTGGATTCCAACCATACTTCAAACTCAATTTTTTTTGCAGTGTCAATATTTTTTTCCCAAAAAATCATCAAATTTGGTGAGACACTATTCACCCACCAAAACCAACATGGCCCACCATTTAAGGGTTATTGATCAAAATTTGTATAGATTTAGAAATTTGGTGTGTTTTTTGAAATATAGTTGTAATTGAACATATTTTTTAGTGTTAAAGGTCCTACCAATTTTAGTATTTTGGTGTTATTTTTGGTGTTATGGGTTAGACATGATCTTATGATTTGCAAAAACAAAGGTTGCTTTTTATGGAAAGATAATATATATATAACTTTTTTTTTCTCTTGAATATAATAGTTAGAAAAACAGTCAAAATTTATTCTATTCAATAATATTTGAACAAATTATTTTGGCAACGAATTGGCCGACTAGTAAGATTTTGTTAGTTCAATTGCGTAACAATTAATCATTCAATTTTAAAAACTTCAAAAATTATAATTTAAACACTTTGTCTTTATTATAAAATCCAAATTACTTGCTATAAAAAGCATTAATTAACAAGAATATACGTATGATTGAGAATTGAAATTCTAATCAATATAGTATTTTAATAAATCATAACCTTAAGATTTAAATATATGTCATAAATTTAACTCAAAACACATTATTTTTATTTTTCCTAAAAGATAATTTTATATAACTTTATAACAACCAAGCTGGAATAGCTCAGTTGGTTAGAGCGTGTGGCTGTTAACCACAAGGTCGGAGGTTCGAACCCTCCTTCTAGCGCACATATTTTTTATTTTTAAGCCCTCTAACTTATTTAAAAGCACATAAAAAACCATTGTACTTATGTGTATATTTTCAACAAATTAATATGTTTATTTTTTAGCCCTCTAACTTATTTAAAAGCACATAAAAAACCATTGTACTTATGTGTATATTTTCAACAAATTAATATGTACAAAACCAATAGATATTTTTTTCCCGTTAATTGTACATATTTAACTTAAATATTTAGTTAATTATATTTTAATTAGTATCTTTTACGTATACTAGTCTAGTCACAGTAATTGTCAATTGACGTTCTTTTCTAAACTTAATGTCAATGTAATAATTTTTGTTCTAATTTTTGTTCTTATATTTATGTAACATTATTGCAATTGTTGTTCTTTTGTGAACTAAAAAGTTGCCATATGAAAGTAATATTGGCGGGCAAGCCGACGAGCACATATTGCTTGAGTCAAGTGCAATAATCCCGTTAAAAAGTTCATATAGACATATAATTCACTTAAAAACTTGTCATTACGTGTTTAATGTTTTACACCACACTGTGGCTACTATCCCACTCCATGCCAACAAGGGGCGAAGCCACCTAGCGGCGGATCTAGAAATTTTGATAATTGAGGACGAGTTTAGGTAACACATATAAAATAAAATAAATTTTGGATATAAATGTAAGAAATGAGTGACCACAACCGGGCTGTAGATTTTGATATTTTTCTCAAAAACAGTTCAAATTTTCTAGTCAAATAGAAAAAGATTAATAATTACCCATTAAACAATTTGGACAAAGTCACTCCACCACTAAGGGTCGGCCCTGACTTTTAGAGGTCCTGTGCAAAGACATAAATGTGGCCCTACTATTTTTTACTTGTATTGTTTGTTAACGTATTATTACTAAATCCAAAAAATAATTCGTTAAAGTGAATAATAATAAAAAGTTAATAAGCAAGATTCAAATAAAAATAAAACTGACATTTACGTTATTAAACCAACGATTAAAAATCTCCAATGATTAGTCTTTATATAAGAGTAAAAGTTAATTGATGACAAAACTAATAGTCACACGATAATTACAAGTAAATAGATTTTACTATTTCTAATATGGAATTTTTAGCATTTTTAGAAGCAAAATCTTTATTAAAAGTAATATTTGCAAACATATATTAAGCCTCAGTCCATTGCAGAAATAATCATTAAAAACTTATAAATAATGCCATATATTATGTTGCCACGTTGTTTTAATAAAAAAAAACAATAATAAAAGTCAAACAGTAGAATCACCAAAAGTTTATGAGGAATTATAAATGAGTGAATTTTTATGTTAGTGTATAAAGGGGTCATATAACAACATTCAAATTTAAATATGGTAATGTCATATATTATGTTGCCACATTGTTTTTCTTTAGGAAATAAATTGGTAATTTTATAAAGCAACAAAGAACAAACAAACAACCACGGGCAGAATAAATGTAATTCAAACATGATGCGATTTGAACTTAACTTTTTTTTAATGCTTTTAATCTAATAATTATACTATTAAAACTTCATTATAAATTCAGTTAATGATAATGTGACAGTAATCCAAAAAATAAATAGTTTTATAACATGTTCGACTATTTGCCTTTTTAGTGTTTTGTTGGGATACTTTGTTTATTTTTTTGTGGACCTCATTTTAGAAGTGAGCATTGGACGGGTTTTTCGGGTTTTGGGGATTTCGTTCGAGAGGAAAATGGAGGCTCTAATATCCGATTTTCGGGGAGTTGGGGATTTCGACGAGGCACCCAATTTTTTTGTTTTTTTTTATTTTTTTTTTATTTTGTACAGAATTTTTTTTAAATATATTAAATTCTTAAATATATTTTTGGGGAAAATGAAATGCTTTTTGAAAAATTCTTTTATAATTTAAAGATATATTAAACTCTTTTGTAATTTTTGAAATTAAAAAAGAATTTTTAATTTAATATATTTAAATTAGATATATTAAATTCTTTTGTAATTCTCTAAAGATATATTTTGGTTATTTTAAATATATTTTCCAAAATTTTTGGTTATTGTTTTTGTGTCCGACATAAAGGTTCTGCTGTCATATTAAAAAAATGTAACTTTAAGGGTTGTTTTGTAAATATACAAAATATATTAAAAAATTTTAAAAACTGGTATTTCGGGGATTGGGGGAAGACTTTTCCCACCTTACCCGAACCCGATCAACACTCGGGATTTTGGTTTTTGGGGAATTTGGGGTCGGGTTTTTCCGGGGTCGGGTTTTTGGGAATCGCTTTTTTTGCTCACCCCTATCTCATTTACTTTCAACCAGACGCAAGGCATGGAGGCGTGGACTTTGGGATATTTGGTTTTCTTATTATAGATATGTAATTTAAATTTTAAAGTTATATAAACGGTTCAAATTCGCTAAATCAGGTAAACTAAATTGCCTAAACCATGATCCGGTTTGGACACTTGATAACAAACCGTTGGGTTTGAAAACTTTATAAACCGTCACTTGCACTTTGGTTTGTGGTCGGAGGGGTTAAACCGCCCAAATTGGACTGTAACAACCCGTCCCACATGGATAGAAAGTAGAAGTTGTTAGCACCTTATAAGCCTTAAGTCATAAGCTACCAATAACTTCCACCATGGTTTTTAGTTGGAGTCGAAGTTATTGGGCCGGCTTATAGCTTTGGGCTTTGAGGTGTTACAGAATGGTATCAGAGCCGATCCTTGTACCATCGGGATGGTGGGGCAAACCTAATCAGGAATGATGAGTCCTCGTGGCGGGATGTTGGTAACATCTTAGGCAAATCCCACATTGCCGAGGATAAGAAGAGAAAGATTCTGGGTAGGCCTGACGAGGACGTCAGGAGTTCAAGTGGGGGAGTTTGTGTTGGGTTTTTCTGTGATCCCCGAATCAAACTGATACGAAGAACACTAAGTATGCGGAAGCGATTTTGGATAAAAACCCGAAAACCACGATCGTTCGTTCTAATCTATTTAAACATTTAAAAGGGTAAGACTTTTACCTGGATTGCTTGAGTAATAATCCACCGGTGATCAACCCTACGAGCGTTCCTCTAGTAGAACTCAAAAACCCGAGCAACCGGAAAAACCGAACTGGTTTTGGAAGTGGGCGGCGCCAAAAGAGAGAGAGAGAGAAGGGAATTTTTGGTGGAAACTATTTAACTGGTAATTGATTGAGACAATAAACCATGGACCCTAAGGCCTTTATTTATAGCTAATCAGATGGAGAATCCTTATCTGATTCAGTTTCCTTAATAATTATCTTTTCTTTTCTTTTTCTTTAAGAAAAGACTTTCTAGATAATTACCTTAATTAATTAGATTATTTATTATATATTTTTTTTACTAATAAATATATAATTATCTTAATTAATTTAACAAGCCTCTAACTTTGGGATTTCTGACTGAAATTACCCAACTGATTTATAATTGACTATTATAAATCCAAACTCTCCATTTCTAGGTTTTATTCAACTTACTCGATTTATAGGTTCTCACAGGTGTGACCCTCAAGTATCTTGTAACATTGGATGTGTGATTACTGGTTTGTCAACTTCTGCACATAATTCCTAACAGACTCCCACTTGTGCAAGTTGGCAATACCGCCTTGTTCACACGGACCTAAGGAGGCCCCTAGACAGGCACTTAGGCTAACCAGGTTACAAGAACTCTTATACCCAGATAGGTGATTTAAACATTTCCGTAAGGGAATAACATTTATGAAACAACTGTTCATAAATTGGGTATAACTTGGCTTTTCCCTTTGCATTACGATATTCCATCTTTAAGTATGAGCTTGGATAGAGTCAACTCTTAATACTCAAGATTCTGTTTCTCGACTATCCGACCTCTACTGATAGGTAAACGACAAAGAACTAATCAGTTCGTTTGGGCATGGCCATGCACTTCATCAGTCTATTCAGTCAGTCAACGGGCCCAGAAATATCTCTCTTCTGAGAAGAGGTGCAAATCCCATCTTGCATATCTGCATTTAACACCACGGCTTCCGCTGAATCTAGTTACGCCTTTTATAGCCACCCTATTACGGCGTAGCGGTTGGACGCACTAAGTATCCAGCAGTCCTCATGACATCAAACCAGATACCTCAGGTAATGGGGACAACCACTGTGAGATTTACTTATGACAAAAATCCAAGAAGTAATTCTCAACCGCGGATCACGTCCGATATTTGCTGCTCTATCAAATATCTGTGCAACTTCTGGTCTACAACACTTGTAGCTGTTATTCAACCCCTGATCATAACTACCCAGAAGTTCACAATGACTTTAATACCCTATTGGGTTCCCACCACAATAAGTTGTCACGGACAATTTTCGAATGAAAGACTGGGAACTAGTCTCATTCATGGATTACAAAACATGCAAAGTTTAAAAGTGAATTTAAGAGACTAATTTTCGTATAGTTCATATTACGCTCTGTAATAATACTAAAATTAATAGCATCTCTTAATTACCTTTTATTGTGTCTATTTAACGTTTGTTAAATACTGATCTCAACTGAAGTATCACCTAACTTCAGTTTAAAACCCTTTGATTAATGTTTACCGGTCTAATCAAAGTGATAACCAAAAACGTTACAAGTCTAATACCCACTGATATTTTATACTTGTTACGGCTAATTTTGTTTTGCTAACACTATAAAACAAATTTAGACTTCTTTTACCATATTCCCTGTACTTGGAGATCTGGACAAACTCCGAGTTACCCTGAATATGTAAAAGCTATACTGCAACTTTTCTTAGCTGCTGTGTAGATGAACGATTTCTACCTGAAATCGGATAAAATTTCCAATTACCTAACTGGCAAATTGCAGGAAATTTTAATTTGGCCTCTTATAATATTTTATGGTTAAAAGATACCTTAGTACTCTTTTACTAAGTTATTTCAACACACTTGATCATTGATTCTCTTTTAAAGTCAATCACGACTTTATCTAATTTTTGAATTACTGATCCACCCTTTTTGGACTAAAGGAGCAGATTCTATATCTGGTGAATTTGTATCCTATCTGGATTATAATTCCTAGATATACTAAATCAATAATCACATTTTCTATTCTATATCTCAAACTGGATAGAGAATAAACTGGGCTCCCACTAACCTATATGAAAACTGACTTTTACTCAAAATTTACTATTGACTTAGTCAAAGCTTAGTCAATTCTATTTTAAGTAATGGTCACTTTAGAATTTTATTATTTATAAAACTGGACTTTGCTCAAATCCTATTTCCAAAACTTGGAATTTTCTCTAGTTTTATAAACACTGATATTTCAACGATATCTGGGATAATATCCTAAATTCCTTAAAACATATGAGTAATTAATTCTGATCAGAAAAAAAAACTTTCATAATCCTTTACTCATAAATGTTTTATTCAAAACACATTATAGTACTTCGTGTGCTTTGACAATTTTCATATACATTACTTTATTAAAGTAATACTGTTAGTGTAATAGGCAACATTTAGGATCTAATTTTGAATCAAGTCTAACTTGACTTATACAGATTCAAAATATCATGCATAAAGATATTTGAATCAAGACTATAATTTTAAATTTTAAAACCGATAATCATTTAAAACCCAAAAATCCAAGTTTTGGAAAAACAAGATTGTTTTAAATCATAAAAGTTTAAAATTGTCTTGATAATATCTAAAAGTAAACTTGTATGCTGATCCTTGCAATCTGGGCACTTCACTTTTAATGACCACCTGCAATTAAACATTTACTTCTAGGTGTCAACTCATTTTAAGTAGTCACGAATACCTGAGGTGTTTATACCTGCTTCGTAACGCTTCGAGTAGTTATACCTCCAATGACCGACTTCATGGCACTTGAAGTATTAATTCTCGGTCATTACTCTGTTAGGTTTTAACTTTCTTGCCCTAGCCCTTGCCTTTGCCTTTTTCACGAACCTTGGGTGCACTCTGGGTGGTCTGAACTGGACCTTTTCCCTTGCTGGTGCCTCCATGCCCATGCTTCTTCTTTACTTCTCCGTCCCTCACCATCAACACATCCTTGGTTTTGTTCTTGGTTCCCATATTCAACTCAGCAGTCTTAAGCATGGAGTGCAATTCGGCCATTGATTTCTCCATGTTATTCATGTTATAGTTGATTACAAAAGGCTTGTAATCCTCTGACAGTGAGTTGAGTATAGTATCCGTTGCTAGCTGCAACGGAACTGGATGACCGAGTCTCTCCAGGTGATTCATATGCCGTTTCATTTTCATGACATGGTCACTCACTGAGGTCCCCTAGAGGCTCTTCAATGACATACCATTTCCTTTCGTGTCTGAGCACAATTATCAGATTGTGCTCCCAGTCAAGGAAATTGGAACCGGTGAGTTTATCCTTCTCAAGGATGGAGTGGAGGGAAAGATTGTTTGTGTTGGTTACTGTGTTTGCCATCTACATTTTAAAACTTTGGTTTTTAACAACTGTGAATAGACTAATTTCCAATAAATATCAATAAACCCTTAAATGATCATTTTATTGGACTAGGATCCTTATTTCATACGCCCTGATGTGCGTAACGTTCTTGCTCCACCAGGCTCACGTATTATTTCGGTAGGTAAGGACTTTTACCAATCACATCTAACTGACATGACTCCTAGATCTTTTCGGGACAACGGTAATTATCCGTACATGTTTCAGTCCCTCTAAGTGCTTTTTGGCCCGGTACCACCCGGTAAACATATAAGAACCAAAACAGATCTCACCATTTCGGGACTTGGACACTTTTACTCTGGTCGATACAACACGGAGATAATTCGCAGAGTCGTAGTATCCCCTCTAGCTTGGGGTTTGAACGCGGATGCTCAAGGTGTGTTCTTCTTAGAACGCCCGCGTACCTTACGCCTGAGGTGCCCCTAGATGGGTTGCACTACTGATCTATGATTTATCGGGGTTTTTAAATAATTTTTGAAAAACCTTTTAATGTCCAGTTATTTAGAAAAATTGTAACTTTGGAAAACTGATTGTTTAAACAGAAAGAAACTGATGTTTAAACTAACTGTTTCAAACATACGCTGTTTTAAAACTATCTGTTTCAAAAGACTCTTGCTAATTAAAACTAACTGTTTTAAAAGCACACTTGCTAATCAAAACTAGCTGTTTTGATGGCATGCTAGTTGCCCAAAACTAACTGTTTTATCAACTTTCCTTTAAACAATCTATTTACAATTTTATAGGTTTCAAAATAAAATCTACCGTAAAAGGTTTTTTGAAAAAGCTGGTTACTTTGATTTTTAAAACCTACTTGATCTCGTGATTTAATCTAGTTTTATAAATTAAAACCTAATTTAAAATCGTTTGATAAGACCTAGGCATGTAATATTAATAATCACGAGAAAACAGAATAATCACAACTACGCAGTTTAAAATAAATAAGCAATTATAGAGTTTGCCAATTATTTTCTAAAGGACCAAAAATGACCTAAAAACTATTGTGCTCCGATCTCCCCGCATAGCGCCGATCTCCTCGCGTAGCTCCCACTGGCCTCGGCATCTTTGACGGAACTTTAGGAAGAAAATCTATCCTAAGGGTCATTTTACATATTACCGGGGTTGTAAGTGGCACGCAGGCCTCCCCAAATAGATCAAGGGTCTAAATTGGCAATCTCTATAATTACTGAATATACACTAAGCAGATATATATATAAAATATTCAACTACGCAATTTTTATATAAAGCAATACATAAGCATATAAACAATTCCTAGACCCGTTAAAATTATTTTATCACAAACCATGATTTTAACTGATTTATAAAATCAAACTGTTTTACAAATCGAAACTGATATTTTAAAATCGAATTGCTTTTCATAAAATTTCTAGATTTATAAACTATAAATCAATTTTATAAGCCACTATCAATTTCACCAAAAATATCCGCTTTTAATTAACTTAATTAAACTGACTGTTCCGAACGAGCTAGTCGGAACATCAACCCGTGATCTGTGTCTTGATTCGATCAACCGGTCGAAAAAGATATCGGCCAATTTGACCAAGAAACGGGTCAAATATCTTAGTTTAATAATTTTACTAGGAAAATAAAATTCCTTAATTTAAATTAGATAAAAAACTATTTAAATAATTATCTAATTTGGGCTAAAAGCTTAAACACCCAATAAGTCTTATTGGGCCAAGAACGTGGCCCAAAAATTACATGGTTTGGGCCCGTTATCAGACTGATAACTTAGGGGTGTTAACTTAAATCGTTAAAATGTCTACGGCACATTGTACTGTTGCACAAAGCGTGTTTTAGAACTTTCATTGTGTGGTTTGTATTCTAACGGTGGTGATGACGGGCCCAAAGTTATCAGACTGATAACTTTCAGAACTCAACATATGGGTTGTGATTTTGCAATGTTAGAATATATTGTATTATAGCCCATGGGACTTTCGGCACTTTACTAGTTTCCGTGTATCGATCGTAGCCTAGGGTTTCTCTTGTATCATTTGTAACACACATATTCTCTAACCAATATACGGCTAAACCTTTAGCCTCTCTCTCGTGTGCTATCATCATCATTATCAAATCATACCTGATTCTAACACACATATTCTAACATTTGTTCTCCTTCGATTTTCTCGTTGCAATCACAACCATCATCACCACCGCTGGCCTCTGTCGATAGGTATCACCGCTGACGTTTCTCTCCGAGCCAACAGCCGCAACCACCATTTACTGCCGACGATCAGCGTCTACCACCATTCGCTGACGATCACCGTCTACCACCATCCGCTGCTGACGACACTACCATCTACTACTGCCGTCGTATCAGAGCCCGTCATCACCACCGTTGGCCATCTCAATCATAGCCAATCGTTGCTGTACCACCGACGCTATTGTCTTATCGCTGCTGCAAATCACAACCCATATGTTGCCGCCAATTCAATCACCGTTGCTCGAATCTAGAATCTGAATCGTCCTTATCGCTGTTGTCTACCGCCGCATGCCATCTCCATATCACCGTCTTTATTGCCACTGTCTACCGCCGCACGCCATCACCCCGTCGTCCTCAGCCAACACCGCCTACCCGCTGCATCGGTCTTCGCCCAATACCGGTTTTTGCCAAACCCGGTGCTTCCCTAATCTGGGTCTAAACCCATACATATACCCGGGTCTAGCATTCCCAAACCCAGTCTAAGCCAAGTCCATACGTGGGTTTCTCAACTATCCCAAACCTGACCTTTGTTCCATCTCTCATGCCCGGCCCCTAAAACCCAGTCTAAACCCATACATATACCCGGATCAAGCCCGACCCCTAAATACCCAAGCCCAACTCCCAACGACTGTCAAACCCGGCTTTGTGCCTCTCATTCCTGGTATTCAAATTCGGTGACAAATCTTTTCATTCCCGGTCTTCAAATCCGGTGACAAATCCTCTAATTCCCAGCCTTCAAATCTGGTGACAAATCCTCTAATTCCCGGGCCCCGGCCTTTAACACCGAATCGATAACCTTTTGGCCTCTCTCGTTGGCCTCTATTGATGCTCTCTGTCGCAAATTACCACGCACCACCTCCATTGCCGTTGTCCATCCCAAAACTACCGTACCATCACTACTACACCACCGTCGTACCTCAATCGCCGCTACCGCTGTCAATTGTTGCTCGAACATCACCGCCGTTGTTACCTTTGTACTTCACTACCACTACACCGCTGCTTCACCGTCAAACCACCTTGCCACCACTACTACACCGAACCACCTTGCTAACACTCAACTGCCGCATCTTCCCAAACGTTTCCGTGATCTTGTTTTCAAACTCAATCTGGGTCATTCTTCCCTGATTGAGTTTGAGAGGGGGGCGGGGTGTTAGAATATAATGTATTATAGCTCCTGGACCTTTCAGTCCTTTACTAGTTTCCGTGTATAGATCGTAACCTAGGGTTTCTCTTGTTATATAGCCTAAGGCCGGGTTCGGGGTTTCTCTAGTATAATCTGTACCACACATATTCTCTAATCAATATACGGCTAAACCTTTAGCCTCGTGTGGTATCATCATCATTATCAAATCATACCCGATTCTAACAAACAACATATAATATATAATGCATTTTATATACCCGATAAATCTATGGTTCTTCAACTTATTAATTCAAACATGGTATTTGGGGATCCAAAATCCATCATTTAATTTAGTTCTAGAATATTAGAACAAAAGAATGATTACTGATAATTTTATCGATGTCTCCTTAAGTTAGATCACTTCCTGTATGTTAACTCTACAACATTGGTGAAAAAGGAAAAACACATACAAATAAAGAAAATATAAAAATATCAATATTAAATAACATAAAACTCCATATGTAACAGGCGAAATTTATGGTAAAAACAACACTATGAAACCCTAATTACCTTCTGATTTCATTTCATGTACAATTCCCGTGTAGCTTATATATATATCTATGGTGTTTCATTACTAAACGGCGGCTATGGCTTGTGAAGAACCCTCCTGATGATCCCTCGTTTTTAACGACGGGGCCGCGTTAACCGATCGCGGCCGCGGAGGCGGTGGCGATACCGGCAATCTCGCCGAGAAATCCTTCAATGGGTCAGCATCATCCTCAACGGAATCCTCCTCGAAATTGAGTGCGTAGCTCATCGGATCGTACCTGAAATCGGCCGAGGAGCGGCGGCGCCGGTGGTAGCGGTGGTGGTTCTGCTGTCCTCCATTACCACCTCCAATTCCGCCGAAGATCTTGTGTTTGATCTCCGGGAGATCAACGGACGACGCTCGCGACTTGATCCACCGCGACGACGAACCGATGAGAAACAGCGGACGTTTGGTGGAGCCGTCGCTGCCGGAAGATGTGGATTCGGAGGCTAGGGTTTGGCGGTGGTGGTGGTTGGCCGGAAAACAGCAGGAGAAGCAGAAGTAGTGTTTGATCTTATCTTTTAAGGAAATTCTGCGGCCGTCGTCCATTTGCGTTGCGGCGGAGAGTTCGTATGGCTGAGCTGAATGAATAAGTAGTAAGAGAAGGATGATTTATGGAAATATTAAGGTAGCGACAAAGGGAAAAACTTATTGGCTGATTTTTATAAAATTTGGTCACTGAATTTGTAGTTAAGGTGTAGATTTGGTCCATGCGTTTTCGTTATTGGCATTTAAGTCTAAATTGAAATGTATTTATGTCGATAGATTATTTGCACTCCTATGATTGCTAAGTCAGTGGATCGTCTTCATACATGTTAATGTCAATAGTTTTTTACATGTTGGATGTAAATTAATAGCGTTATTCTTTTACGTTCTAATGCTAGTTTGGATTCTCAACGTAAGGTGTTGTTTATCGAATGTTTATTGTAAGTGTTAATATTGTTTGTCGAGTTATTTACCTTATAAGTTATGAATATACATGGAAAGTATCAATAATCTTACCTGGTAAGAGCGAATGACAAAGACCGAGGATGACATTTCCCTATTAAACACTTACATGGAAAATTGTTGTATATAATGCAATTTTGATGAACTATAATTTTACTCGACACAACAAGCCAGAGTCCTATAAATGATTCCTAGGTATTGATTTGATATATATTGTGTAACGTGATGTTGTTTGCTTTTCAAATTTAAGATCAATGTTTATCACTATTAGATACATAAAATGGATAACGATCAGGTGGGTTTCTACTTAATGCTTAACATTGTTGTATTCTAAGTCCAATGTTTAATACTGTTGTATTATTCAGTCTGAATAATAAGTGATTATTCAAACTGAATATGTCACGTGACACGCTCTCGACTGTCCTTACGTTCACACGAAATTTGAGTTCACAACCGAACTTTCGTCTATATAAAGATTAAAATGAGAAGTGCTAAAAAATGAAAAGTAAGAAATGACCCAGTCCTTGATACGACTAAGATCAAATTTGACTAATCAAAAAGTACGCTCAATAATTACGACTTTGATTGGTCAAAATTTGCGATTATG
This sequence comes from Centaurea solstitialis, assembly GCA_030169165.1. Lineage (NCBI taxonomy): Eukaryota > Viridiplantae > Streptophyta > Magnoliopsida > Asterales > Asteraceae > Centaurea > Centaurea solstitialis. The sequence goes on along the minus strand of CM058044.1, from coordinate 56,633,558 downwards.
CCAAAAATAGAGGGGTTGTTTCATAACTCTTACAAATAGACGAAAACAGGTTCACATATGAATCTGCCTTATATGTTCATATGTGAATCAGTGTAATTCACATATCAACTATTTTAACTGATTCATATGTGAACTTGTGTAATTTTCTTATTAGCTATTTCTAATTGATTCATATATGAATTATATGATTGGTATTTACTCCATGTAATCTTAAGTTTGGTCAAGGTCTATACTAAGATCATCCACAGTGTAGTTTTTCAGGGGTTTTTCAAAAAGCAAAAACCTCACTTTGAGGTTTTTGTGAGGTTTTTCACATAGTGTAAAGGTTTTTTGGATGAGGTTTTTCATGGGTTTTTGCGTCATAGGTTGTAACTGTGCGACCTGCTTTTTCAGAGGTTTTTCGTATTTAATCTGTTTTAACTTTATAAAATTTTATAAAAATCTCGTATTAATAGTATTTTCTTGATATAAATAAATACGTATTTGTAAAATTTTATTGTATTTATATTTATAATTAAAAACATAAATGATATAAAGTTAAAATGGTGGGACCCTGAAAATTCTAAAAAATCTTGGATAGGGTTTTTCACATAGTGGAAATATGTAGAGGTTTTTAGGTTGTTGAGGTGGTAATGATGCGTAAGAAAAAAGTTGTGAAAAAGCCATGTAAAAAACTTAACCCTTGCATTGTGGATGCTCTAATCATCCACACCTAGGGTTCATCATCTATTTAGGTTGAGTTGCAAACCACCAAAGTGATTTTGTAAATGTTTGTTCTCACTAGTTGTTAAGTAAGCTTAACACTTTTTTTTTTAACATAACACGTATAACATGTGTGGCTTAGGTAGCGGGGCTTCTAAGCAGTAAACAAGGAGTGAATTGCCATAGAGGCAACTTTTCTCGATAATCATTTTTGGTGTCTTAGCATACAACTTAGCTTAAATTATACTTTTGGGGAGCTTGAGGACCCCGTCTATAATCAAACTTATAGTATTTAGATTAGTACGTACTTGTTTTTTTAATTGTAAACGTTTGTTTCAATATCCCCCCCCCCCCCCCCCCCCCCGTGATATCTTTATAATTTATATCAGGTGTCTTGCTTACGTCATATTCAAGTTGAAATTTAGGGGTGTTACAATTAGTAGCGATTAGAATTTAGAAATTCTTTTGTTATCTATTTAGAGATTTCTCTAGATTTAGATATTTTGCAACAATTTTTTTCTATTATAGCATAGGGGATAACATAACTGTTGGAGATGCTCTTATCCTTCCAAATCATCTCACTTTTGAAAAGATGACTTTTAAGAGAGAAAAATGAAAAGTTACATCTTCAAATCCCTCAAAATCCTTTCCTTCCCCTAAAAAACTCAAGAACTCACTTTTGTTAATTTTCTTAGAAATCCTTTCATTTCCTTCCATTAAAAAAACTTGAGAATAGGGCGTTAAAGGCTCTCTATCCCTCCCTCCCCCTCTATTCGTTATTCAGAATGCAACATTATTCATTCTTAATGGAACACGTGACGGGCCCTCGGCTGTCTTCACATTTGGAATGAAAGATGAGTTTTCAGCCAAACTTTCGTGTGTGTATATATATATATATATATATATCAAGAGTGAATAACACAACATTCGATGTTATTCAGAGTGAATAATATAGCATTTTGTAATATTTTGTATTATTCAATGTAAATAACAATGAATGTTGTATTATTTACTTTGAATAATACATTATTATTCAAAGTGAATGTGTCATGTGACGCGCTCTTGGTTGTTCTCACGTTCGCAATGAAATTTGAGTTTGCAGTCGAACTTTCATCTTTATATATGACTGTTTTTTCATGGTATAGTTTTGGTTTATAAAATAAACACTTTGTTAGCCACATAACATAACGTTAGTCAAGAGGAAACTTGTTCAAACTTTTGGAATAAACTTGAAAATGAAGATGCAATTGGATACGCGGATGAACATCCCACCAATTTTTAGAGTTTTACTTAGATATGTTTTGATGCCCAGGTTGTCAATGCTTTAACTATTGTCTATGGATAGTAGAGGCGATGTATTTGGGATTTTGGTTGTGGAGTTAATAGCATAAGACTTTGGTCCTTGGAGTTATTGGATGACTATGCAAATGATTATCTATACTACGTATATAAAGCTCTTATTCAGTTTTTTTAAGACCAACTGTTTTTCACGAATGTTACATATTCTAAAGCATTTAGTACAATTCTACAATGCTGCAAATGGAAACAGCCCCTCCATTCTTCCTCCCACGTCCTTGTTCTCCAACGTTTTCTCTCCTTCCCGATCCCCCTTCCCCATCTCCCAATTTCCTTGATTTCTCTCCATCTCTCTTACGCAGGTTACTTCCAAATTTCGATGGAAGCAATCGAAGAACCAGAGTGCATGTTACGGTGGAAGCGAACCAGGTTGGAAGAATGTATGTTACGGTGGAAGTGATCGAAGAACCAGGTTGGACATCACTCCACTCACTCAACTTTTTCCTATTTTGGTATTCTTCGATTCCTTGTTCGTTTTCATAATCTTTTATGAAGATAACGAATGCAGATCGATGACTATGGTAGCAGTCGCTGAAAAGGGATTCTATTATTTAGGGTTTCTTAAAATTCAACTCTGTTCCCCTCAATTATCTGAGTAAGTCCAACACATTCCTAAACCAACCAATTGTCGTACCAAATTGTTTTGTTTTTTAGACTTGTTTGCTTAGGATTTGATTCAATTGACCTCTTTTACCTACCATTCAGTGGAAATTCAGTCACCGCTTGGGGTTGCTTCAGTAGAATTTGTTGATCTCGAGAACATGTAGCGGTTACCATATATTAACATCCCTTTCACTATGCTTTATTTCAAGACTTTTGTTTTTACTTTGTTAAGATAATTGCTTCTAATTCTTCTCCGTTCATCTATTGATTTTGTGATCCTCATTATATTCTATTGATTTTGTGGAACAATAGATTGTACCCTTTTGTCTTTAAGTTGGTGTATTTGCTGACATTTGTTGGTCTATTTCAGCTTATTACCATGGAGGCTTGGGTATTCTGCTGGTGGTGTATGATGTAACTAATGAATCGCCATTTAACAGTAATTGCTTCAACCTCTCATCTACAAATATAGGTTGTTGTTGGCCGTGCTTGAAGTAGTTTCTGCAAAACCTTATCCTCCAACATATAAATTTTGTTGGTATTATACTTTCTTTGGGCCATCTGCTTGGTCAACCGATAAATTTTGTTGGTATATTATTTTTATGGTTTGACATCAGGAATTGGATCTGTAACATATAACGATATGCATCTGATAATGTAAACAAGATGCTGGTGGGGAACAAGGCTGACATGGATGAAAGCAAAAGGGTCTGTTCTCACTCTTCCCTCTCCCTCTCCCCTTAAATCTTTTTATAACCCCCATTAATAGCTTAAGTGATAACCAAATGAGTAGCTGCTAGCATGACATTATAAAATTTAGCCCACTCAGCATTTTTTTTCAAGATGAAGTATAAAACAATGAGACAGCCCTGAATACATCTTAAAACGATAAGAGGCAGAATAAGAACTTCACATCCAAACAGCATCATTCTGGCTGTAGGAAACTAGATTGCTCAATCTCATGCAAAATAAGGTGCGTAAGAAGTCTTTACCAAGACATGAAACTACAGCGTAACACTAACCATAGGAAGCGAAACAATACTTACAACACAGAAAACCATCAGGCTCGTATACTTGAGAAGTAGTTTAGTGCAGAAATTTGAAATAGAACCTGATAGTTTCGAGAGCAAGGTGATTGGAACCTGTGTGAGAGTCAAAGAAGATGTGAATGGCTGCTTTTTGAAGAGTTACCAGCTTATGCAAGTGCAAGTTCATTCTCTTTTTTTAGCCATGACTTAGTGTCTGAGTTTACTTAGTGTATGATACTGTACTCTTTTAGAAGGTCATTTATTTTTACACCCTTTTTATATAAATGTGTGATGAATTAGTTATCTTTGGTATAATGCTTTTTCAGGCATTAAAAAAAGCTTGGTTGGTATAATGAATTAGTTATGCTTTTGTATAGAGGTGGATGATGCACTCTCAAAATTTCAGAGGACGGTTAGAGGTTCTCAGAACTTCTCTTAAAAATAAAACAAACAGTCTCTCTTAATTTTCAGACTTAAGTGGTTTTAAGCAGTACTTTTTGAAAAACAAATATCCCTAATTTTATTCTTGAATATCTTTAATCTTTCTGGTTGCAGATTAAAATTACTTCTAAACGAACTCAGACTGAACAAGTAGATGATGGGACTACAGAAGAGTAGAGGAGATGGAGAATGAGAATTTAAGTAGTAAACCCTTTGCTACCGTCGAAGAGTTGGAGAACGAAAAATTGCCCTCGGAAGAAATTTTATTCCTTCCAATATTTTAAGGTACCACCATCTGACTTTTAAGTTGGCATTGCTTGCCGCTTTTTTACACTTTTTTCATTACTTAATGCAGAATTATAATGCTGGAAACCCTGCTCCTGTTTTTGTTCATCAAAAACTTGGCAAAAGACGTGGTTGCAGGTGACTTCTACTTCGTATTTCGTAAAACATACGGTGCGATATATAATATAAAGTGTTTGGTTTGCATGTTTGAAGAAATAATACGTTTATGTTTTTTTTTGTGTTGCGGGCACATTCTTTGAAAGCATTGAAATAGCTAAAACGAATCTTTCTGTGAAGTTAATGCAAGTAAGAGCCTGTTTGTTAGACTCTTAATGAGCTTAATGGGAGTCATAGCTTATTCTGTCAACTAGACATGACTGCTTAGTAGTGGCTTAATGATATAGAAAGTGGCTTATTCGGTAAGCTTCTAGGAGGGAGCTTTATGCAGAAAGCCAAGTTTTGTTCAAACAGGTCTCCCAATTAAAAAAACACACTCCTCCCATCTATGAAATACCCTCCTAACCAAAAACCTTTCGAATACAGATTAATCCACACAGACAACTCTATTCATATAGGACTTATTGGAAAACCAACCAAACAGACCCTTAAGATGTCTTGATTTCAGATGAATTTTCCTCCAGCTTCTTTTACTTTGAAAGTCTTACTGATAATGTTGGCATGCTTGCTTGATGGAAGAATAAGTCAGCCAAATAGCTAGGCTAATTGACAACTTGTTTTGTGGTTTCAGGAGGGAAGAATGAGGGGTCAAATGTTTGTGACATTCCCATCGATTGGCCTTTGCTCACAAGTTTTGAATTTCAAAATCAAAGTTGTATCTAGATTATTTAAACAAAAGATGTAATTCATTTAAAATATAATTTCCCAAATAAGTGGTGGTTGATTCTATATATGATTTTGATCTTGAAACATCCAAATATTTCTGTTTGTTTGTTGCTTACTATCTTTAAGAATGATCATTCATCTCTTTTTTTTGTTTGGCTGCATAGCATCTTTTAAGAACGAGTGTTTTTGTCTTTGCAACCACAACGAATATTACCAAGTAAATTGAAGTCTCTATGTTTTGTTGTTCTATGCGCAGATGAAGAGGAGTTTAATGATCTCATTCTAGACTTAAAGATTCCAACCCATTTTTAAAAATATATGGGTAGTCTGCGCAAAGGTATCTGGTTGTCGGTTCTAAAATGCCTTTTCACCGAATTGTTTCAATTCTGTTGTTGCTGTTAAGAAATTTGAGTTCAAGGAGGTGGTCGGCGATGGTTTGCTCGCTCTATTTTATCTGGGAAAACAGAAACGAAGTGGTCTTCGAGAAAGCTAAATGCGATATTGCGGACTACTTCTTTGATCTGCAGCTGAAGACATACGAATGGGTGTCATGAAGAGGTCAGAATCTTGCGATAGATTGGACGGAGTGGATGACGAACCCATGAGCGAGGTAATACGGCTGTTACGGATTTGCAGCGGTGCACTCATTGGTTTCGAGAGTATTTGCAGCAGACTGTTCGTAGATGGTTTCAGATGCCACAAAATGCAGGTGTGCCTTGCTGCTTTCATAGCAACGAGAGTAACGTGGTTGGACTGTTTCACCAGAAGGTTGAGATCTAGATGGGTTTTACGAAGTAAGAGTTGGATTTGTTGGGCTTCACGAAGTAAGAGTTGGATTCATTGGGTACCAAGTGAAGTTTGATTTGCTGGATTTTGTCCGAACACAGCTGATGTAATTCAGGTTGCGACAAAAGTAGCTGTTTGAGAGTTTCTGAGCTTTGTTCGTGGTGAAGAATGATGTCAAAGTAGCCATCCCAGGGTTGGCGTCCATGCAGCTCTCTAACGATAACGATATCAAGGTGCAACAGGCTGGAGTGACACTTAGGGCTTGGTACAGGCTCGACTAGGTACAGGTCTCTTCTCAACGGTCGTTTTGGCTTACGCCTCATAAACCGATGTCTCCCTGTTTCGTGCACGGTTTGGCTTCTGTTTTTTTATCTGTTGTGTGAGTCACTGAGTTTTGATTTTAGTTTTTGGATTTGGTATTTTCCATTGCTTCTGTAATCGTTGGTCTTGTATTAGGTACTGGGTTCTCTGATCTCTGGTAATAAAAGTTTATATTGCTATTCAATATAAAAAGTGAGTTCAACTTTGTTTTCGGCTGGTTGCTTATGTTGGATTATGGGCTTCAAACTTTCAATATTGGTCCTTGTTAAAAATTGGATTTCACTTACGTGGTATTAAGGACTTTTTACCTTGAGCTTGAGCTATGATTTTGTTTCTGATAGACCGGCATTCGTTCTTTGCAAGAAATTGATTTTCTTGGGTTTTAGTATTAGAATCGCTTTTGCATTTGTAATATGTTATGTGTTTAGGCCTCATTCAATTTTTTCCCCATACATTTTCATCAATTAAACTGTGTTTTTTCCCAAAACAAACATAAATATTTGACATTTTAGTCTAAAAGATGTATGAAAATATCATACAAATCGGTTCAACAATTATTTATAATAATGTTATCCATTTATTCTTATAATTTTTAATGAAAAAATATTAAAAAAATGGTTGCTTAATGATAGTGTTGAATTTACCGATAAATACTTACCTAGGTAAGTGTTTGGCAAACGACACCTAACCGAAAGATAAAAACTGCAATTTAAATTTGGTTAAACATAAATTTTAAATTTTATAATGAGTACTTCTATTAACTCTTATTCGTCGTTTATGTTGTATTGTACGGATACACAACTAGATAAAATAAAGGAGGATGAAAAGGGCAAATGCATCAGCACAAGGTGATCACACTATTCCATAGTTGCCACACTTTCAACGTGCCAACAACCAACTCGACTTTGGTGTTTTAGTGGGTCTCAATCTCTTTTGTTGGGTTTAAAATTAAGTCGGTTCTCATTATTTCCCCAATCATTTCTAACATGATCAATTTGTAATTCATGGGGTATGTCCTTTGTAATTCTATAATATTTGTTTTGTTTACTAACGTTTATCTTGGGGTGGCATCCCCTTTTTCCAAAAGATAAAATATTGTTCAATTAATGATATTAGACATGTGATATCTAGCCGTAGTGGTAAGTTTTTGCATAGTTTATGTTGGTGTCAAACTTAAAGAAAGAATAAGATGACAAATGGTATTTGTACAATTGTATTGGAATTATTCGGATTTGTTTAGTATTTTTATTCTAATTGAATATATTCTTTTAAAGATTTTTAATAACTCTATACCTCGTTGCATTGTAGCGGATATATAAACTATTAATGAATAAGTCGGTCATTAAGAGTTAAGCACAAGTGTTTTAAGTTCGAAGACCTCATTATCCATATTCCATCAATTCGATTTCAAACTATTTAACCAATTAACCATATTAACTTTCAATTTAAATTCTATCCAATTTGAGATATAAAACCACATAGATCTACGAATTAGCATTGGGAAGAAAGTAAATGGAACAAAAATGTCTTGAATTCTCGGTTTCGATTTCAAGATACTTCGCGCCGCATCGCGCGCGGGCACCTATCTAGTATATTTTAAAAGTAAATTGAGCGCATAAAGGCTATTTAGGAGTTAAGACATAAAAGTTACTATGGCCCCAAAGGCCCCTTACAAAAGTTTGGGTGACTATGGCCCCAAAGGCCATCTAGCCACGAGGGCGAGCAACCAATTCCAAATTTTGGACAAAAAAATTTAAGTGTCATATTGGAAGTTTAATTATGTTGACATGTGCCCCTTTGATCCATACGTTTCATATAGTTCCTTTAATCTCCGGCTAGTACAGACAAATCTTCAGTTGAGTCGTTTTTGGTACTTTGTATAGTTGTTGCATGTCCCGATACAATCACATGTTGTGACACTTTTGTAGTTTGCACTTGAGGGTGTATTGTGTTATTAACGACCTGTGTAATTTGGGTACCCTAGGCACATTAATGTGGCAAGAATGACTTGTCGCCATCATGCTTGTGCGTTCCATTCATAATGTCTTCTTTTGTGCTATGATAAGAACCAGTCATGGTGAGATAAGATATTTGTTTAAGAAGTCGATTCTTAAATTTTGTATTTATATGCTTGGTACGTGGATGGTGGCCTAGTCCCTAACATCCTATTCTTAAGTTGTGTTCATATATGCATGTTGATTTGCAGGTTCACTACACATTTTATATGGTAATATTAATTTAACATTTGTTATATATTCCCTCCAATGATACACACCCATATATTTATATACTAGTTAATGGCCCGTGTAATACACGGACGATTTAAACATATTATTTTAGTTTCTAATAAGAATTAACATTTGCATTATAAAGTTCACAAATAATTCACCACAAACCAAACGTAATATCCAATTAACAATATAAATATGACTTAGTTAATTAATAAAAGAAACATTAATGATTTAGTTTAATCATAACCATTTAGGAAATTATATATATAACATTTAAATTACTTTTCTTTCATTTTTTTATTCAGAGCTTTCTTTGAAACTGAGTAAGTAGAGAATTATTATTTATTAAAATAATTCTAATTAATCAACGATTTAAATGAAAAATCAAAGCTTTTTTTGAAATTGAGTAAGTAGAGAATTAATATTTATTAAAATAATTCTAATTAATCAACGATTTAAATGAAAAAAAATTACTCTGACTTTGTTATTAAATATTTTTGTCATCTAATAGTTGTTAAAATATCTGGAATTTTTTTGTTGAAAGATTTGGATTTCGTGAATGATTCTAAAACGGGAGGGATTCTGAAATAAATTATATAGTGTTTTTGATTTGTAGGGTTTTAAAAGAAAATTATTATTTATAAATGATCTATAGAATTAGTAAGATTAAAAGGATGAAATCTTTAAATTTCAAGAACATCAACAATAGCGTTTTAAATAAAATAAACTTTTATTATTTATAAATAATCTATAAAAAAAATTTAGATTAAAAATATGAATCTTTAAATTTCAAGAATATCAACGATAGAATTGTAATAAAATGTAAACAACTTAATTTATATCTATTCTTAATATTTACTAATATAAATAAATTAAAAATATATTCAATATTATACTCATTTTGAAGGTATCGTCGAGATGATTATAAGGGTGTAATATAAAAAATAAAAACAAAAAACTTAAATGGTTTTAATTCATATACATTATTTACCTTAATATGATAAGAATGTAAAGTGAAAATTGAAAAACTAAGGGGTAATAAGTAATTTAATCAAATAATTATAAGGATACAAAATGTAAATTATAAAAGGGAAACTAATAAATTAATGAGAAATATATGTATGTAAATTTTGGAAAAAAAAAATGGAAATTGATTATGACATCATCATTTGATAGGATTTGTTTAATTGACCAATGAAATCACTCAATTTCATTTTGATGACATCAGCAAAAACCTTCTTTTAATATATATATATATAGATAGATTAAGCGACATTCATCGTATAAAAAACTGTCAATTAATCATTTAAGTAATTCAAAAATCGAATTTTAGACTCCTATTCGTCAGTTCATGTTATCAACTACAAAGTAATCCATCCAATTAAGATGGGGAAAATGTTATATAGATATCTAAAAAATCATAGGTATTTTATGTTCGTATAATTAACTTTACATGCCTACATATATTTTTCATAAAACCATATAAGCATTTCACATACATGATAAAAGTGATTTGATCTTAACTTTTCATTTGATTATATTGATTCTTAAAGCTCCAAAGTCTATATATACATAATATATTTTACGATACAAAATAACTTTGAATTCGGTCATCTAAAGTATTAATTTCAATATAGTATATATGATTAGAGTAAACTACAAATTTCGTTCATGAGGTTTACATAAACCAACAAAAATGGTCCCTGAACTTTAAAAACTACACTAAACTTTTTTGAGGTTCATGTTTTGTTTTGGATCTAGTCCCTACTCACTAACCCCGTAAAAAACTCAGCTAAGGTACTTTTGTCTAAAATGAATAAAACAGGGTCAAAATGAAAATTAATCCTCTCTTCTCTCTCTCACTCATTCTCTATCTCACTTCTCTCTCTTCTTTCTCTTCTCTCTCTCTCTCTCTCCCCTACCTCTCTCTCTCTCTCTCTCCTCCTTCTCCCTCTCCCCCTCTCCTCTCCAGTTATCAGACTTCGATTGGGTTTGTTGTTAGGGTTTTGATTTGGGGGTTTTAGGTTAGCGATTTAGGGTTTTTTTAGGGTGGATCGAGATGGTGGTTGTGGTGGTGGTGTTGTTTGCAGGCGTTGGCGATGGTGGTTGTGTTGGTGTGGAGCTGTTGGATGTGGTGGTGGTGGTGGTTTGGAGATGGTGGATGTGGTGTGGTAGTTTGGAGATGGTGGGTGTGGTGGTGGTGGTTCAAGAAGAGGTGGTGGTGGTGGGTAAAAGATGAAGGTGATGAAGATGAAGAGAGAGAGAGAAGAGAGAGAGAGAGAGAGAGAGGAGAGATAGTTACAATTTAACCCTTCCTTTCATTTAATCAAAAGCATCCCTCATTTAACTGAGTTTTTAATGGGGTTACTGAGGAGGGACCAAATCCAAAGCAAAACATGAACCTAGGGACGCTCAATGTACTTTTTGAAGTTCAGGGACCAATTTTGTTGTTTTATGTAAACCTCAGGGATGAAATTTGTAGTTTACTCATATGATTATATACACAACCAATGGACAACAATAAGTACAAATAATGGAGATATAGACATAAGCGAATCCGAAACATAAAACCATCCACTATGGTCTACCCTAGGGGTGTAAGCGAGTCGAGCTTTTAACGAGCTACTCGAGCTCGAGCTCGTTTATCTTGAGCTCGAGCTTAATAATACTCGAGCTCGAGTCGATCTCGAACACATAATCGAGCTCGTCTAAATTAACGAGCCGAGCTTTATAACACCAATGTTCGACTCGACTCGTTCGGAAACTCGATTAAACTTTTCGAGTCGAGTCGAGTCGAGCCGAGCTATTCGAGCATACATTTTTTCGAGCCAAACATGTTCATATATATTTATTAATAATAGTATAAATATATAAAAATTATCGAGCTCAAGTAGATAAACGAGTTAATCGATCGCGAGTTCGAACCCATAAACGAGCTTCGAGCTTGAGCCCGATAACTCAAAAAATATTCGAGCTCGAGCTCGAGCCCTACATTGAAAAAGTTAATCGAGCTCGAGCCGAGCTCGAGCCCAACATTATTTTTTAAGCTCGGCTCGATTAATCCACTACTCGACTCGGCTCGGCTCGTTTACACCCCTAGTCTACCCAATGGCATCGGTTCCTTCGGGTAGATCGGCTACACCGCCGTGTGGCCTTCGGGTCATGCGGCTTCGGCTTGGCCATGCTGATGGTGAACAACCCCCCCCCCCACCTACCCCCCTTCACCCCCTTTCTCTCTCTTGTTCTCTCTATTTCTCTTTTCTTTTCTCTCTCTTATTTTCTTTTTTCTTTTTCTTATCTATATATAATAAAAGAGTAACTGGTTTGACACGTGTCGCGCTCTGAGTAACTCATTGACACGTGTCGCGCTCTGGTGAGCCATTGCCACATCATATGCATATGTGTCATGTGTCATATGTTGACACATGGCACTGATTCAAAATTTAAAATTATTAAAAATTAATCCAAAATTATCTATTAAATATAACAAACTTTATCTCTATCTATTGATATGAAGTCATCTATATCTCTATATTAATCCAAAATTATCTATTAAATATAACAAACTTTATCTCTATCTATTGGTATGAAGTCATCTATATTTTTATCTCTCACCCTAAATTGATATTTAAATACTAAGCAGATTCAACAAAAACCGTATAAACCTTACCTTTTCCATTTTAATTTTTCAAGTTCCTCCATTACTCTTTTTGCAAACGTCTTAAGTAAGTTCGTCAACCATTTTTTTGAAGAACATTCATGCATAATTTTTTTATTATTTGTTTTTTGCAATTATTTGAAGAATGGTAAGAAAATTTGTGTCATTGTTTTCTTATGATGAACTAAATCATATGGTTTGATTTCCTCCTGATTTACTTTTTTTTAGTTTTTTGATCTACATCAGTAGAAGCATAATTAAGTTTTCTTCTCCACATTATATAATAATTGATTGTTATTTTATTTATTGTTTTCATATTTATCTATAGTTTGGATTAAAAGGTTTGATTTAATTATGTAGAGGAAGATTTTTGAAAGTGGTATTTATCTTTTACATTATTTTATTTATTGTTTTCATAACCGAAACCGGCTCACCAGAACGTGACACGTGGCAATTCTAATTGATAAACGTCATCAAATAGAAAATAAATATTTCATTTTAAATATAATAAGATAATCATTGAGTTTTAATATAATAGTTAATTAATATTTTTATAACAAATTATTACACTTTTGTATGTATACCTTTCTCTTTATATGTGAAAGTATATTAACGTCATTTTAAAGTCAAAGATAGTTATATAGTTTGATCTATAAAATGTCTTTGTTATATTTTTATTGTTGATAATTTGATATCAATTGAATTAAATTAAAAATAAATAAAGTTTGTACTTTTTTTTAATATAACTAATGTATTTGATATAAAATAATATTGATGTTAAAAGATCAATAGCACAACAATTCATATTTGTAGTATAAGATTTTCAGCATGACTTAATTTCTTGAAATTATCCCGTGTATTACACGGGATCAAAACTAGTTAATTAATATATGGGTAAAATTGGGTTGGGTATAGTGGATGGTTTGAGTTGATTTGAGTAAGATAGTAAAAAGTTGATTGTGATGCTGATGTCGTAATTGGGTTGATTGGGTTTAAGATCCACCATAATAGATGGTCTAAGGCCATCCACAGCCATACCACCCATACCACCTGCATAGGCTGCCACCTCAGCGCCACATCAGCTTTACCACTACCTTACCATTACCATACCATTCACCCACACCCGTACCACTCATACCAACCGTATAGTTTTTTTTTAAATTAACAATTTAAATTAACAATTAACAATTCATTTTAAAATTTAAATTTAAATTAACAATTAACAATTAAAATTAAAAATAACATTGCTGTAGATACAAGCAAATTTCGAGACCCCCGATAGAAGCAATTTCACTTTGGTTTGCACGGCGTCGCTTGAGCGGACGTTGGGGCCGTACCCCATGCGTTTGTCTAACGACATTTTAACGTGCATCCAAAAATTGTCTACTTCAAAAATGGAAAAAAATTAAAACACATTAGCGAATACTTAAGTACGTTAAAAAAACGGTTTTTTATTTACCTCCCGTTCGATAGTTACCTATGGTTGAATCCTCCGAGATTTCGGCCCACGCCATCGCCAACTTGACCTCCTCGTCACTCTCCACGGTTTAGGAGGCGCTTTAGTTTTGGTCGGGTTCGCACTCGAGCTCGCTTCTACGTTCTTACCCTTCCCACGTTTTTTACCTTTGGGTTGTGGCGGCGGTGGCGGTGGCGGCGACTCCGGTTGGGTCTCGGGTACCTCCTCGTCATCTCCCCACGATTGCGGTGACAAGTCGGTTCCATCTCGTGGTTCCCACATTTGTGACGGCGTCGGTTGTTGGGTTTGCATCGTCGGTTGTTGGGTTTGCGTCGTCGGTTGTTGGGGGTGCATGGGATACGACATCATAGGGGTATTCGCCATCATATTCGCATACGCCCAATTGTCGACCATTGGGGTTTGCGGCCAACCCGATGGAGGCAACCAACTTCCAAACCCCATTGCGGGCCGATAGACACCCGACGGTGGAGGCGTTTGGGATGCCGACGGTGGAGGCGTTTGGGATGCCGAGTTACGACGTCGGGAACCGGAAGGGGTACCGTGTGAATCCATGAAGAAGAGATGAAGAAGAGATGAGTAAGAGATGAAGATGAGATGAGATAATTTGTTGAGGAAGAGATGAAGATGAGATGAGTGGTAAAAAATTGAATAGATGATATGGTATATATATATATGTAAAAAGTAAAAAAAAAGTAAAAAAAAAATATATATATATATATATATCCGTTGAATAACGGTCGAAAAACAAAAAAAAAAAAAAAAAATTGGCAACGGCATTGATGCATTGATACACCGCTCCCCGCCCGAACCGTTCACATACCGGCATACCGCGGCGGTGTTACCGCCGGTATGCCGGCTGCACCGCCCATCTTACCGGCGCGCCGCGGATGGCCTAAGAAACTATTGTGGTTGAAAACGTGGACAACATGTCAGTGGTACGACAATATTTATATTTATATGTTACTTTTATTGATGATATAATTTGGAATAAAAGGTTTCCGTGAGAACAAGAAAACAAAATGTTTATTTACTTTTTTTAATTAGTTTAGTTGACCTATTTTTATTTTCATGAATGAAAATCTAATAAACTTATTTATTAGAATGTAATTGAAGATACGTTAAAGTTCATGAAATTGAAGACAAAAGTGAATAAAAAATGGTTAATGGAGGTATTTGGTTCAAGATAATTAAAGGACACTTTTTTAGTCCGTAGATAAAAAAAATTAAAACTTGTGTATATATTTGAAGGATTGTATAAAAAGTTAAAGTTAATATAAAAAAAAAGTTAATTATATGGGTATGTATCGAACTTGTCACGTTCTATCATTGTATGTATTCAATTTATAAACTTATCATTGTATGTATCCAACTTTATCAAAACCTATCATTAAATGTATTCTACTTGTCACGAAAGTGTATCGAACTTGAGGTTTTGATAAAGTTGGATACATACAATGACAATTTTAGAAAGTTCGATACATACAATGGTAAGTTTATAAGTTGAGTACATACAATGATAAAACGTAACAAGTTTGATACATACCCGTGTAATTAACCCTATAAAAAATATGTAGAGTAGATTTGAATCGTATATATAGAGCAAATAAAGCAGATAATGTCTCTTAAGGCTCCAATGAGTCAATTTCCTTTCGGAAAGCATCAACAACTCAACTTGACTACTCAATAAAGTCAATACAGATGGTAAAAACACATTTTAACCATTTTATGCGAAAACATACTCCAAATCGTAATTAACTCAAAACTCATCGAGTGGTTGGGACAAATCATTTTCCAAGCGAAATCGTACCATATATAAATCACACACACTAAAAAGCATTATCATCAAATAATCTCTATTCATAAGATAAATCTTTTAAAAGTACCCACACTAATGATTTATTTATCAAAGTGGCCAAAATCCCAAAATATGACAATATTTAAGAATCAAATAACCAATGATGCAAATCTCATCAAATTCACCACATTTGACATAGTACAACCTTTTCACAAAACAAATTGAATTCACCTTGCTAGATTTATGCTAGATCTAGGTTTTTCCCTAAGTTTTGAGCTTCATTTGGAGAAAACTTGAGATCTACAAGCAATACTCCAAAATTTAGCTCCAATGCTCCCCAAAACATATTTTTCACCTCAAGGAGCACAAAACCGAAGACAAAAATGAAAGAAAATGAGTGGAGGTGAAAATACACTCATAGCTTAAAACTTGAGACTTGAGAGAGATGAAAAAATTACTCATATCAAGAATTCATGATCCACCAAATACTTCAAATATTTTGTTCTAGTCTTGAAGAGCTTAGAAAATCGATAACATAGCAAAAAAAATCATTAAAATCAAAGTAGAAAAGAAGAAAATAATATGAAATGAAGAAAATGACTTAAAATTGAATTTATGCGTTGGATCCCGAACGTAAGAGTGACAACTAAAATATACTTAAGCCAGCACTTTCGCACAAAGTGTGTCGTGCAAACATGGCTAAAGTGTAAAATATCACTTTAGCATGACACTGAAGATCAACAAAAATCGTTTGCTCAAAAAAATTTCAAGTACCGAAGTTGTAACCGAGGAACTACTCATCCCGGATTTTCCACCAAAATAAAAAAAATTATTTCTTCAACAACTATTAGTTGAAAATCCAAAATTTTAAATATTAAATTACATAATACCTGTTTATGTAAAAAAATTACATAAATTAATATCGTAAGATGATGTGAGGCTAATCCGTCGAGAGAAATAATCAAACTTGATAAAGGGCGCGATAAAATAAAAGAAATGAACAAGACAATTTGATGACGCGGGAAAAACCTCACGATCGAGGAAAAAACCTGCAGCCGACTAAAGATAGTTGACGTTGTACTATGTATCACCAACAAGGGATGATGTCTTCAATGTTTACAACTTTAATCGTACGATTACAATGAAATAAACAGCTTGATCGAACGTAAATTACAAAGGATCAAAAACAAGATGATCAAGAGAAAATGTAGAGTTTGGTGTCACAGGGAAAGAAAGTCCTCCCTTGAACTGTTGTCCTCATCTCTTTTTATATCTACTTTATTCGTAACTGTTGTCTAATAATTGCTCATTAATGTAACGGTCGTAACTGTTGCTAGAATCTTGGTTGCAACGGTCAAGTCTTTATGAAGAGCGTATCTTGGTCTTTAACGGTTGCTTGATTCTTGATAGATGTCCCCGACCTGTTATAAATGATTAAATTGAAGACAATGTTACTGTTAGTGTTATAATCGTTCGATATCGTGCATAACGTCGTACGATGTACGAGTGATACTTGTTCGATCATACGACAGAATCATTCGAGGGTATACGTGACTTATCTTAATACAGGATTATCATCCTGAAAGATATCTTATGATTCAAATTGGTCATCGTGCGATCGTAAGTTTTTACCCAAACAATACCTTTCGACAAACTATTCCAAAAAATCCAATTTTTTAATAAGTAAATCACACAACATGTATCAACGATTTTTCAAAGAATATAAAAAAATAGTAAAATCATATTTTCTCGAAATTGCTTTTTACAAATTTCCAACCATCATGTATTCATTGATAATCTATCTAAAAACCATCTTCGACCGATTTCTTTGTTAATCCATCGAAAATTTGAAATTTTTTTCCCAATTTTCCTACAAAACCTTTATCAACTTATTCCATTTAAAATGTCCATTAATAATACTCATTATTCTACTAATAGTAATACAAAGAAAAAAAAATCCAGCTACGCAAATGGACTCGAGGACAAGATTTGGGGAATCCATTATCAACATAATACACTTTTGTATGTATTTAAATGAGAATA
Organism: Centaurea solstitialis; assembly: GCA_030169165.1. Lineage (NCBI taxonomy): Eukaryota > Viridiplantae > Streptophyta > Magnoliopsida > Asterales > Asteraceae > Centaurea > Centaurea solstitialis. Next base: position 56,615,989 of record CM058044.1, on the reverse strand, counting down.
CTTAAAAAAAAATTGTAAAGCTATAAAAACATCCTTCAATAGTTCAACTAACAACTTTTTCTTAACGAATTCAGAAGAAGGACCATGATCAATAAGGTTAATATAACCAACCGTATTTATGATTTACTCAAAATATTTATTAAAAAAAAATGAAGGGGTTGCTATTTGCACCCCTTTTAATAGGGGTGTGATGCATTGTAAAAAACATGCATTGGAATATAAAAAGAGAATTTGATGTTGGTGTGTGTGAAGAAGCATTTCACTTTATAGAGGTGTGGTTAGTAAGTCAAATGGTGCAATTAACCTCCAAAAAAAAGAGTCCAAGGTGTTATCGTGGAATGGTTAGTGCTTGGAGGGTACGTAGTGTCCACCCAAGTTCAAATCCCCCCATGCACAAACTAAGGGACATTTGTCAATTCTTTTGTAACTCAACAGTCGGTAACATCCCGAGAGGGGCAGTGGATGGTATCCCTGTCTACTTGGGTTCGATTCGGAGGGGGAACAGAAGGCTAACGGTTTCCATGGTCGAGACTCGAGAGGATTAGTCGGGTGCCCAAATGGATCCCGGATACCTCTTCGACTTCGATCGGAACATATGTGTTTATCTATCATCCAAAAAATAAATAAATAACCTCAAAAAATGAAATTTAAAAAGAAAAAAAAAAGAACAATATGAATATGGTACGATTGGATTTGATTGAGTTCATCCTAGAGATAGCGATAGTTTTAAGTTTTGTTTCTTTTTTCTTCATTTCCACGAACCTTCTCACCTCTATCCGTTATTTCCAACGAACCTTCATAAACAAACACTCATTCAATTGCTTCTTCCATTAAACCATCATTTCTTTCAACTTATTAATTCAGTCTTAATCGATCAGAGAAATCAGATCCAATGGCTGGTATGCTACCTGGAGTTGAAACCGCTAGGAGGAGAAGGTTACGTGGATGGTGCGATTCTTCTTCTTCTTCTTCTTCAATCGGATCTTCTAGTTTTGGATCCATAAGGAGTGCTAGACTTTCTTATGATCATGATCATACTTCTTCCTTTTTGGTAAGAGATAATTTCAATTAATTTGGGGGTCAAAATTGGTTTATGATTTTGAATCTTAATTATTTTGACTTTTTTTTTTCCTTTCTATAGGAAAGAAATCAATTATCCGATGAAGATGATAATTTAGGAGGAGCAGCCAGAGAAGCCAAAGAGAGATTGAACGGAAGGCTCAGAGGCCATCTCAAGTCGGAAATCAGAAGGTAATGGTTCTTGCGCATTTTAGCATATTTGTGGTGGTTTTGCTAATATACTCTCAAGTGACGTCACCCCAAAATAGCAAATTAAAGATTCTTTTCCTTTCCAAGAGCATCTCCAATGGGTAACACTATTTTTTACACCAAATGTTAAAAATAGTGTAAAAAGTAGTGTAAGATTTAGTGTTACTACTAAATCTTCTCCAATGGGTAACACTATTTTTTACACCAAAAAAGTAGTGTGGAAAATAGTGTGAAAAATAGTGTTACACCAAATTTGGTGTTATACTATTCATCACACTATATTTAGTGTGAAAAATAGTGACCCCATTGGAGATGTGAATAGTAATATTTACACCAAATTTGATGTTTAGTGTAAGATTTAGTGACCCCATTGGAGATGGTCTAAGAACAAGGGGTCGATCGTTTGGGAAGTTGATCTAACAAGAAGCAAAAAAACACACATGCTTCTTGGGTTTTCGGGCTCATAAGGGCACCCAACTAATCCCCGTGGACCACGACCTAGCTCAACTAACGGTACCACTATGTAGTAGGCCCAATCACATACTCTCCACCACCCCTCGGGATATTACATTACCACTGGGGTAGACATGTTTTGATCGGATTTTCACTTTTAAAGCATTTTTTTCATTTGAATCTCCATTTGTACAAACTCAGTTTTCATATCAAAGAAAAAAATGCAAAATTTGCATAGTGATACTGATTCATGTTTGCCTAAAGAATTTGCAAAAGGATATCCATTTGCATAAAAGTTTTTTTTTTTTCTTCAAAGAACAGGCTTTTATGCAAATAGGTAAGACATTTGCACAAACTATGGTTAAAAGAGAATATTAGTTTCAAAAGCGGTTAAAAAGTGAAATTCTTCGAGGAGATTGGCTATTTTGGTCAAGTCCATATACACTTCCTTCGTTTATGTGTAACTTAGCAAATTACACATATACTTGCTAACATGCACCGGATATAGAATCTATATTTTCAATGAAACCCCATAAAGTTATGATCTTTGATTTGGGTTTCCATTCATGTGATTGAATTTTATAGGCAAAACAGCCAAGAAAGCTTTGGTGGTGTTGGGAGAAGGTCAAATACTACTTCTTCTGTGGTGATGGAAGAAAATTTGGAAATAGAGGTTATTGGATTGAAGAAGAGCAGTGGATCGAAGAGGTTTAGTTGGGGAAGAATGGGGTTGAATTGCAAGTTATCGAACCAAGACTGTCTGCAATTTGCTTAGACGCCATGGTGCTTTCATGTTGATTCTCAAACGCATATTCCACGGCGATTAGGGGCAAGAGGTCCAACATCCTCGTCGTGTTCCTTAAAATTGTGTCTTTCGATCGTTGGAGCATTAACATCAGGAATTCTTGTTCGTATACGCAAAGTTTCTTTTTAGCTTTGATGACAATCCTCAAGTTGTGATACTAAACGATGATGTTCGTCACAATGAGTGTATTTTTTCTTCTCAAGGATGGTTTGGAAGGTGTTCTTGTTTTGTAATGTCTATTAATAGATAATACATTGTTTACTATTTTTGTTCTGTATAATAACCATCTTTTATTGTTTCATAAACCCTTCTTATTGATCAATTTAGCTTTGATTAACCAAGGACCACTAATGTTTTTGGTTAAGCGACAACTTTGTAAATGATGTCTTTAAGTAATTCTTAGATAATTTTGTAGATAACATTTTCTTCAATTTTATCGTAAGAATGTTTCTAGCTCATGCCTTCAACTCTTCAAATTCATAATAACAATGTTTTCAGCTTCGACATGACGACTCACCCTCAATGATCGTAGCATTTACAAATGTTATTGTGAAAGACTTGATAGACATAAGATTTTAGTGAAAGACTATAATGGGTTTAAATTAGGGGTGTTAAAAAAAAACCTTTGCACCCCTTTTACAAATATACTAATTAGGGGTGGGGTGAAAGACTTTAGTTTGTTTAAATTGATTTAACTCACTGCCATTTTACTAATATACTACTTATATAGTTATATTTAATTTTCACGTTATGGGGTCAAATTTTATGGCCCAATAAAAAATGGGTCAATCCAATATATTTAGGTTTTAGTTTTCACGTCTCAATTCACTACATTCTCTAAATTGGTAAAATACAAAAACTTGTAATAAATGAAAAACCAAGATTCCAAATCATTTGACTTGGTTGATGTTTTGTTCAAAATTCATATTATTATTGCTAGATATAGTTAACTTCTTTTTCCAACTTTCTCAATATTTTTTTTGGTTTTAGAGATAGACATTTCTTATCATTCGGCATATTACTTTTAAAATAATGTCAGTCGGATAGAAAATTTATTTTGGAGATTAGATGTTATATTTTGTAATGTAAAACAAGTTGAAACCATCTTAACTGATCATAATACGGGTGAGCAATGGAACCGGAAAAACCGGCCTGAACTGGAACCGAACCGGGACCGGGACCGGGACCGCACCGGTATAGTGCAACCGGTCCGGTTTTCGGTTCTTTAAATCTCTCATTTCCGGTTCCGGTTCCAAACCGGGTTCGGTCCCATTTTCCCGGGCAATTAACCGGGACCGGACCGGAAGTTAAAATCAATATGAAATGATTTCATATATAAAGTATATGAATACTAATTCACACAATTCGCAATATCTTTTTAGTTCACATTTTAATAAAATCACTAAAACACAAATACTTTATATCTCACAAAAAATTACAATTCTTTTAAAGATTTCCCGTAATTTTATTTGACAACCACTATATAATTCGTTAAAATTATTGAAATACCGGTTTCTGATGATATCTCACATTGAATCAAAACATATACGATAGTTAAAATCTTTAATTTCATTACATATAATTCTAAATCTCATATTATATATATATATATATACACTTTAAACGTATAATACAAATAGTTGAAATTATTGCCATCATATATATAAACACAAGCCACAAATATATTTATTTCAACAATAATATACAAATCATAAATGCGGAAATAGTATGTTATAGTGTTATACGATTTTGGTATTAAACTATGAATATCGGTTCCAACCGGGTTTTTAACCGAAAACCCGGGACCGGCACCGGCACCGGAACCGGAACCGGTATTACCTATACGGTCCGGTTCTCGGTTCTTCAAATTCCTCATTTTCGATTCCGGTTCCAAACCGGGTTCGGTCCGGTTCGGGCCCAATGCTCACCCCTAGATCATAACCTACCACCTTGTTGTCGTCCAAGTTGACCGAATTGGTCACTTGCTGACAAAATGCTCGATTTGAAAATTTTCTTAAATCTTTATTGAGGTTTGTTTTGTTAACCGTCTAATTCCACCGCAAACACCTTTTGTATAACTTAACCATTTTTATCTTTAGTAATAGGACGTATACTCATTACTAAATTAATTGAAGTACAAATTTGAGGAGATTACTAAACTCACTACTTTGATGGGTCTTCTCTATCCCATATTAAAAATCTAACTTTGTTTTATTCTCAAAACTCTTTTAATTATTTAAGAAAACATGCATAATTGTACATATATATAAATTAAATATTATCATAAATAATGCATCATAAAGATGTGAAATTGTTATAACCTCTTCCAATGTAATATATGTAGAGTCACCTAAAACGTTAATGTGGTTGTTAAGTTTTTAATTTCGACGAATCTAAATCTATGAGACTATGAATTATGGTTCACAAACTGTTGGAAAACCATGGGTGGTTCCGATTCAAACCCTTTGGTTAAACCTTCGCTGTCGACACATAATCTTGAACGAGTTGGTGTGGGGTGTTTAGTCAAGGGATGGGATCAAGCATGAAGATGCGGTTGTGGAGGCCTAGTTGAGGACAGGGGGACACGCAATTAAGTGCCAATGGTGGCTTCTGTGTTACCATATTGTTCATCTGTCGTAACACGTAAGGTAAAAAAAAAAGAATTAGGTTCATTAAAGTTGTAATACCATACTATTCTAGGAAGTCCAATGGGTGCCAATGAAAACTACATAAAAGAATATACAACACACCGTGATTATTATTGATTGACTTATAGTCCATTCCTTATTTATTTAAAATTTAAAACATACCCATGAGACCCAATACATTAACAAAACCCAAGTTTCAAACCCAACAACTTATTAGATTAAAACCCAAAAGCCAATTTACTTCTTTGGCCCACATTTTCGATTTTGAAACCCTTTCATTTACCAAAATTTGATCGGAACGAAACAAAAATGATACATGGATATTCATTCAACTAGGCTTGAATCCGTGTAATATATAGGATAATTTAAAAAAAATAAATCACGTCAGAAAAATTATATTACAAATACAAATGATCATCGAAAATACGATACTACTTTTCTAAATTTTTTCCCTTCTTAGTTGTTTTTTTAGCCCTCACATGTAACCAACGTCCTATGCATTTTGTAAAAAAAAGTAAATAAAAATATGATTAAATTTTAGCTATATATAATATCTAGTAATTATCTAGTATTTTATATTTTTAAATATTTAAACTAAATAGATAGATAGAGATGTTAGTAAAAGATTAAATGACGCGTGTCAATCAGAGAGGCGTCAATGAACTGAAAGTAAAAAATGCGTTCAGGTTCAAGTTTAGGCGGAAAAATACAGATTTTGGCTCACGAGAGAACAACATGTGGCACCCAATTACTCTTTTATTATATATAAATTTTAAAAATCAGAATTCTTATCCATAAACACTTACAAAATAGATAACTCAATTCATTTTTGTTACAAAAATGGCCCATGATCTCCTCTATAACAACCTTTGCCAGCATTGCAACCGGGCGGCCACCATTGATCTCCTCTACACACGTTGAACACATGGAGAGAGAGAAAAAAAATTGTCGACCCACTGCAACTCAATGGTTTCAACTGCCACATCAGCGCTACATCAGCTTTCCACTATTTTACCTAAAACTACCCAATCCATCCACTATCAACCCAAAATCAATTAATTAAAAGCAAAATAAATAAATAAATAAATAAATAAATAAGAGAGAGAGAGAGAGAAGAGAGAGATAGAGAGACAGAGGGGGGTGGGGGTGGGGTAGGGGGTGGGGGGCCTTCGGCTGGAGGAAACCGAAGTGGACCTACCCGAAGGTAGCCACGGCGGTGTTCATGCAAACTACCCAACGACTTGAGGAACCCAGGTACCTACCCGCTACTCCACAGCGGATGGCCTAATAGAGAACAATTGTTTTTCCATTTGTAATGCTTGATAATGGTTCAATATAGCTTTCAAAATTTCACATAAAGTTCAACATTTGTATGCATTTTGAAGTTGTATGGGAGTAAGGATGTGAACGAAGAAGGGAAGATAAGGGGGAAGGATCAAAGGTCCTTTGGTCCATCTTTATCTGGGTTTTTGATATGATCAAGCTTCCTGATAGGTCATAGGTTTAAATCTTATAAAAGTTTATTTAATTGGATATTTAACTTCATTTCTTGTGTACAAGCATTATACACATCACAAGAAAAGGGAAAGGGTGGATACAAAGTAGTGAAGAAAACGAACAACGGGTTACATGGAAGGGGATGGAAGGGAGAGGAAGGGTGTGGGAGTCACAACGTTAGAGTTGGGTTAGGGGCAATAGCTCTTGATCAGAGTGCAAGGTTGGTACGGTTTGATTTGATAAAAAGTCAATTATGTCGATTTCAAGGATAAAATAGTTTTTATTATAAATCTACTTTGAGTTTTTGACTAAAACACAACACTTGATCTTTTGCATTGTTTGGCAAACATAAACTAGCTTATTTTTTGAATAGTCGATTGGATGAGCATAAACTAGTGTACATGCTAGATTATAAGTTAGCTTATTGATAAATTACTTGGAGTAGATTAAGAATAGTTTTTTAACACATTTTTCAATTACAACCCCTGAATAGTTTTATTTATTAATTATTAATACTAACAAACCAAGAGGAAAAACTTCTCTTTTTAAGAAAACTTAAATATAAGAAAACATGGTAATGTACAAGAGGACCTGATGATGTAATTAATAAACAAAGACCGGAAAAAGAATTGGGAATTAAGATGAATTTAATGGACAATTCAATGTGATTTACAGGCCTATGTGAAAATGATTTATGATTGGAAAAAGATAAGAGTGAGAGAATATAAGTTATTGGCTCTCTTGTTGCTTACGAAAGAATTACATATTTGCTAAACCTTGACGATAGAATCGCAGGCGTTTTTTTTTTTTTGGAATGTATAGCGGCATCGAACCAATGAACGAGTAAACGACTACCTAAACACATATACACACACGACTCTCCTGTCGGTATCGGGCATCATGGGCAGCCCAATAATCCGACGTTGTCTCGGCCCAACTTACGCTAGACCTAGAGCCCAATCATTGTCTTTGACTGGACTGAAGAGCAGCATAAAAAAACTTGATCATGATGGTTGTAATTTCCAAAGGTTAGCTACCACACCATGTTGAGTGAAAAAAGACAATGTCATATAATCCGAGTGTGTGAGGAAGAGTTCGAGGAAACACATTGGGTACATGTGATATAGCAGTTTGGTACTTTGGTTGATAGATGGCACAAGTTCCATTGATTTTGTTGACACAATATAAAGAATCTTCTCTCATCAAGAATTCTCACCAAATCACAAGTTATTTCTCATTATTTTATGTTTTCAAGAGGTTTTTTGGCCCCGCGTTGCAAAAAGATGGGAGGTTATAAAAATATAACGATATAAATAAACAAAAAACTGTTGAAATGTAACATAAATCGATAGGACAATTATAGCTCAAGCAGCGATTAACCTAGAAAAAAAATCTAATGAGGAAATACAAAATTGAAATCGTGTTAATGTAGCTTTTGGTTTGGTCATTATCTCTCTAGTCTCTGGTTAACTATACCGATTAAAATTAGGATTAAGTCTTCGAAATACATTAACGATTAAGTTTTCGAAATGAATAACGATTAAGTATTTGAAATCAATAACGATCAAGTGTTCAGAATAAAACGCCGTTCTTTTAACAATTAAGTATTTAGACATTTTCTGAAAGACTATATAATGGTATGAATTGTAAATATTTTAAATAGTTTTACGTAGTATATATTATATAAAAAATCATAATTAAATCTAAAAATATTCAATATTGGGCTCATTTCATAGGTGTCCAAGAGACAATTATAATGATGTAACTTGTAAAGATTAAAACATATTTTTTAAACATACTTTAATCAATATACAATTAAGGGTGTAAAACGTAAATTTCATAATAATTAAGTATAAAAAAAAGGTAATGTGTATCAGTTGTAGCTTACGAATAGGAATACACATTTGCTAAATGTATGGAGTTTTAACTAGTGTATTAGTGATTTTTACTTAATTGTTAGTAGATGTTAAACTTTTGAATCTCGGAATTCTAACTAAATGTTTTATAAAACATTACATATAAGACCATCCGCAGCGGTAGCAACGGGTAGCAATCGGCTAGCCCCTTGTCGATCGGGTCCATCGGCGACACCGTTGAGGCCGATCGGCTTGGGTTGGTTTCAGTTTGTGGTTGCCGATTGCTTAGACTTGCCCCACCCATGACCCACCCCACCCCGCCCTCTCTCTCCTCTCTCTCTTCTTTTCTTTTTTTTCTTTTTTTCTTTTAATTATTTAGATTGGGTTGAGAGTCTACCATTGTGGATGGATTGAGTTAGATTGGGTTGGTTTGAATAAGATAGTGAAAAACTAATGTGACGTTAATGTGGCGATTGGGTTGATTGGGTTGAGAGTATGCGGGTAAGGATGGTCTAATTAACTAATCGTCTATTTTTCATTTTTTGTTCTATGAGCTAAGTTGGTTGCATTTTCGATTTTGTTTTGGGTGCAACTATCATATGACTCTAGGTTCGGATGGAAGCTTACCTGTTATGATGCAGATCAGGTTCGGCCCAAGTTGGAGTTCTTTAAAGAGTTTTGGAAACCACGGAAACGAGCTCGAAAAAAGATGGGTCACACGCATCTGAGCGTGCCTCGCGGTGCGAAGATCATTGCTCGCGGCGCGAGCATGACGCCGGGTCACCAAATCAGTCCGGATCTGATTGCCTTTATTAGTTTATTTAAATACTTTATTAGTTAGTGGTAATTAGTAATTAGAATAGGTTTAGATTATTTAGTTTCCTTTTTATTTTATTTCTTCTCTATCAAGTTATGATTAGTATTAGGTAAGATTTAGGTTTATTCTATTTCCATATTTATCTAGTTTATTTAGATTATAAATAAGATGGTTAGGCTTCATTGTAATTCAGATTATCAGATTCAGTTTTAATACAATTTCTCTTTGTGAGTTATTATTGAGAGTTTTCTCTTGTTTATCTGCGTTTCACGCTTGTGAACGTATTTATCTTTTGGATTTGACGCTTGTCGATCCGTTCCGCGTTTTCCGCCTGCGTCAGTTGGTATCAGAGCCAGATCACTGTCCCTTTTCCTTCCAATGGCATCACCACCATCCCATATTCGCCCTCTCGATATCGAAGCATTAACCGCGACTTTCACCGCGGCTTTCTCCGCGACTCTCGCCACCGCCCACGACCGCCTTGTTGATCAAATCTGTTAGTAGTTATGTGCAGAAGTTGACAAACCAAATTACACATCCAATGTTATAAGACACTTGAGAGTCACACTTGTGAGGATCTGTAAAACGAACAAGTTAAATAACTCCAGTATAGAGAGATTAGATTTATAATAGTCAATTATAAATCTATTGGGTGTTTTCTGTAACAAACTCCAAAGTTGAAGGTTTCTATTATTAATTATAAGGGATTATATATTTATTAGTTAAATAAATATATAACTGATTTAATTAATTGATATATATATATATATATATTTGTTAATTAAATAAATATATATATATATGGTAATTATCCTGATATATATTAGTTAGATATATATAGAATAAATCTTTCTTGGTGGAAAAGAAAGAGTTTATTTATGGATAATTATTAGAAAAAGGAAACTGAATTTGATACAGATACTGTTTGTATCAATATAAATATTCAGTTAAGGCAAACCCTTTTCATTCATTCAACAATACACAATCAATAGAAACCTAGAATCCTTTCTTTCTCTCTCTCCCTGTAATCGACGCCAACCTCAAGACCGAAGGAAGTTCGGGTTTTGTTCGGGTGTTCGGGAATTCGGAGTTTTGACCGGCTAGAAGGTCCGTTCGTAGGGTCGATCACGGGTGGATCTAGCTCAAGCAATTCAGGTAAGCTTTCTTAACATCCTATTAGATGTAACTGTTTAGATAAACAATAAACGATCATGTGCTTTCGGGTTTTTACATGTTTATGCTTCCGCTGATCAAACCAGTTTGGTTTGATGTTCGGACAAAACAGTTTGTTTTTCTGAACCATGACTCGAACCAGTTTGGTCCGAGGTCGCTCCCAAAAACCCAACAGTGGTATCAGAGCCATTGGTTTTCTTATTGTTTATCTCGTTTTTTTTTTAAGTTTTAATCTTTATCAGTTTATGTGTAAGGATTACAACTTTATCTGTTTGTATAAAGTTTTAATCTTTATCAGTTTATGTGTAAGGATTAAACCTTTATCTGTTTGTTTTAATCTTTATCAGTTTATGTGTAAAGATTAAACCTTTATCTGTTTTAAGTTTTATCTGTTTGCTAAATTTTATTTGTTTACATAAAATTGTTTTATCTGATAATCCTGAATTTTATCTGTTTGCATAAAATGCTTTATCTGATAATTGATTAGATTCGTTAAAATTTTGTTTTATGTTTATCACAACAATTTTAATCACTGGATTTTTATCATCACCGAAAAAACCACCAACCGCAACAAAATCAATCGCCGGAGATCAGAACCGCGACCGAACCACCAGTTCGGTGGTGGTCACGGTGATCAACGGCGGTGGCATCGAAAAGCCACGATGGTGGCGATAATAATCGTTGGTCAAAACCGACCGCCGCCGGCTGCCTCACGGCCGCGCCTAGCGGCGGCGGTAGCCGTTTTCTGTTTGATATCGCAGCCACCAGGAGCCACCACGGTGGCGGTGGTGATCGCCGATATTAAAACCGCAGCCACCAAATGCCACATCGGTGGCGGTGGCGTTTCGGTCACTCCGACGATACTTAACCGCCGAGCCGCTGGCTGCCTCACGGCCATGCCTAGCGGCGGCGGTGGTCAACCTGTTCAAAACCGCAACCACCATCGGTGGTGGCGGTGGTAATCGACGGCGACCAAAAATCGCGCCACCCGTTTTGGTGGCGGCGATGGTCGATGGTGTTGTTTTCAATCGTCGAATGGACACGGCTGTCACAGCGGTGGCGGCTGTGACACGGCGACCGCCGGCCACCTTGGGCAATCCCTAGGTGGCAGCGGCGGAGTAGTGGTTGCGGTGGTGGGCAGCGGTGGTTTGCTGCTTGGTTAATCGCCATACACGGCAGCAGCCGTGGTGGTTTATTGTTTTCGGAGTCGTCGTCGTCACCGGCCACCGAATAGTGGCAACGGCGGTGGTTTGTTGAATCACCACCGTTAGCGGCAGAGTAATGATGGCAGTCGCGGCGTTCGCGCCGCGAGCGGTGGTGGCGGTTGTGGCTGTCGCGCCGCGAGCGATGGTGGTTACGATAGGTTCCGACGAATCCAATTTAGGCCTATAGTTGTCAGTTTTGATGACTGGCCCAAACCATGTAACTTTTGGGCCACGTTCTAGGCCCAATTAGGTTTATCGGGTTTTTAGGCTTTTTCCCAAGATTAATTTCATAAAATTGTTTTAAGGGATTTTATTCTTAACAAATTTATAAAATTGTGTTTTATTAAACCAAGTTGTTTTGACCCGTTTTGGTCAAATTGGCCCGATGTCTTTTTCGACTGTCTGATCGAATAAACGACACGATTCACGGGCTAGTGTTTAATGTTCCGACAAGTTCGTTCGGAACAGTCGGTTTAATTAAGTTAATAAAAGCGGATATTTTAGAAAATTGGTTATAGTTTATAAAATAAGATTTATAGTCTATAAATCTTGGGGATTTTATAAAAATCAATTTTAGACTAAAATATCAGTTCAGATTTATAAAACAGTTTGATTTTATGAATCAGTCAAAACCATGGTTTGTGATAAACGGAATAATTTTAATGGATCTAGGATTGTTTAATGTTTTATTTTATATGCTTTATTGCTCTAACAAAATTGCGTGGTTAAATGTTAATATATTATATATATATATATATATATATCTGCTTAGTATGTTAGGATTATGTGCGAGACAGTAACGGGGTTATCGTGTCCAATGTTATAAGACACTAGTAGGTCACACTGCTGCACACCAAAATGAGAATGTTTGGATTATGGGAAATAATTAATTGGTTAATTAATTATTTAGAGAGAAAAAGAAATAAATAATTAGTTTAATTATTTATAATCAATTAATCAGTTAGATTAATTAGTTGGATAATTATGGAAGTTATTTCAGAGATAATTACCAAGAATTATATATGGAATCAAACACTGCTTGTTTTGTCCATATAAATAAAGGGTTTAGGGTATCAGTTAATTGATTGATTCAGTTCAAAAACCCAGAAAAAATCTCTCTCTCTCCCTCTCCCAAAACCGGCGCCAGAATCCAGTAGGAGGAAGGTTTGCATTCGTTTTTCGGGTAATCCTCGGTGGTGGTCTAGCAACCCTCTCAACCGGTGCCAGTAGCGGTGTACCCCTTACTTGCGTTTCGGAGTTACTATTCGAAAAGGTAATTCACTAAAACACCCTTTATTGTGTCTGTATGGTTTAGGACTGGATCCTCGATTGGGAATCGGGTTTTTATTCCGCTGTGCATGTTCTTGTATCCCTCGATTCCTAACAGTGGTATCAGAGCCACTTCCTAAACCTGCAGATCAGGTTAATAAACTGATTAGGTTTTAAAAAAGCTTTAATTTTTATTCATATAGTTGATTTTAAAATTGAATCTTTTGTTGAAAACCTAACGAATCGATGCGATCGACGGTGGAACGACGGCCGTTAGCCGGTCGGACCACCAGGTCGATCGCCGACCACTCGATCACCACGACGGCTCACCACAGTTTGTGGTGGCCGCCGGCTGTCCTTGCGAACCAAACCACCAGCCGCGCCACCATGAGTGGAGGCGGCGTCGGCTACAAACACGAACCACCACCGCACCACCGTTTGTGGTGGCGGTGGCTTCGATCGGAAACAGAAAACCACCACCGCACCACCGATTGTGGTGGCGGTGGTGTCGGTTGGAAATCACAGCCGTCGTGTGACGGCGCTGGGTCGGACAAAGAACAAACCGCCACGCCACCGTATGTGGTGGTGGCGGCGTTGATGTTTTTTTGTTAACCGCCGATCGGTGGCGGTGGTTATTACCACTGCCGTCGGCAGTAGTGGTGGTATTGTTGTTCACGCCGGGAGGCGGCGGTGGTGGAGGCGACTTCCGCTGCTGCCGTCGTACTCCCAATCGACCGCCACACCACCGTTTGTGGTGGTGGCGGCGATGGCGTCTTGTTTTCGGTCGCCGGCGGATAGACGGTGGCGGTTGATTGCTGCTATGCCGCGGCATCGGCCACTGCCGAAACGAGAGGCGGCGGTGGTGGCTTATGAGCCGCTGCTGTCGCCGGCAAACAATGGTGACAGCCGGTCTTCGGCAACGGCGGTGGCTGTTGTCGATTGACCGGGCGTATGCCACGGCGGTGGCGGTGGCGTTCGCGTCATCGTCATCGCCGATGATAGCAAACCACCGGCCGACTACCAAGAGCGGCGGGTCGATGGTTGGTGGTTGGTGGTAATCGATTGATGTTCAGATCCGACCGGTATCAATGGTAATGATTTCGGTCGTTGCCATCAGTACCGGAATTCGGAATCGATAAGTTTTTCGATCGTTTTTCATTAACGGGTCCCGTGTGAAATCCGTTTCAGGATAGACGTTGATATGGGAATCGTTTATTAACCAGATAGGTTTAAAACGTTTCTCAGGATTAAAATTGATTTATTTGTTTTAAATTATTTTTGGGTTTTATAATTATCCGGTTAAAATTCAGATTTTAATTCGTTTAATTATGTTGAGTCATAGCTGAACCCTTTTGACCCGTGGTTGTGTTTTTTTTGTTTATCCGTTTTAGACTAGATGGGAGGCCTGCGTGCCATTTACAACCCTTTTGTAATTTTAATATTTTTTTTTAGACTAGTTGGGAGGCCTGCGTGCCATTTAAACCCATTTGTAATAATTATTTTAATTACATCAAGACGGAGACAAGGACGACGACCATGGATCTCGGAGCCAGTGGGAGTGCCAGAAGTTGAAGACTTTTGTCACTTAGGAATTGAGACCGTTGTTTTGTGTTGGCTCACAAAACAACATTAGTTTAAGGGTTTAGGCTATGACTGTGCTCTTTATATTTAAATTGCGTGGTTGTTTAATTTACGTAATTGCTATTGAATATAAATTGCCCTTTTTGAACGGATTGTTTAAAAATTTTAAAAGGATACAAATACAGTTAGTGTTTGGATCCAGTTTTTCAAAGTTTTGAAAAAGAAAACTGGCAATTTAGACCCTTGTTAAAAATCATAGATTAGTAAGTGCAACCCACTTTAGGGGCACTTCCGGTGTAAGGTACATAGGGCGTTGTAAGTGCTCACACTATGAACGCCCGTGTTCAAACCGAAACTGGAAGGTGATAAAACTCTGCGAATTATCTCCGGGTGGTACCGGCCAGAGTTTGTCCAGGTCCCGGGTGGTGCAATCTATTTTGGTAATTATTTATTCACTGGGTGGTACCAGGCCAAAATGCACTAGAGGGACTAAATATGCACGGATTATTAATATCCGATGTCCCGACGATCTAGAAGTCGTATTTTCAAGATAGGAATACGATTGGTATAGTGTTACCTACCATAGATCGCATGAGTCGGTATGACATGATCACATGCTTCCCGACACATGTGAAATATGGATTCTAGTCTAATAAATTTATTTTAAGGGTAATAATTTATTAGAATTATATAATTATAAACTAAAACTGGAATTTTATATTCTTCTGTAGATGTCTCAAATTAGTATTCCGTTTTATTCACCTGAAGAGTCACTTCGCCTTATTATGGGCAAGTGGAAGCTTACGGGCCATAACTTTCCAGTTTGGAAGTTACACTTGAGGAACGTTTTATGTGCCCAGGATAAGCTTTATGTGATCAACAAACCCGTATCACGACCTAAAAGCAATGCCCCTGAAGAGGAATTTGCTGAGTATTTTAGATACTTGACAGATGAATCGGATGTAATGTCCATTCTGATTTTCTCTATGTCACCCGAGTTCACGGGAGATTTAAGAGTTAAATCATGTCACGAGGTTGTGAGAGATGTGGAGAACCAGCTAGGTCTCTACAAGCACACGGGAAAGCTATTGATCATGCAAGAGATTCTCTCCCTGAAGCTACAGAAGGGTCAGTCAGTTAAAAACCATCTTGTTGATATGAGAAGGCTTTTTAAATGTTTATCACGTCTGGGGTACAAGATGACTCAGGAAGAGTTAGTGTATCTCATGTGGTTCTCCCTCACAAAGGAAGTTCAGGACACAGCTAGTGCCTACATGAAGGAACCAAAGAGCGACGTGGATAAAGTTCATGAAGATATCCTGGCCAGTCTAGAGCCAGCACCCGAACCTGCGAATCTCATGGACACTGACATAATAGATGAGCTGGGAGATCTGAGTTGCCCAGAGTGCGGCAGCGAGGATATTTGCGAGCACTCGATGTACATCGACCAGATGGATATCGGTTTACCCGATACTCCAGGTATCTTTATGATAGATTGCTTAATCACTTCTTATGAATCATGGGTAATTGATACAGGCAGTGGTAACCACATTTGTAATCATTTACAGGGATTCACTAGAAGAAAGACTCTGAGGAAGGACCGTTCGAACCTACGAGTGGGCGAAGGCACTCCGTTGATTGCTGAAGCCGTGGGATCTTATAGTCTTAGTTTACCCTCGGGTCTAGTTTTGGAACTGAATAATTGTTATTATATTCCAAATATGATTAAGAATGTATTGTCTTTTGATTTGTTGGTAGACCAAGGCTTTTACTATAAATATTCTTATAAGATGATTTCGGTTTTTAAAGATAATATTTTCTATTTTAAAGCTACACCTGTAGATGGTCTATACACTGTAAATCTTAAAGACAACAATAGTGAAATCTATCATATAAGTAAGCGATCCAAGGATATTGAGGATCAGACTTACCTCTGGCATTGTCGTTTGGGCCATATAAACAAGAAACGTGTTGAACTACTCCTAAAAGGAGGTTTTCTTGGAAACTTCGACTACAAACCTTTTGATAATTGCGAATCTTGTTTATCTGGTAAAATGACAAAGCAACCTTTCAACAGTGAGAATGAAAGGGCTACTGACTTGCTTGAAATAATCCACACAGATGTATGTGGACCTTTCAGTCATGTAGCAAGAGGAGGATACCGGTACTTCATTACCTTCACTGACGACTTCAGTAGGTATGGATATGTCTACTTGATGAGACATAAATCTGAAACCTTTGAGAAATTCAAGGAATATCAGAATGAAGTACAGAATCTACTTGACAAGAGGATCAAGTTCTTACGGTCAGATCGTGGTGGCGAATATCTCAGTGATGAGTTTGACAATCATCTGATGGAGTGTGGGATTGTATCCCAACTTACACCTCCGTATACACCTCAGATGAATGGTGTATCAGAAAGAAGAAATCGTACCTTACTTGACATGGTACGAACGATGATGTGTCATTCTTCGCTGCCAGTATCATTCTGGGGACACGCGCTCGAAACAGCAGCACACATACTGAACAGAGCGCCAACAAAGTCGGTAGAAAAGACTCCATACGAGCTATGGAAGGGTAAGAAACCCAACATATCTTTTCTGAAAATTTGGGGTTGTGAGGTTTACGTCAAACGACCTACCTCAGAAAAACTCAAACCCAAATCCGACAAGTGTTTCTTCGTTGGATATCCCAAGACCACCGTGGGATATTATTTCTACAACCCTGAAGAGAACAAAGTGTTTGTTGCTCGAAATGGAAAATTTCTGGAAGAAAAGTTTCTCAGTTTAGAGAACACCAGAAAGGATGTAGATCTACAGATAGTAGACGAAGAAAACACTACACCAGTTGTTGAGCCAGAAATTCAACATAACAATGTTGAACCTCAATCAGAGCCGATTGAGGAAGTGCAAACACAAGACCTTCGCAGATCCAGCAGGGTAAGACAAGAACCAGATAGGTATCTTGGGTTTCTAGTCTCTCAAGATAGCGGAGACTTAAATGAACCAACATCCTATGGAGAAGCTGTGTCAGGCAGTGAGTCTGAACAATGGCAGGAAGCCATGAAGGCCGAGATGCAATCCATGTATGACAACCAAGTCTGGGAGTTGACTGATTTGCCACAACACTGTAAGGCTGTTGGACGCAAATGGGTTTTCAAGAAGAAAACCGACATGGATGGAAATGTACACACCTTCAAGGCCAGACTGGTCGCAAAAGGATTCACACAAACTCATGGTATCGACTATGATGAAACCTTTTCACCAGTGGCCATGTTAAAGTCAATTAGGATTCTAATGGCCATCTCAGCGTACTTTAACTACGAGATTTGGCAAATGGACGTCAAGACAGCCTTTCTGAATGGAAAGTTAACAGAAGACGTCTATATGGAACAACCAGAGGGGTTTGAAGATCCTAAGAATCCTAATAAGGTGTGTAAACTGCTAAAATCTATTTATGGATTAAAGCAAGCATCTCGAAGCTGGAACTTACACTTTGATGAGCGAATCAAAGAGTTTGGCTTCGCTAAAAGTGAGTTCGAGCCATGTGTTTACACTAAGTTCAGTGGGAGCATAGTAACCTTCCTGGTCTTGTATGTAGATGACATACTACTCATAGGAAACAATGTACCAACTTTACAGAGTGTTAAAGAATGGTTAAGTAAATGTTTCCAGATGAAAGACCTTGGAGAAGCCGCTTATATACTAGGTATAAAGATCTACAGAAACAGATCTAAGCGGCTTATCGGACTTAGTCAGAGTACATACATTGACAAAGTACTGAAGAGATTCAGGATGGATGAATCCAAGAAAGGATTCATTCCAATGCAACATGGCATAGTGTTAAGCAAAACACAGTGTCCTGTTTCTAGTGAAGATCAGGACAGGATGAAATCGGTCCCATATGCTTCTGCAATTGGATCAATTATGTATGCCATGCTATGTACTAGGCCCGATGTTGCTTACTCAGTAAGTGTTACGAGCAGATACCAACAGAATCCAGGTGAGCCCCATTGGGTGGCTGTCAAGAACATTCTCAAATATCTGAGAAGAACGAAAGAAATGTTCTTGGTCTTTGGAGGTTCTGAGGATGAAATTAGTGTCACAGGATACTCTGACGCTAGTTTCCAGACCGACAGAGATGACTTCAGGTCACAGTCAGGGTACGTCTTTACCCTAAACGGAGGTGCGATCTCGTGGAAGAGCTCGAAGCAGGACACGATTGCAGACTCAACTACAGAGGCAGAGTACATTGCAGCATGTGATGCGGCAAAGGAAGCTGTCTGGCTAAGGAATTTTCTATCGGATCTCAGAGTGGTTGCCAGTATCTCGAGACCGATAGATATATATCTGTGATAACTCAGGAGCCGTGGCGCAAGCAAAGGAACCTAGAGAGCATCACAAGTCGAGACACGTGCTCAGAAAGTATCACCTCATCCGAGAGATCATTGGAAGAGGAGATGTAAGAATATGCAAGATTCCAACAGAAGACAATGTCGCAGATCCGCTGACAAAGCCACTAGCAAGGGCAAAGCATGAGGCACATGCGAATTCCATTGGGATGCAGTACCTGGAAGCCAGTAGCTAGTACTTAGTTTATTAATTATTACTATAGTCTAATTTAGAAACAATGTAATCATGTAAAGTTTTTATTTCACAGTGTGTTGGAAATAAATGGAGGTTTTAATTTCATGATTATTCTAAATTAACTATTTTTTGCATATTTAACGTATCCTTGATTCTACAAAGTCTTGTATGAAATCTAAATTTCCGTAGCCACTTATTGAAATGGGAATTTCAATAGGGAGTTTAACGCTATTATAAATACTTGATGATTTATTCAAAGTAAAGAATAAAAGCACAAGTGATGTGACCAAGTATTTATAGATACTCATCAGAGTGTTTGGGTATTGGAAGTGACCAGTAATCAAGTCTGCCTCATGGAGCCTCAGTCATAGGCACTGACTTGATAGGTTGTCCTTAGACCTGAGATACTTGGTTTGGGAACACGAGGACCACTGTACTCTTAGCACGTACTAACGCTGCACCGTAACTGGGTGGCTATACGGGACGTGACTAGATGCAGCGGAAGCCGTGGATCCAAATGCAAGTAGTCAAGAAGGGATTTGCACCTCTTTCAAAAGAGAGATATTTCCGGGCCCCTTGACGATTAAGATTGGCAGAAAACGCGTGGCCACGCTCGAATAGAATAACAGGGGTTATTTAGTAATATCCGTTACTGCAGGCAATCGAAATCAGAGTCAAGAAATACTTGATTTTAAGAAATGAATCCTCCACTCCATGTCTTAAATCACTTTAGAAATATCGTGTGCAAAAGGAATGAACTTGTGTACAAATTCAAGCGTGAATTGTATCTCTGAATATAAGAGATCTTATAACCTGGTTAACCTAAGCGTCTGGCTAGGGACCTCCTTAGGCGAATGATAACAGTTCAGTTACATGTCTAGCACAAGTGGGAGTCTGTTAGGATTATGTGCGAGACAGTAACGGGGTTATCGTGTCCAATGTTATAAGACACTAGTAGGTCACACTGCTGCACACCAAAATGAGAATGTTTGGATTATGGGAAATAATTAATTGGTTAATTAATTATTTAGAGAGAAAAAGAAATAAATAATTAGTTTAATTATTTATAATCAATTAATCAGTTAGATTAATTAGTTGGATAATTATGGAAGTTATTTCAGAGATAATTACCAAGAATTATATATGGAATCAAACACTGCTTGTTTTGTCCATATAAATAAAGGGTTTAGGGTATCAGTTAATTGATTGATTCAGTTCAAAAACCCAGAAAAAATCTCTCTCTCTCCCTCTCCCAAAACCGGCGCCAGAATCCAGTAGGAGGAAGGTTTGCATTCGTTTTTCGGGTAATCCTCGGTGGTGGTCTAGCAACCCTCTCAACCGGTGCCAGTAGCGGTGTACCCCTTACTTGCGTTTCGGAGTTACTATTCGAAAAGGTAATTCACTAAAACACCCTTTATTGTGTCTGTATGGTTTAGGACTGGATCCTCGATTGGGAATCGGGTTTTTATTCCGCTGTGCATGTTCTTGTATCCCTCGATTCCTAACATAGTATATATATGCTATAGTGGGAACCTGATAGGGTTGTTAGAGCATCTTCAAAAGATTATCAGATTCAGTTTTAATACAATTCCTCTTTGTGAGTTATTATTGAGAGTTTTCTCTTGTTTATCTGCGTTTCACGCTTGTGAACGTATTTATCTTTTGGATTTGACGCTTGTCGATTGTCACACCCCAAAAATCCAGGGTTGTGACGTCTAAATTTTTTAGCAATAACCATAAAAATTTCATGACTTACACTCAAAACTTAGCAGCGGAAGTCTTAATATCGACTATACAGAACAACTATAAAAAAAATCATAAAGTTCTTTATTTCTTTGAGCAGCTTCAATCTTTCTAGATCTTTCCTCTTCCTTTTAAAGTACCCGTAACAACGCCCCCTGAGAGATGCATACTAAAACGTCAGCTTTCGCTTAGTGAGTTCACGGTTTTCTTTACATGCTTAACAGAAATAATTCAACTGAAGACATGCTTTAAGCTATAGAAAGATATGGATAGAAAACATTCAACTTGCAATAAGTGATTCTTTATAAAACATAACCATTCTGCCAAATGCAAAGGTGTGGTCTCACCATGCTATTGGCCTACTACACCAAGGCTATCGTGCTTATTAGGCTATCTCCCAAAGCAACGACCAAATACTACACAAAGGTTATCGTGCTTATATGGCCTATCTCCCCAAGCAACGACCATGAATATCGGTAAGCTAGTCTGGCAGTGATGTGCCCTAATCTGTCGGAAACCCGACACATATCACATAAAAACACAATCTCATATCTCTACAAAACTATCATGTATGAAAAAGCATGTAACTAAAAATATACTAAACATATAAATTTAGAATAACTTGCATCATATATGCATACTATGCATGCATCTCCCGTTTTATAAATCACATGAACTCACCTGGGTGTGTAGGCTTCTTGATCCCTTTAAACTTGCACCTACACATATCATACAACTTATCTGAGTACTTTAATCAGATTGCACTTTAAATCTATAAGATCCCATTATAACCATTACAAGCACTACCAGGTCGGCCTCTTAGGAATCTATTAACCTAGATGCCTGACTAGACTTAAACATTAGCTTTTATAGACTATACCAACTTAACTTGCATATAATTACTTTCGTTACAAGTCCAAGAAAAATCCCAAAGGAATTGCATGAGTACTTTGGTAGCAATCGAGATGCTAAAACAGATACTTTTGCAAGCTTAATAACGCTAAGGCATATTGATATTTTTTCTGAAAATCAAAGCCTTCATAAAAGATGTATAAATAATCTTTTATCTTAACCGATGGGCACTTAAATATTTGTATAAAATCTTTTGTGAAAAAGAACTATCATAAAGATTTCATTGCCATCTTTGCATAAACCTTCTTTCTAAAATAAAATAATGATGGACTAAGACCATTTTAATACTACACTGAATCTTTCAAGATATTAGCTAACTATAATTTAACCCTTGAATTAATTAATTATATGCACAACTAATTCCCATTAATATTAATGCATATAATAGTGACTTATAAATCTAATATTTCTTAAGCTTGGCTCACGAAATTCCATACCCGAAATGGGTAGTCTACATGCATGGTCCAAAAGAAGCCGTGGAAAATTAAACCGAAACATCAGGTATCGGCCCTATTATTGCTTCTTCTTCTTTTTTTTCCTTGTGTTATAGTCCTCACCCTTTCTACACACTTCAGTTAACTAGTTATATATAACCATCGTCGGCCATCAAGTTTTAGTTTCCCTCTCTCACAAACATCGCCGTCTTCTCACCCATAATGATCGCCCGCAAACAGTATTAACAACCAATTAATAACAATGTCTATCGGAGATCCAACCATGGTTCGACGATATTACAACCACCGTTTTTTTTTATAATAACTTTACAAATCATCCAACCAAATATATAGTTCTCGACGTCACTTTTGCTCAATAGATCGAGGCCAACCGATTATAACATCTTAGGGTTGGAAATGAACTCGCATCTAAAACAATTTAAATGGAAGAAAAACACTTACCGAAAGGACGATATTTCTTTCTAAATTCACTGCATGATTTCTTCATGCTCGGTTCCTTCAAGAATGCTTGAGTCTTTTTCTTCTATGGCTAACATTCTCAACCTCTGTTTCTTAACTTGGTGAAATCTAGATAAAGGGAAATATATTATTGATATCTTGAGATTGAGATGGATTAGGATAGATAATCCATATCCTAACTCCTACGGCCGAATTGTATGCCAAAGAAAATGTGGGTTTCCTCCCACATGGAGTTTGACCAAACCAAACCTCCATTAACCCCTTCATTTTATTTTGCTTTGACAAACTTTAGCCCTTGAACTATATCTATTTGACAATTTTAGGCAGTTTTCTTAAAATGTGAATTACAACTAGCCCCTAAAATAGGGTGTTACATCGATCCGTTCCGCGTTTTCCGTCTGCGTCATGTTAGTATGAAATCTGTAAAATTTGGTAAAACACATTTTCTATTTTTTTAAATAAGGTTAGTATGATCTGACAACTATTTAAAATTAAAATATTTGTCGTTCAACAACGGTAACTCAATTCAAGAAGTATGTGTTTCTCTATTTTTTTAGGTCAATATCATTTTTAACATGATCAGATTCTAGTTTCAAGTATATGTATTTTTAGTCTTATTGTGAGATTGTAAATTTTAATTAGTAGTCCTGGCCACTTATATTGGTGGAAAACTTATGAAAGAATTATGAAACGATGTAAAAACAACAATCTCTTTTTAAATATTTGACATAATTTAAGAATAATAAAAATATATTGAAAAATGACACAATAAGAAAACTTTTGATGGCAAAGTTTGGCACATCAACTATAACACCCATTATTTTTAGGAAGCAAGGTTCCAATCTTTATATGACTTTTATTTTTGTTACCACCCTCCTATAACTGTTAAAATCCCTTTTATAATTGTTAAAATCTAAGGAAGAATCAATATGTAATTCGTCCTTTTGTGTAGGGAAAATTGAATGAGAAAAAAAAAATTTGGTCTCGGTTTGTGTTTGGTGAGAGTGCTCGCAAATCACGATCGCCAAGGTGGTGGTGGTCTCGGTACACTCTTCGGAAGAGTGTCAACGCGCAGTGCCAAATGACACAATTGCACGCACGTCCTGATGGAGTTTATAACCTTTACTAGCTGTTGTCTTTGCTTGTCTTAAAAACCAATCGGATTTCATTTTGGAAGCCTTGTGGAGCCATTTTTGGCACCTCAAACCCTCTTCCTCTTAAATTTCGACCTAGGGTTTAGATCAAAGAATTTATGGGGCATTAAAGGCACTCTTGGGAGAAATCCAGAGTAAAGTTTAAGCAAAGATCAAGCATTACCTCTTATCTCCTCTGCACACTCTTGGGTCCGCAAATTGCAAGTTATGTTTTCTTGAAAAAACCTAAGGTGAGTTTTAAAATGCTTTGTAAAAACTAGATACATGTATATATGTGCATTTCATCATCATCTCATGTTTTCTTCTTCAAGTCTCTCATATTTGGCAAAATGTTCATATTTCCTTATTTTGAAAAGTTATGGAACTCTTGGACTAAATCGCTTGATCTGGTGTCTCGACGTACAAATATGGGTTTACACCTAAGAGTATAATGAAAATGTTTTATGGAATCTTCTTGGTGGTTTGATGTTTGTAAGTAAATATATACTCCTTGTAATTTGACCTAACTCGAGATTTCGGTCTACTGAGAGGCATCTTAATATTTAGAGGGTGTCCGGGAGTGTTTTTTCAGCTCCAAAAGTGCTTATTGACTTATCGTGGTAGGAAAATGAGCTTTTAAAAAAGTGTTTGGATTAGCTTTTGTGGTGATAAAAGCTAATAAGTCAATAAGTTGTATTTTAAAAAGTGATTGGATTAGCATTTACATGTAAAATGACCAAAAAGGACATCCTTACATATTTATGGATTCCAATAACAAATGCAAAAAAATCGATTAGATGCAAAAATCACAGCCTCAAAATCAGATGAAATTTGGATTCTATACAAATATTTCTACAGACTAGTCTCCAAAAAATCATCACAATGTGAAATTATATCAAAATCTTTAAAACCCAGTTGAACTTTTAGAGCCTGCATTGCAGCAGAATCGTTAAAAACCCAGATGGGTTTATCCATTTGCGAAGGAAAAACAACGAGTAGGGTTCATGTGTTGGAGACGATGAGGAGGGTAGCATTGGTATTGGCTTTTTGGTATGGAATGGGTGATTTAGAGGGTGTTTGGGGTATTTTTGTCATTTTGTTATCCAAAAGCCAAAACCAAGTAAAAAAGGCATGCTCTCCTTGCTTAACGTTTTTTTTTTCTTCTCATGAGATAATCAAGTGAGCGGCTGCACGGGAGCTCACTCGGTCCTTATTAGGTATGCCCTTGTCAAGGACTAAAGGGAGTTGCCACGTCGAAGGGGATGAAGATTTTTTTTTTTTTTTTTTTTTTTTTTGGGGGGGGGGGGTGGGAGGGGTTATTTTTCATAATAAA
Organism: Centaurea solstitialis; assembly: GCA_030169165.1. Taxonomy (NCBI): domain Eukaryota; kingdom Viridiplantae; phylum Streptophyta; class Magnoliopsida; order Asterales; family Asteraceae; genus Centaurea; species Centaurea solstitialis. The sequence continues at coordinate 56,590,795 of CM058044.1, read as the reverse complement.
AGAGCAAATACCCTTATTTGACGGCAACAATTAGCAACACAACGGATCATAGACCATTTCTACTGTGAAAATAAAACCTTGGTCATTTCCAAGGATAGGGATAAAATCAAAGTTACATGAAAAAAGACATTGTGGTATGATTTGAGTGTGAGCGAGAGTTTCGGAAAAAGCATTGGATACATGTGATATAGTAGTTTTGGTTGAATGGGTCAGGTCTAGCGAGCTGCCTTGTTCATGAATAACTCTACTACATGGGACAAGTTTGATTCCTTTCAATTATATAACAAAAAATCTCTTCTCTTCAAAAACTCTCACAAACTCACACGTCTTTTCATTATTTTATGTTTTTAATTAGTATATTAGCGATTTTTACTTAACGTTTAATAGATGTTATACTTTTGAATCTAAGAGTTCTAACTAAATGTTCTATAAAACATTACATATAATCAAATAATCGTCTTTTTTTCATTTTTGGTTTTATGAGCTAAGTTGGTTGCGTCTTCGATTTTGTTTTACGTGCAACCATCATATGATTTTAGCCTCGGAGGGAAGCTTACCTGTTAGCATGAAATTTGGAAAGCTTGGTAAGGCACGTTTTTTATTCTTTTTAAACAAGATTAGCATGATTTAGCAACTATTTGAAATAGAAATATTTATGGTTCAACAATGGTAACTCAGTTTAGAAAGTAAGTGTTTCTTTTGTTTTTTTTAGGTCAATATCATTTTCAACATGGGTCAGATTCTAGTTTCAACAATATGTGTATTCTTATTTTGATGGTTCACAAGTTCGATTTCTAGTTTTTGTTACTTAGCATTGCCGAAAACTTATAAAAAAAGGTTTAATTTCTTGAAACAACATAAATAAACAATCTATTTTTTTTAAATATTTCATGTAATTTAAATATTATAAAAGATATTCATAAAATACTATAACAAGAAAATTTCTTATGGCAAAGAAGACCACATCAACAATTTTTTTTTCAATGACTTAACTTGGGAGAGGGAAGAAGAGGAAAGGCTTGAGAAATTTGATGTCTTTAGAAAAACCTTACAATAAAAGTTATCCAATCCAATGGTAAGAAGTCATATTAATGATTTTGCTGAGATAGTAAAATAAAAAGTATAAATGGTTTTACTATTGATGCTCTAAAATCTAAATGATATTAAAAAGATGAGTGTGAATTATAAAATGTCTTTGAGGTTTGTTCAAATCTAGCTTATGTCACTAACTATGGAAAACATAAGGATGATTATCAAGATTTCATTTTGGTTGCCGATTTGATCCGTGAATGCTAGAATTGCTAGGGTTTTCAAGTGAAGGTCATTTCAATTTGACTTTTAATTCAGAATAAGAATGTACAAATCATTATAATATATGTAAAACTCCTCAAAATGTTTACAATAACAAAAAAAAAAAAAAAAAAAAAAAACTAACCTTACCCCCAACACACACATATGACCCACCTCTAATTAACCTATTATAACCATGTTTGCCACCACTGCAACCCACCACTGTTGACCTCCTCTGCCACCACTGCAACGCACCACCGTTGACCTCTTTTGTAACAAATCAAACACGCAATGTAGACGTGAATAAAAAAAGTGTAATAGAGAGCACAAATGTTCTTTTTTCCATTTGTCATGCTCGATAAACGATTCAATAACTCTCAAAAATTTCACTTTTAGGTTGAAATTCATATGCATTTTAAATTTGAATGAGAGAGAGGTGGCTATGCTGGTGTGAAGAACAAGGGCGGAGCCAGAATTTGAATTCAGGATGGTCCCTTTATTGTTATTAGAGAAATACATAACTAACATACATAAAGAACTTAACCAACAATTCAAGTTTCGTACGAGGACTGCCTAAGAGACCGTTTACCCAAACATTTTTCAGTATATCCAAATGTTTTTTAGTAAACATTATCGGTAAGAGTCAACATTCTAACTTACATTAATGGGTCATTTTTTATTCCAACGAAACGGTATCTTATGCAACGATTTACCTAATAAGTACTAACCGATTAAGAGTCGTCACCATAACCTAGGCTAGCAGTTAAGACTATCAGTGCTTATTATCACTCTTATCGGGTAATATTGTTAGTCATTTGTCACGTTCACATAGACCGTAAGTCTTAATTGTTTCTCTTTTTCAAATGTTTAATTTGAAATGTAAACATTAAAATTTAAGGGCATAAAAATGAAACTAATTAAATGAAACAAGTTAGTGAAGTTGTTTTTTATATTACATAAGAATGAAAATGATGGAACTAAGCAGGAGGTGTTAATATAAACTAAAGGAATTTTATATTAAAATGTGAGAGTGATCCTAGGCTAATCCTAGGCCAAGGGTAGCTCCGCCCTTGGTGAAGAAGATAGTCATTAGTTGCATTTTTTTTACAGCGCAATTTATTAAACTAGCGAGGAGCTAGCACAAAACATAGGGATATAGCATTTATAGGATTACAACACCAGTTTTCCCATGAGAGAAGATTACCAAATTTAGATCTATACTCAATAGTTACATTGGGTAATTCAACCGTTATTTTAGTTATACCTATTATAGTACCAAAGGTCCTTTGCTATACCTTTATCCACTTTAGAGCCAACCTCCCGATAGGTTATCGATCAGTTTAAATCTCATCAAAGTTGAATAGGACATATGCCTTGGATCATTTATAGCGTAGGTTCGTTTTCTTAAACATACACCAAACTTTTTCATAAAAGAAAAGACCAAAATACCCCTTGATTTAACGGTAGCAATTAACAATCCTAACTATCATGGACCACCTAGATCCAAAATAAAACCTTGATAATGATGTTTGTAATTTACAAATGTCATAGAGACAAAGCCAAAGTTGTGGGCAAAAAAGACAATTGGGCATTATATATGATTTTGAGTGTGAAATAAAGAGAGAGTTTGGGGAAAAAAGGGCATTGGGTACATCATGTGACATAGCAAAGCAGTTTGGTTGATCACGCACCTTCTCATCTCTCTTTCCTTCCCAAAACTCTTTATTTCAATCATTCTGTTTTTGCAACCTCTTTTATCTTTATAAATAGTTGATATTGTACTTTGAGATATTCCATCCAATATTCTTCCAATGGCTGGTATGCTACCTGGAGTTGAAAGTGCTAGGAGAAGAAGGGTAGGTTCGTCGTCGTGTGCTACGGCTTCCGGTTTTGGTTTTGGATCGATTAGGAGTCGAGTTTCTCATGATACGCATTTCATCGATACTTCCTTCTTGGTAAACATAGAATCACACAAATACTATTTCAATTTCAATTTCGGTTTGGGGGATCAAAGGATGTCTAGCCTAGTGGTAAGGTAACATCTTGGGGGATTAGTGGATGGTATCCCTGACTACGTGGGTTCGAACCCCGTGGAGAGCATATGCCATATGGCGATATCGAGATCATGGGTCTGCCACATAGTGGTACCCAGTTGGGTCGTGGTCACGGATTAGTCGGGTGCCTTTGGATCCCGGATACCCCTGGGAACGTGGTTGTGTGTTTATTTGTCGTTAAAAAAAATCATTTCGGGGTCAAAATTGGTTTGCGGTTGTAAAAATTAAAATTGTTTTTTGACTATTTATTCCAGCAAAGAAATCAATCTGATGAAGATGACAAGTTAGGAGGAGCAGCAAAAGAAGCTAAAGCAAGATTGAATGGAAGGCTGAGAGGCCATTTGAAATCAGAAATCAGAAGGTATCCATACAAATGGCTCTTGCGCATTTTAGCATACTACTATTGTCTTTGCTAACGTGCTCTTGTGACCCCCCACCCCCACCCCTTCTTCCTTTTTTTTAATTACTACAAAAAGAAAAGGACAATATTCAAGAACAGAGGGTGTACCATGTATGGGTCAAAAATGAAGATGTATATTTTAATATTTCCTTAGTTTATGTGTAATTTAGCATATTACACTTACAGTTGCTAACATGCACCGGACATAGAATCTAATTTTTCTTGAAACAAGAATCCCCATAAAGTTATGATTGTTTATTTAGGTTTCCATCTATGTGGTTGAATTTTATAGGCAAAACAGTCAAGAAAGAGTTGGAGGTGTTGGGAGGAGGTCAAATAATACTACTACTTCTATGGTGATGGAAAATTTGCAAATGGAGGTTTTTGGGTTGAAGAAGAGTGGATCAAAGAGGTTTAGTTGGGGAAGAATGGGGTTGAGTTGGAAGTCGTCAAACCAAGACGAGTGTGCAATTTGCTTGGATCGATTTAAGGCAAGCGAGATGGTAACTCACTTGCCTTGCGCTCATCGGTTCCATTCGGATTGTGTGTTACCATGGTTACAAAGCAATGGACAATGCCCTTGTTGTAGGACAACGGTTTCCGCATCATCTAATTGAACGATGATTTTGTAATTACGAAAATTTATGTTCAGTCAAGTTTGATGTCTTTGTTCAAATCATCGTCTTTGTGTCATAAATGGTGGACATGAAGTCGGTTAAATGCACCTCTTTCTTACATATATCAATGTCAAAATTAAAAAAAAAATTACATTTTCAGTATAATGTTTGACTTGAGTCTACTACTACAAATGGTTTATGTATAAGAACATCTCTAACAGATTATCTATAATTTTTCTAAAATAGAGACTAAAATATCAAAATCTCTTTAAAAAGTTATATATAATTCCAATAAATTCTTCACTTTTAGAGATTTCAACATCCATTATATCATCAAATATTATATAAATTTTATCATCCCAATACACTTTTTAATAGAGATTTAACAATAAAAAGGTAATTTCTATTTCCATGGATCAAGTTTCAGAGAATCTTTTAAACTTGGAGATTTATCTAGTTTTTCTATTTTAGAAAACCATATAAAAAACATGTTGAAACAATCTAGAGAACACAAATCTCATTTTCTCTATTTTAAAAAGAATCTTTTGAAGATGCTCTAACAACACCCAAAAGATAGTTGACTTGTAAAAATTTTTAGAGTCTTTAAACTTGAAGAGTTATCTAATTTTATCTATTTTAGAAACATATAGAATACATGTTGGTGCAATTTATAGAAAAAAAGTCTCATTTTCTCTATTTTAAAGAATAGCAACACCCGAAAACATTTGAGGTAAGAAGTTTTAGACAACCGTTCAAATGAGACAAACAATGAGGAGAAAAATGACTTCTTTGAAGCAATCCTTTTACCTTCTATGGTTTTATCTTTTTACGGGATAAATCTTGGGTTTAAACCAAATTTTAGTAACTTGTCACGTCGAAAACTTACAAAAAGACTGAAATTTAAGAAAATATGTTGTTGTTAATAATCAAGATAGGAAAACCACATGCTCATGAACAAGATCTCTTCAAACTACTCATACCAAGAAAAGACTGAAAATAGATATTCAAATCGACAAATATGCGTTGCACTAAAATGAATAATAGTTTAGAAATTTTTTAAAACTTCACTTGTTATTTTTCTTTCATTATATTATTGTCATATCGACAAAATAAAAACTTCAATAGAACTTCTCAATTGAGGTTCTAAAAACACCTCCCTTTCCTTCTTCTTCATTTTTAATTTATAAAATGTATATATATTTTGTTAAAACAATTAAAACATAAATATAATTTATACAACAATTACCAAAAATGCAACATTACACAAATATTAATCTTTATAAAAAGTAGGGATTACTTCTTCAAAATGTATCCAACTATCCCCAATATACTATTGTGTGTATCAACCTAAAAAAATTCCTTTTGTATATATCCAACTTTATTTTTGAGTCTATTATGTGTATTTTTGATACACACAATAGTATATTGGGGGATAGTTGGATACACATAATAGACTCAAAAATACACATAATAGACTCAAAAGTAAAGTTTGATATATACAAAAGGAATTTTTTTAGGTTGATACACACAATAGTATATTGGGGATAGTTTGATACATTTTGAAGAAGTAATCCCTAAAAAGTAACACGGAATAATAAATAGTAATACATATCAATTATAATCTCGACCCGACCAAATATGTGTTCAACTAAGTTGGTGCAAAGTTGATAATAGACATAATTTGAGCGCATCTTGGAATTTCATTTAAGGTATTCTTGAAAATATGAGTGGCATAATATCCCTTAGACCATATTATGCATGTAAGCATAATTACACTACAAAACAAACTACCATTTCCCACGGAAAAACCATCGGAAAAACGGTGGATCCGTCGGAAGTGGTATGTTGGAATTATAATGGTCAGGGGCCACATCACCGACGGATAAAGCGACAGATCATCGACATTTGAATTTACTGAGGGATCACTGACTACCATTTTTTTGTGATGGTTCACTGACGTCCATTAGGGGCCCTTGCGGTCCGATTTACCACAAGCCAAACCACAAAACAAACCACAAACCAAACAAAAATGGCAGTCTAGGAAGCTTCCGTACTCAATAGTTTGGCAGCAAGTGGAGCAAGCAATCACATTGGACCACAAAAATACGGTTTCGTCTTAACAACTTAGACACTTTAGGCGTCTTATAGGCTTTAAACTAAAAACCCATAACATCTATATCTTAAATGAAATTTCGACCAATATACTATTATTAAAAAAATGGTATGCTAGATTATGAAATAAACGTTTATCTCTAAAACTAAAAAGAAACATTGAGCAATTTGAAAGAAGTTATTGGATGTCTACTAACACTCACCGAATTTTGTAGAAACCTTAAAGCAAGTAGAAGGATGATTTGGAATTTTGTATTTTATTTTTGACGAATTTGAGATTTTTCAATTTAAATAACGCGATCAATTGAGAAAAGAAAACTAAAACCATAACATCTTTGGCAAACTTTTTAGAAATTGAGCCATAAAAGTTGATCCTTCACGGTTACAACTTGAAAACTAAATATTACTAATACGTGTATTTTCAACAATCAATTCAGTCTAGAAGACCAAAACGCTAAATACATATGAAACTGCATACCAAATCTGACCGACTAGTTTGGTTATTTTTCAGATTAGATCGAACAACTTGAAGATTCAAACAACCAAAACGGTCCAAAATAACTAAATTTAACCGGTTCAAGTGTTTAACAATTTTTCTGAACACCATTACCATTACTATGAGCATCTATCATCTGTTTTTTCATAGGTTTTTGAGAAGTTTTTAGAAGGGTTTTAAAAAATAAAAAAACCTTCTCTAGAAGGTTTTTAAAAAAAATGGGTCGGGTTCAGGTAAAACCTGATTACCTGAAAATGACCCGATTAACCCGAAATATTTAAATAAATAAATAATTAATTATTAAAATAAATATTAGGGTTTACTTCATGAGAGTGTATCCAACTTGTCACGAAAAGTTATTGTATGTATTGTACTTTCATTTTTACCATTTGGCATATCAGAGTTTAAAAAATGGTTATTGTATGTATCCAACTTTATCAAAACTTACCACAAAAGTGTATCCAACTTGTCAGAAAAATGTATCCAACTTGTAACAAAATACATTAAATGGTAGGTTTTTATAAGTTTGATACATACAATAGAAAAAATGAAAGTCCAATACATACAATAACTTTTCGTTACAAGTTGGATACACTCCCATGAAGTAAACCTTAAATATTAAATCAAATTTCTAAATTTCTAAATCAAAATGCTAAATCTATATTTTGATTATTAATATAATTTATTTGAGTAAAGTGGTGGGAATTGAAAATTTCAGTTTGTTTTCGTTTCCAATTTGAAAGAAAAATGGTGGGAATTGAATTTTTGGATTTATCATTCATCTCATTGACTTATTCTAATTTCTAAGAAAATGGAATTGTTGTTTGTTGGTAAAAGAAAGTTGGTTCAAACAAAATGGATTTGGGTCGACACGAAACTTGACCCGGTTTTTACCCCGGCAGTAAAATGGGTCGACACGAAACACGACCCGAACCGAACACGAATGGAAGTGACACGAACCGAACCTGACACGAAATAGATTTGGGTCAAAAATGGGTCGACACGAAAATAACACGAAATGGCCGACCTGAAAGTAACACGACCCATTTTACCTGAACCTGATCTGAATTGCCAGCCCTAGTCAGCGGGTTTAAGGAACCCGTCGGTTTCCTTTATCCACACCGTCGTGGATGGCAGCGGGTTGTTGCCAATCAGCTTCTCAAAGCCGAAGACCCTCCACCCCCAAACCACCCCACCCCCCACCCCCTACCCACTTTCTCACTCTTCTTTCTCTCTATCTCTCTCCTCTTTCTCTTTTTTGTTTTTTTTTATTTAATAAAATAAAAGTGTGTGTAAGATTGGGTTAGGTATTGGGTCGACAGTGGATGAATTGGGTAGTTGTGGGTAAAATAGTGAAAAGCTGATGTGGCGCTGATGTGGCAGCTGAAACCATTGGGTTGCAATGGGTCGACAGCGGATGGCCTTACAAGCTATATATTGAGATGAAGGTTCAAACGAAAACGATATCAATTTAAGAAAACGAGAGGACGTACGATTTTCAGCCACACATTTTTCCTTCTTCAAATATATATCATCGAAGTATTGGTAATATTTGCCGCCATCACCACAAGCTATGTTTTGTTCATTCGTAAAAAAAAACATAACAAAATGAAAAACGTGTTAGTTTGGGAAATATAAAAAATAAATTCTAAAAATTAATATTAATTAATGATTTTACATATTAATAATCTAATTGATAATCATGCATATTAATATCACATCTATGTAAATACTTGTAATAATTTAAACAGTAGTAATCGAATCATAAGAAGTTAACAAGACGTAAATAAGTAAGACTAAAAATCGATAACTAGACAAATACTTCACGTTCATTCATTTAACTAAATGAAGACAAAAATACATTCATGTTCGTTCATTTATTAAATAAACGAAGATAAACGGACTTCTCACCAAACAGTTCACCAGGGCCGGTCCAATGGTTTTGGATGCCCTGGGCGAATAGCTAAATATATGCCCCTAATTTAATAAACAAAAAACATGCAAATTTTGTAGAACATAGTCTAACTCATATCAGGAATACTCCAATTTTAAAGATAGATTTCAGTTCATCAATCTACAATAATAAGACTCCTCTATACCTCCACATTCAACCAAATAAGTCGAAAACGTCTTCACAATGCCCAACAATACTACCAAGGTTTAGCTAGGCGGTAAGATCTTGGGCCTATGTTTTTAATTAAATCACAACTTCTAAATTATTAAACCTAGATTAATTGTGCAATTAACCTAGAATAATCATAATAGATGAAAATTTGATGCCTCCTTGGGCTTGATGCCCTGAGCGGTCGCACGTGCTGCACGTGCTGCACGTGTCCAGAACCGGCCCTGCAGTTCACAAACGATTTGTGAAGGTTCATTTACAACTGTAGTCTTAACATCTGTCACATTAGACTATAATCTCTATATTATCTTTTTTTTGTGTTCAATGAACCAAACACTCTATACAAACTAACCAACACAAAACTTAAACATTAAAATATTTTGATGTGCGAATGAAAATAACACGTGGCCTCTTCCTCGTGCTCTCCTTACCCCTTAAGTTTCATCCCCAAAAATGGCACCGCAGTTCAAGCATTCACCCTACATTTAGACCAACTTGTTATATTACACCATGTATTTGTGTTAATTGCAAATATACCCTCTAAGTTACTCACTATTTTTCCACAAAATAGTTTTCACGTTGAGTCCATACAATTACAAATATGTATGTATGATTACATCCGTACGTTAATCCTTAAAAACATCGAAAGATGAACTTTGTTTGAATATCATCAAGATTAATAAGTTTTATTTGTATATATTTCTAATCATTTAAATCCTAAAAACTTAATTATCAGTGACTCTTTTGTCTACCATTTTTTAATTAAAGTCGTTTTTAATACTTACATTATTATATAAACTTATTATAATATTAATATCCAATAAGGAATAACTAAAATTTTAAACTTTTAAGCATTTTTACTAAGAATATATGCTTACAAAATTTTCCATGGTGAGCATTATCGATATCTACTTATTTTCGTTAAAATACCCATTTATTAAAAAAAGTTAGAAGTTGATAACCTTACCCAAGAGGCCTATTATTTAGGTGGTTCACTACTTGTATTTGGTTAAAAATGTAATTAAAACGATCCCATTATTTATAATTACATAAAAATATATAAACAAATGCTTTAAAAGAAAGAGAGAGAGAGAGAGACGGGCTTATGAGATATAAGGCCATGAGTATCGCAACTCACTTACTATGCCCACATCAACTTACCACAAACCCACAATAAATATAATTTGTCAAGTACCACAACCCACAAAACTGAATATCCATTATATATATATACATCAAATAAAAAAAAGTATGAGAGAGGGAGAGAGAGTGGTTTGTTTGGGCACCACAAATCGAACATGATCCCACTAAGGAAGCCCGCCCCCCTGTACAACAGCTAGCTGAAACCAACCTTGAAGTCTGCTGAAACCGCTCGTGCGCTACGCCCAGCCTAACCCATATAAATGTTACAAATCAGTCTTAATTATCCATCTAGCCTAATAATATTTGGTTTTACAAATAGCTTCAATGTTTTATAATCTAAAAGAATTATTGTAATAAATATGTTTTATCATCTTCTAGTTCTACAACATGTCCATTGTTTACATGTATAAAACAATAAAAATACAAAAATATTATTTGAAATTGAGACTCCTTTCGCTTTTTATACATAAATAGAAAATACAAGAAGATGATTACGTTTTTTCATCTATTTCTTTTCCAACCCCCATCCCCCATTCAAAATAAGACGTATAAAATAAAAATATTTTAAGAAGTAAAATTACACTCATACCCTTGACCCATACCCCTTGCAGGAACAAAGGAACAAGATTCCTTGGGGCAATTTTGGTCTAGAATACCAACAGAAGATCCTTTCCCCTTTTGGGACATAGCAACATTTGTATCACACCTCCTCTTTCTCTTTGTTTATATTCCTCATATAGATACACATACATATATCTATATATTCAATTCATCATCATCAAGAAAGATAGATAGAAAGAAGGAAAGAAAGAAATTGCAGGAAAATTGAAACACAAAAGGTGAGATAAAAACAGCAGCTTTAAAGTGGGTTACTGTGTGTGTGTGAGAGAGAGAGAAGAAGAAGATAGAACCGCATCACGTTGCAGGGACGCCTGTCACAAATTGCGGTAATTCTTCACCGACTCAAACCCCTAATTTCTCTTTCTTCTTCAATTTCATACTCTTTTAGGGTTTATGTTTTGCTCAATTTCTGTTTTAATTTGATGTTTTTCCAAACAAAAACTGTTCAATTTCTGTGTTTGATTTCAAAAACAATTACACAATATTACACACTGTTTGATTTGATCATCATCTTAGATGGCGTATGATCCGAATGCGTTGCCTAATAGTTTACGCCCAATTCATATAGCTCGAACGCTGGCTGAAGAATTTCGCATTCCTGTAACCCTACCTTCTTCCAATTCCGTTAACCCTGCTACTTCCATTCCGGTTTACAATGATGCACCGCCCTATTTAGGTCTCAATTGTGGAAATGTAGCTCCACCGGTGGCTAATTGGTTGCCACGTATGCCGCCGCCACCGCCGGTTACGGCTACTTCCGGTGTAGGTTTGGCACCGCCTGTGTATGGATATAACCCTAGTTTAGCCCCGAGGGGTTATGATCCTGGTTTAGCACCGGTTTCTGGTGGTGGTTATGGTGGTGGTGGTGGTAGTAATGCTTCTGATCATACCAGTGATGAAGGTGGAGATGAGTCTGTTTTAGGGAGGAAAGTTAAGTTCTTGTGTAGTTTTGGGGGTAAGATTTTGCCGAGGCCTAGGATGGAGTTTTGCGATACGTTGGTGGAGATACGCGGATCATTAGTGTTCGGAGAGATATTGGGTTCGATGAATTGCTACAGAAGATGTTTGATTCGTATGGACGGAACGTTGTAATTAAGTATCAGTTACCGGAAGAGGATCTTGATGCGCTCGTTACGGTTTCGAGACCGGATGATTTGGAGAATATGATGGAGGAGTATGATAAGTTGGTCGAGAGGTCTTCTGACGGTTCGGCTAAGTTGCGGGTGTTCTTGTTTACGGAGCTTGAGTCTTGTAGCGTGATTCGGTTCAAGGATTTGCAGGATAGTGGGCAGAAGTACGTGGAGGCGGTTAATGGGATTGGGGATGGTTTTGGCGGTTGTAGTGGCGGCGGCGGTGGTGGTAGTATTAGCGGTGTTGGTATAGGCAGGAAAGGGAGTATAGCGAGCTCTTCTTCACAACAGAATTCAGAGTTGAGCGGGACCGAAGGGGGTGCCGATAGTGTAGGACATGATCAAGGGGAGGTGAATGGTCCATCGTCCGCTGGTTTGTTATCTCCTGGCGGCAGTTCTGCTAGCGGTGTGCCTGCTGCTAAATCTGTTACGGTTCCTGCTTCGCCTCAATCGGAGCATGACTTGGAATTTTCGGAAAGAATGGTGCCGGTTCATATACAGCAGCAGCAGCAACAACAACAACAACAGCAACAACAGCGGCAATTGGGGTATGATTTACAACCGCCAGGAGCCACCATTCCTGCAGCGGCACCTTATCTCCAGCAGTCTTATGTTGATCCTCGCCATGGGACCTTTAACCGTATGGAATACGTTCAGATGCCACCACCCCAAATGGGGTTCCCATCTCAGATTATGGGGGCAGTCGGCCCGGTTACGCGCAACCGCAACTCCATGATAAGTCGTTGGAATGACCACGCATCAGTTTATTCCTCCTATGCAACACATGACGACTCCTTCCTCGCATATCGGTTTCAAACCAAATCCAGTTCCCACTCCGGTTCCAGTTCCGGTTCCGGTTCCAGTTCCAGTTCCTCAACTCGTGCCGCAACAAGAGGTTCGAATGGAGCATTTTCCTGAGGACCGCACGTTTGGGCAGAGGATTGTTCAACTTTCTAGTGATCAAAGCTACACTACATATCAACTCACCTCAACCTCAACCTCAACTTCAACCTCAACCGCAGGTAATTCCTGGACAGTATGGTTGGAATCCAGTTCCGTCACCGGAACCAGTGCCCTTCTCCGATGGCCGGGTACCCAATCAACCGTTGTTATACCCGGAGACAATGCCGAGGTTCGATGGATGTGTTATGTGTCAAAAGGCATTGCCCCATGCGCATTCTGATCCTATGGGACACGAGCGTAGAGAGAGTCCTAGATCGACAGTATCCGACATGAATCCAGTTTATCAGAGTATGAGATTGGAGGACACCCGAAGAATCATGCAACCTAATCAGGTTCCTCCAAGTGGAGGAGATGGTAATTTGGGAGTTGGTGTTCGATCAAGATTCGACGACCATGACGCAGGGAGGGCTCAATTTGAGGGAATGATGCCGTTATATGCGGTTCAAGGGCAATACGTGAACGATAGGACTATCTCTCAGCGAGCTGAAACCGGTGATCAAACTATGGTATCGTCTCCGCTTGGTGTTGTAGGTTTGGGTGGCGAGATGCAATCTCCGTATGGCGTATTGCTCCATCCTGTTCCTCATTCTGGCCATGAAAGCGTAATCCAACAGCCTGCTGTTGTAATGCAATCTCAAGCAAAACAGGGGATGGTGGTTAACAATCGGTTAGCGGTGATTCAAATTCTGCTGGAGTTCCATCTCCAACTCCAGACAGCCACGTTCATGAGTCTCCGAGGGAGTATCCTGGTAATTTTCCTTTAATTGTATCTAAAGAGGATAACGTGCAATCTGGCTTTACCAATGATAATCTAATACAAATCGATGCGAGGATGGAAGACCTTCGGATACGCCCTCATGAAGTTGTTGTCAACAATGATCAGAGTGGCTATCGTGTTGAAAATCCACAAGAAGATATCCTGGAAAATCGACCTATGGATATTGGTGGGAAGGAGCTGAATGTTGATAATAAACCCCAAATGGTTCTTGATTCAAATGCAAATTACATTACACAAAACGAAATGATGCCTTACGCATCTGAGGTTCCACGGTTGCATGGCTTCCAACCAATGGAGTCGTTTGGAGTGGCTCAACAGCCTCTTTATAGCAGTCCTCATGCAACGGCTGCGATGGTTGTTAACGAAGGCAGTTCTGCGTTTTCTGGCGTTGATTCTTCCCATGTGACTGAAGAGAACTCGCCTGTTGGTGAATGGAACATATACCCTTTACAGTTTGATCGAAAAAGTGATATGGAGCCTGAGCTAATGGATCCTCTTAATCCGTTTAATGGGGTCGATGAAACCCAAGATGGCACAAACTCGCTATTCAGCAACCAGGACCCTTGGATGTTGCGGCATGATTCCCATTTCCCCCCACCTAGACCCAACAAGTTTCTGACAAAAAAAGAAGCCGTTGCTGTTGGTGCGAAGGACGCTTTTGTCGACAACCGTCTTGGCCACAATGGAGAATCGCCAACAGGAGACATGTCGATGGACGATGGAGCTTTCCAGCCAAATGCTAATTTGGAGTTGAATTTCGGTGCCGAACATAGTCATTCTACAATAGGTCTGACGTAGTTCTTTCTCTCTTTCCGTGTCTGACGGGTTATCTTTTTACGCTTATCGATCATTCTACTCCTGTTTCATAGGTTCTGCTGAGGAGTTGATCAAACAAGAACTTCAAGCGGTTGCTGAGGGTGTGGCTGCTTCTGTGCTTCATTCATCAACGCCCTCGAATCCTGATTCAGGTCGACATGGAAGGAGTGGAAATGCCTTGGAATCCAACCAAAGTGGTGAAGCTTTGAATAGTAATGCAGACGTGCAGCCACGAGATGAAGTTGAGGTCCTTTGATTGTATACCCTTTTGTTGTTGGCTACGGACATCACTCCCTACATCTTTGAGTGCCTGACTGACTTATGTTTCGTCTCTGTACATAATTGCTTTCTGTTCTTGCAGGATACGAAAACAAAGCTTCCAGAAAAGCAAAATCTTGGGTTTCCGGTTTCAGATGGACGTGGTCGTTTGCAGGTGAATATTTGGTCTTATCTGATGTCCATCTTTACAATGCTATGAGCTAATGGATCGTTCTTGTTTTGTTTTGTAGATAATAAAGAACAGTGACCTTGAAGAACTTCGTGAACTGGGTTCTGGTACTTTTGGAACTGTATACCATGGGAAGTGGAGAGGGTCCGATGTTGCCATCAAACGAATAAACGATAGATGTTTTGCCGGGAAAGCTTCAGAACAAGAGCGCATGGTTTGTGTCCTCATCAGCTTATGCTATTTGCATTTTGTTTGGTTATGCTTATACCGTTATACATATCCGTTCGGATAAGTTTTTGTTATTACTTGCAGAGGGAGGACTTTTGGAATGAGGCAATCAAGCTTGCAGATCTTCATCATCCAAACGTTGTAGCGTTTTATGGGGTTGTACTTGACGGTCCTGGTGGCTCTATTGCTACTGTAACGGAGTACATGGTTAATGGCTCTCTTAGAACCGCTTTGCAAAAGAACGAGAGGTATCATCAAGAATTTCCTGTGGATAAGTTACATGATAAATGTGAAGCGACGATGTTACTTATTAATCAGCAAATGATAGAGCCAAATACTGAGGTCTTTCCATGGTTATTATCAGGAATCTGGATAAGCGCAAACGTCTGTTAATTGCAATGGATGTTGCCTTTGGGATGGAATACCTTCATGGGAAAAACATTGTACATTTCGATTTAAAGAGTGATAACTTACTCGTCAATCTCCGTGATCCACACCGTCCAATATGCAAGGTTGGTTGTACTTTCATAACTATCTTACTATACGTGTGTACGGAATGTAGATAAATATATTCATTGCAATGGTTTTGCTGTTGGTTTTGTTGCTTAAGGTTCCCAACTGTATGCATAGTTGCACTTTGTGCATGCCATGTTTTCATACTACAAAGGGCAGTAATTATGGTACTAATCTCATGGTCGACCATCAATGAAATCTCCCACATTATTATGTTACTTCATCAAGATCATGGCATTAAAATAGATATGATTGACTCAAACAGGGTCTTCAACATGATATGACATGACAAATCTGCTTTATAAATAGGACCATGATAGTATATTTTTAAGAGCTTGCTACGTTGGTGTACTTTTGAAGTTTTCAAGTTGAAAAATGCGTATAACTTCCTAATAGCTTGTGAATTCATGTATAGGAGTTGTTTGAAGTTTTTAGATTGTGTGCTTATTAGTTGTGAAGATCCTTACTGAACCATCAATTCATTCTTGACTTTTCGTTGTAAAGAAACCACCCTCCTTGTGAGATTGCCAATAAGCACTGGTTTGCATGTATGAACGATTTTGGACAAATTGCGGAAACATATGGGTGCGTTTGGTACGTAAACTGGATATGGCGAGAACAAACAAAAAAATAGACCATAGTTTGGCATGACATGGAACAAAGACAAGGTTGGACTAAAATCCATTTTCATGGGACGAAATCAGACTTTTTGTTCCACCCAAATAGGTGAAACAATCTTGCACTAGACTATACAAAACTCTGAAACTTAAAACCTAAAAGGACACTAAGATTGAACTTTGTCAAATCGAACTCCTCCAAATCAATTAAACTCTCCCCTCTTCCAAATCCTCCTACAAGTTAATCGAACCCTCCAAATCCTCCTGCTAGTCAATCAAACTCTCCCTACTCCAAATCCTTCTCCAAATCAATCAAAGCCTCTTGTACTCCAGATCCTCTTTCAAATCAATTAAATGCTCCAAATCTTCTCCAAATCCTCCTCGACATCTAGATCTATGTTTGAAGATCGGTCGGCTAGAGATGGGTGTGGTGGAACCGTGGAAGAACCTGGAAGGAAGACGCGAAAAAGGAAGATGTGCGGTCATGGCAGTGGCTTGAGACAACCTTTTATTCTAATGGAACACACCACATGGGAAAAGAGAATCTGGGTTTTGATATGGGGGTGGGGGGTTATTTAATTTAGTTTATTGTTTAGTTCATTTGAATGGTCTGCAAAAATGTTTTAAATAATTCTACATTAATAAAATAATAAATGTATGATTTATGTAATTTACCCGAACTTTTATGAGTAAAATTATTTAAATATTTAGTTGATTTCTCATTTATAATCATTACATAATAAAAAAAAACATTAAACAACATTTTAGGGGCA
This sequence comes from Centaurea solstitialis, assembly GCA_030169165.1. Classification (NCBI taxonomy): domain Eukaryota; kingdom Viridiplantae; phylum Streptophyta; class Magnoliopsida; order Asterales; family Asteraceae; genus Centaurea; species Centaurea solstitialis. The sequence continues at coordinate 56,573,674 of CM058044.1, read as the reverse complement.
ATTTGGCCGTCTTAATAGTTTTGTCCCGTTCTTTTCTGGCTTACCTAACGTAAGACAAACAATTAGTCCACTCCCATATTCATCGTACCAAATGCAAAACAGACAATTAATCCGTGCAGTCTAGTCTATATCCCATACACTACTTAAGTGCAAATAAAACAATCATACTTTTTTTCTCTTCGAAATTGCTTATTTCTGCAAAGGGTAGTGCTATCAAATCAACAAAAGTAACTTCTCCAAGATTTGAGAGCAAAGATCTCTCATGAGGTGTTAGTAACTACTTACAAGTCATATCCTTTTGTTCACCATATCTCTATTTATATACTAATACCTCATTTGTACCACTGAACATAATATCATAATAGATAGTTAAAAATGGCCCAACTCCTCACTAAGGGGGTGCTTGGTTTGCAAAATGGAATTTGATGGATTTGGAATCCATCAAAGGAATTTGACTTTAAGGAAATTGGAATGGATATAGATGGAATTTGACCATGCAGTTTGGTTGGTAGGAGTTGGACTGGAGTCTCTTAAAAGAATTGGAATCTTCATCTTTGTTTGGAGGGATGGTGTGGCAGCTGTGATGACGACAATAATGGCCTTGGTAGGTGGTGGCGGCTGAGGGGTGATGGGTTGCACCCCTCCCTCTCGGCCCACCCCAACCAACCACCATCCACTACTGGGGTGAGGGTGGTTGTTGTGATGACGACAATATTGGCATGGTGGTGGGTGGGTTCTGGGGTAGGTGGTATAAGGGGGTGGGGGGTGGTGATGGGTGACGACAATCTAAAGCTTGGGATTCTAGATGGGTGCATAACATTACCTCACCCCCAAAAAACCACCTTGTCCACAAGGTGGATAGAAGAAGTAGAGAAATTGAAGCAACACGATTACATCTCCCCAACCAGCTGACATTAAGGTCAAATTTTCTAAAATTCCAAGTTAGAAGTGACTGCTTGGCTCATTAACATTATCAAACTTCTCCATTTTCGCCTTGATAGCAACAGTAGGTTGATTGGTAACATGGTAATATGCCAGCCCAAACTGAAATTCAATGCCCTTCTCCTGCCTTTTTGTTCAATTCCCAAAACTGAGCCTCATGCAATCTAGCATCTGCTATGTTGATATTCTCTATGAATTTTTCATTGATGATCCCAACAGAACATGCTAGAACTAGGATACCATATATGTCGTTTCTCTGTTGCGGATTAGGATACCACTGAAACTTGAAGGGGGTTCGAGTAAAATCAGACTCACCCGGCTCCAAATAGCAAGTCTGAAAACCTTTGGTCTCGGATCTATCCTTCCACCGGCCCGAATCATCCTTTTGTTTCTTCAATTTCATTTGCCTAGTAATCTAATTGTTTTTGTGTGTTTATGGGATCATCAATCAGCTTCGCAAACAAATTGCTCGGATTGTTTCTTGCCTACAGCGAGCAAATTTCCGCACCAAGGTGCTCGTCTGAAGATTTTGACCAAGAGAACTGAAAAAACTGACCAAGAAAATCACATCACTTATGGAAATTGGCTACTCATCATTATACTAGACAGAGAGAAGACCAAAAAAATGCATGGCTTCTGATCTATTGAGGCATTCATACCTCAGATTTTTCAGACCCCACCAGTAACAGTAAAAGAACTTTTGTGGAAAATCAATCGAGTTCCACAACTGACAACACCAGATTGTAGAGCAGGAAGAAAGATTCCAACATCATAAGGAGTGTTGTTTGATTCCTGTATGGAGCATCTTAAATTCAAATACTCTACAGAACCTGATGAATCCTCGCAACAAAATGAAGAACGGATACATCCTAGGGTAGGGACTAGGGATGAGCCTTGAGGACCATTTTCCCGAACTGGGACCGTACCGAACCTGAACTGGTACCAAGTATTCGACAAAATTGGTATTCGGGCTTCGGTATCGGGATTTTCCCAAAAACCCGAAACCGAACCAGAATATTAAGAGACAATTTTCTTTTAAATTTCTTAAGTATGCATATCATCTCCTAAATAAACCAACCTTATCTTTTTCTAATCAAGATATATCTATCTCCTAAACTTTCTCCATGTCTCCAAAAAATCGGTGGTACTACATAACCAGCAAAAAATCGGTACCCCTATATACGTTTGATTATTGAACTTTTGATTGTTTGGGATTGGTTTTGAAATACATTTGAAAAATTATGAAGATATTTTGGTTTTTGTTTGGTTTTGATACATATTTGATACATTTTCATATTTTCGGTCCTAAGTGGTCTTAGTACCAATTTTCCAGTCCCAAAACTGAACCGAACCGGTACATATGGTTCGAGTTTTGGTCCTACTCTTTAGTCCCAAAAAATTTCAGTACCAACTGATTCGGTACCGATCTCATCCCTATCCTAGAGTTGTCCCACCTATAACCGTTGCTGATATATTTCCACATGCCTGCTGCCAGCAGGTGGTTTCACATTCAATAGAAAACAAGTACCAAAAGGCCCCAAATACCTAATACCATTAAAAGATCATGACACCCTTAAAAAGGTGTTTTATATATGTTAGAATGTAAATGATGTATAGCTAGTCGTTTAGGCCCATGGGCCTTAGGGTTTCTTCTTTAGGGTTTCTAGTCTATTTATAGTCTTTGTATTCCCTCTTTGTAATCATTCAGTAAATAGACAACAAATACACTTCTTCTTTCAATCCCTCTCTGATTACATGGTATCAGAGCCGGGTTTTCGGCTGTGAACAGTATTTTCCGAAGGTGAACAGTTTTCCGGCGATGAACAGTATTTTTCCGGCGGTGAACAGTATTTTCCGGCGGTGAACAGTATTTTCCGGCAGCGTGAACAGTGTTTCCGGCAGCGTGAACAGTGTTTCCGGCAGCGTGAACAGTGTTTCCGGCAGCGTGAACAGTGTTTCCGGCAGCGTGAACAGTGTTTCCGGCAGCGTGAACAGTGTTTCCGGCAGCGTGAACAGTGTTTCCGGCAGCAGCGATTTTGGTTCGTTTTTTTTCGAGTTTCTTTATTCGATTTTCTGGATTGAGTTTCTGGTTCGTTTCTGGTTTGTTTTTTGGTCCGTTGTTTGTTTTCTGGCACCCTGTGAGTGCGTCGTTAATCGTCGATCTTTTGAGCATTCTGTTCTGTTTAAGCCATCTGTTTTGTTACATCATGGATGAATCTGGCGACAAGTCCTCTGGAGCTAAGAACTCCGCTACTTCCACTGCTGCGTTTGTTGACTCTGGTAAATGCTTTGTATCATCCCCCTCCAATTGGATCATCGATTCTGGTGCTTCAGATCATATGACAGGTAATCATAGTCTACTCTGCAACTTCAATGAACATCGATCTTTCCATGAGGTCGAAGTCGCTAACGGATCCATATTACAAGCGATTGGATCCGGAACAGTTAGACTTTCTGAATCTATGTCATTATCGTCCGTATTATGCCTACCCAAGTTTACGTTTAATTTGTTATCAGTCAGCAAAATTACTCGTGCGCTGAACTGCAGTGTTAAATTCTATCCTTATCATTGTGTTTTTAAAGATCTTTCAACAAAGCAAATCATTGGTAGAGGACGAGAGTCGGGTGGGCTCTATATATTTGAACCTGAGGAGCTGAAATCACAAGCAGCTTTGGCATCATTATCTCCTTTCGAACTACATTGTCGTTTGGGGCATCCATCTCTTCAAAGTTTAAAGAGATTATATCCTCAACTTTCACACCTGTCATCGCTAAATTGCGACTCATGCCAATTCGCTAAGCATCACCGTGTTCACTTAATCCCAAGAGATAATAAGCGAGCTGCATCCCTGTTTGAATTAGTTCATTCAGATGTATGGGGACCTTGTCCCATCACGTCTAAAAGCGGGTTCAAGTATTTTGTTACGTTTGTGGATGATTTCTCCCGAGTTACATGGCTATATCTAATGAAGAATCGATCTGAAGTTTTCACCCATTTTTGTACATTTGTTGCTGAGGCTAAAACGCAATTTGGTGTCTCTGTGAAAACCTTGCGTAGCGACAATGCAAAGGAATATACTTCAGAAACCTTTAGGTCCTTTATGCTTCAGCAAGGTATTCGTCATGAATCTTCGTGTGTTGATACACCTGCCCAAAATGGAGTTGCTGAACGAAAGAATCGCCACCTTCTTGAAGTGGCTCGTGCACTATTGTTTCAGATGACTGTACCGAAACCATTTTGGGCAGATGCAATCGCTACTGCCTGCTTTCTAATCAACCGTATGCCATCTGCCGTTTTGCATGGTGAGATTCCGATGTCGGTTCTTGTTCCTGGTCAACGCTTGTTCCCGATTGAACCGAAAATATTTGGTTGTAGTTGCTTTGTTCGAGATACTCGACCTCACCTTAGTAAGTTAGATCCAAAGTCTCTCAAATGTGTTTTCTTGGGATATTCTCGTCTTCAGAAAGGTTATAGATGTTTCTCACCTGTCCTCAATCGTTACATTGTCTCACGGGATGTCACCTTTGTGGAGGAAGTGCCTTTCTACCCAGTTTCCACTTGTCTTGATCATGAAAACCAGGATGACTTGCTGATCTATCCTATACCGACTCCGAGTTCGACTGTGGACTTCTCAGTTCCATCTGACTCTGCACAGTCTTCAGAACCGTCCTCAGAAACAGAACGGCCTCCAGTGATTCATGTATACAGTAGGCAGAGACGACCTACTTCTGAACCGTCTGTGGTTCCTCCGACGGATCCAAGTTCCAATCAGTCCCCTCCTTTGACAACAGACATTCCCAATTCTGATGTTCAAACGTCTGAGTCGCCATCCACCAGTGATTCTGATACAGCAGGAGACTCTCTTCCTCCAGATCTTGATGTTCCTATTGCTCTTCGGAAGGGCAAACGTTCGTGCACTTATCCAGTTGATTCGTATGTGTCTTATGCTAAGCTGTCTACAGCTTCTCGATCATTGGTTGCTTCGTTAGACTCCATACCCACTCCTAAAACGGTTGGAGATGCTTTAGCTCATCCTGGTTGGCGAAATGCTATGATCGAAGAAATGAATGCTCTTGAACACAATAACACGTGGACTTTGGTAGAGTTACCGGCAAACAAGAAGACCATTGGTTCTAAATGGGTGTTCACTGTGAAAGTTAATCCGGATGGATCTGTGGCTCGTTTGAAAGCTCGATTGGTAGCAAAAGGGTATGCTCAGACTTATGGGGTCGACTACTCCGAGACATTTTCTCCTGTGGCTAAGGTACCATCTATTCGTCTGTTTATTTCATTAGCCGCCACTTATAACTGGGTACTACACCAACTGGATGTCAAAAACGCTTTCTTGCATGGAGACTTACATGAGGAAGTTTATATGGAGCAACCACCCGGGTTTGTTGCTCAGGGGGAGTCTGGTAGAGTCTGCAAACTGCGTAAATCATTGTATGGCCTAAAGCAATCCCCCCGTGCTTGGTTTGGACGGTTTAATGCCGTAGTGACTGAGTTTGGCCTACAAAGGAGTGCTTATGATCATTCTGTGTTTTTTGCTTCATCTTCGTCTGGGTGTATTCTATTAGTGGTGTACGTTGATGATATTGTGATTACCGGGAGTGATGAGACTGGAATCATGAAGCTGAAAGATTTTCTTGCATCTCAGTTTCAAACAAAGGACTTAGGTCCTCTAAAATACTTCTTGGGAATTGAAGTATCTCGCAATCGAAAGGGGATTTGTTTGTCCCAACGGAAATATTGTTTGGACATATTAAATGATTCGGGGATGATTGAAACAAAACCTTGTGAGGCCCCGATGATTCCAAATATGAAGCTGAATGTAAAAGATGGAGATCTACTTGTGGATCCTGAAAAATATAGAAGAATTGTGGGAAAATTGAACTACCTGACCATTACACGCCCTGACATCGCCTTTCCGGTCAGTGTTGTGAGTCAGTTTATGTCGTCTCCACGAACACCACATTGGGAGGCTGTTAGACATATATTGAAGTACTTAAAGGGTGCTCCTGGGCTTGGTATTCTTTATCAAAATCACAATCATCATGTCATTGAAGGGTTCACAGATGCTGACTATGATGGGGATCCTACGAACAGGCGGTCTACGACAGGCTATTGTGTGTTTGTTGGAGGGAATCTCGTTTCATGGAAAAGTAAGAAGCAGAATGTCGTTTCCCGGTCAAGTGCTGAATCTGAATACAGGGCTATGGCCCAAACTACTTGTGAGCTGATATGGTTACGTAATCTGCTAGGTGAACTCGGCTTTGCTCAATCTAAACCGATGAACCTATATTGTGATAATGAGGCGGCTATCCACATTGCAAACAATCCCGTGTTCCATGAAAGAACAAAGCATATCGAAGTAGACTGCCATTTTACTCGTGAGAAGCTAGAAGATGGAACCATCTCGACTCCCTTTGTTCGAACAGGCAGTCAACTGGCTGATGTCTTTACCAAAGCCTTACCTGGTTCGCGAGTCTCCTCTATTTGTAACAAGCTGGGCATGATTAACATCTATGCTCCAGCTTGAGGGGGAGTGTTAGAATGTAAATGATGTATAGCTAGTCGTTTAGGCCCATGGGCCTTAGGGTTTCTTCTTTAGGGTTTCTAGTCTATTTATAGTCTTTGTATTCCCTCTTTGTAATCATTCAGTAAATAGACAACAAATACACTTCTTCTTTCAATCCCTCTCTGATTACAATATATAACATATAAAACATGATAAATATGTATAAATTAAAGAAACAAGTCTTCCATGAAAATTCTAGAGAAAAAATAGGAACCTACAACATCAAGACAAACTCATCTGTGATTGATAGTAGAATAATAGAGTTATCTAGCAAAATGAAAAATCCAACCAACCATTCAGAAGTAATCCACTGTCAAATTGAAAAATTAGTAAATTAATTTTGCTTGGTTGGGAGGTTGGGATGATAAGGAACAAGAATGGTAATGATGGTTGGTTGGGCAAGGGGTGGGTGGTGTTGGTTAAACTGTATTCAAGGTTATGCCAAGGAATGATGAGTTCGTTAATTTGTGGAATTCAATGGAATTCGTACACTTCCATCATTTGAACCAAACGTAGGATTTGGAATTTGGTCAAAGGGGTCATCCTTTCCAATTGCATCCAATTCCTTCAAAATCCATGAACCAACACCTGCTAAGTTTTTGTTTTACCCATTCTAGAATACACCCAAGTTATAGGTGGCTTGTGAAACAATGAATTTCTTTGCAACAAAAAGAACTTTCTTCTCTTTCAACTAGTCAAGTTACATGAGTGAGGTTAAAAGAAGGAAAGAATGCAGAGTGTCTTTGGAGGGTGGTTCCGTGGAGCTAGTTGGTTCCTAGACTCTGATTATGAGCTTTTGTTGATTGGTCTCACTTGCTGTCATCGACATTTACCTTTGCTAAGCATTGATACGCGGTTTATCGATTGATGCTTAAGTGTGTATCTGGAGTCTTTCTTTTAGGACAGAGGGATGAAAAACAAAAATTATCATAGTAATATGTAGCAAGAAATGAGTTCTTTGTATGTAGATCAGTAGAAGTAACAGCAAAAATGTATATGGTTTTCATTTGAAACCAAAGCATGCATCATTTATACTTTTAATTGTTGGGTTCAAGTGTTAGGATGATGCACCTTTTAATTATCTTGCATTTTGTTAAAACCCCTTCCAGAGTTCCGTAAGTATTTTTACATGGACTTGTGTGAATAAGTGGCATCTTGAAAAAGGTACCACCTTTTACCGAACAAAGCTAAAAATGGACGAAAGAAAGGAAATTTGTGGTGGAAAGAATAAAATGATGTTTGGATATTGTTGGTTATCTGAATTTAGGGGTGATAGAGAATTTACGTTTCGCTGGATGTGTAATCAGGTTGGAGACTTGGGGTTATCGAAGGTGAAACGTCAAACGCTAATCTCGGGTGGTGTACGCGGAACACTTCCATGGATGGCACCAGAGCTTCTAAACGGCAGCAGCAGCCTTGTTTCGGAAAAGGTTTGTAATTATCCCTCATCACCTTTCAGCTCTCATGCATTTCATCTCATCTCATCCATCACTGAAACTAATTTTCCCTTTTAGGTCGATGTATTCTCGTTTGGCATTGTCATGTGGGAACTTCTTACTGGAGACGAACCATATGCAGACTTACATTATGGGGCTATAATTGGTAATTCATTCTCCTCACAAAATATAGATAGATAGATAAATATACACATTATTGAGTGTATTTAAGTATGTATGAAAGCTTGTTTTTGTTTTCAGGTGGGATAGTGAGCAACACACTACGACCTGCGGTGCCAGAATCGTGTGATCCAGAATGGAGAATATTGATGGAGAGGTGCTGGTGTGCAGAGCCATCAGAGAGGCCAAGCTTCACGGAGGTAGCCAACCAGTTACGAACCATAACCTCAAAGCTTCCACCAAAATATCACTAGCTCTCTCTTTTCAATATACACAAACGTTAACTAGTTGTCTTTTTAAAAGTCTCCCTACGCATATCATATCGGCTATTTACCAATGCTATATCTACTACACAGATTGTATTTCTGCTAAAATACAACAGAGTTGCTGCTGTTTGCCTTTTTCACACCCACACCCATGTTTGGATTTGGCATATATTATGTTAATGTGGGTTTGCATTTGGGCAAATAAGGAACTTAATTTTGATATAATGGGAAAATAATTATATTGTAGCAAACTGTGTCTGTTTAGAATTTTGGTGGTGCAGTTATAAGGTTTCTATTTTGCCAAACCATAGTATGTGTTTTTTTTCCCACTAATTTATAGAATATAAAAAGGAATACTATTGAAAATGGAAGGAAATATTTTAAGATGAATGCCAGCCTAATTTTGGTGGTTTGTTTTTGGGTTGGAAGAGAGGGAAAAGTTTGTTTGTTCTGGTTGACACTTGACCGTTAAGGGAGCGTGTGTTATTATCATTGCCAATTGGGGTGCGTATAAAGATAGTCACTATTTAATAAAATATTAAAAGAAAGCTATCATAGTATTGTTTTATATTGTCATTTAATAATACGAGTGGAAAGATAGTCATATTATGAAATAACGTCTCTTTTTGATTTTTAACCATAAATATTCTAGCAAGGCAATCGTGTTTGGGATGGCAGGTTTGTTTGTTTAATTAATCGTTTTGTGTTTATCAACCCTAACTATACGGGTTGGAGGGTCATAAATGGGTTGACGGATTATAAACGAGTTGACTTTCAAAATATCGACTTTATAACAAGATTACTTTCTTTCTTCCATGCCACCGTTGGACCTATCCATTAGCTATGGACGCTCCATGGTTTTCCTAGTGCGGTATTGTTGAGAACCAGCTCCCCTCTACATGGTTCTATTTTTATCTGTCAATAAACTGTAAACAGGTTAATGTTTAGTCTAAAAGAATAAAATTTTTGTTATAAAAAAAATATAAAGGTGGGTTGACTTACAGACACTATTTCATAGACGGGTTGACATGTCAAAAAAACACAACATGAACCTATTTATTTTCGAGTCAGGTTTGTGACGCGTCGAGAATTGCCACTCGTACTATTTTACAATTGAAAAGAATACATACACTGGTAGCTGGCTTTTACTGTTATCAACCTAGTTCTCGATAAGTTACTTGTCACAAGAATAACACATTGAGCTGGTCCCAATTTATTTCGTTTTTTGGGTTCTATACTTCTATTTCATTGATGAAGTTGGCATAGAATATCAAGCCTCTTAAGTATATTTTTTGTGATATTTGGTTCTATAAAATTGTTAGGTGTGGTTCCACTTTCTTGAAAAATAATTGTTTGTTATCCAAAACTTCAATTTCTTTAGAATTTTGAAATCAAATTGCCTTCTTCTAGGAAAATGAAGTCAATACTGTTTCTCTAGACCTTCCTATGTCCACTTCCAAAGAGTTTTGACTTTTCTTCTATTTCCATCCTTATCCATCCTTTCTGTTTCCTTTCCATTTGACAATTTTACCCTTCTCCTTCTCCTTCTCCCCCTCTCTCACACACACAAAAACCACACGCATTCCAACACTATAAAAACACACATACCAAACCCTAACCTTCCAAAACCACCATCAATGGCGAAACCACAACAACCACTACAACCTGTTATCATGGAGCATCAACACGAAGGCAAAGACGACGTCTCTTACGACGACGGCGGTGCAGTCTCCGGCGGCGGCTGTTTCCGCCTCTTCTGCTGCTTCGACACTCACCACAACCACTACCACGACGGAGAATCCGCCGGATTTCTACACCACCAGTCCGCCGCCGGAGGAGATCTAATCGATCAAAACACGTGGTTCATGAAACGAGCCAAGAGCTTGAAGGAATTCTCGGAGGTTGTGGCTGGACCGAAGTGGAAAAACTTCATCAGAAGGTTCAGCAAGAGGCCGAAGACGGCCAGATCTAGCGCCAATACGCCATTTCAGTACGATCCTCAGAGCTATGCGCTTAATTTCAACGATCATGAAGACGATGATTTGTTGCCTAGAAGCTTCTCGACACGATATGCTCCTCCTTCCAGATCTACTACTACACAGCTATGATTCTTTAATTCATATTCTTATTCGATTCGTTGTTAACTTTTTCTCCCCCAAATTTCTATCGATTTCGTATAGATTATATATATTATACACTTTTGAAGATGTTCGTAAATCGTATGTAAATGAGTCAATTCAATACATTATATTACATTATCAAGAAATGTTTATCTTTTTCTTTCGTGAATGAATCAAGTTGAAAATATTAGGCTTCAAAATTGACACGTCTAAGTGCATTCTAGATGTGGGATGCACGTGATCAATTATCGTTAAAGTTACTGTGAGAAGTGGTTATTTGATATTAGGATGGGATGTACATTTTTAATTCTTTTCAAAAGGACAATTCTAGGGCGGTTTGGTTAGCATAATGAAATTTCAAGGAATTGGAATTCGTCGATGAAATTACTTTGAAGAAATTGTAATGGAATTTGATCGTGTGTTCGATTGATAGAAATTCAATTATTTTACTTAACCAATAAACAATGAATTCTTTTAAATTGTGGAATTCAACGAATGGGAAAGATTTTATAAGTTAATTCTAAGAACCACACATAACTAAAGAATTTGGTCAAATTCATTTGAATTTCGTGAACCATGTAATCCACTAATCCTAGCTAAAAGTGATCATCTCACAATATCAGTCGTCTAACAATGTATAAAAGGTGCATTTAGGCATTCTTTGGTAAAAATAAGTTAACTTATAAGTTAGCTTACAAAGTCATGTACATGTTTGGATGGATCATAAGCTAGATCACAAGTTAACTTATTATATAAGCTAGCTTTTTGAAAAGCTACTATCAGTAACCTTTTGATGACTTATGAGACTTTTTATTTTTTTATTCCAAATATGCTATTGCTAAGTTTTATACCACTAATTTTCAAACATGTCTTTTTTTGTGCTTTTACAACCATAAGCTACCTTATCAGCTAGTTTTTGCCAAACGTAACTTATGTATCAGCAACTTTAACGCTCACCAGCTACCTTATCAGTCATAAGTTAACTTATCAGCTAGTTTGTCAAACATAGCCTTAGTCCTCTACAAACCAATATGGTAAATGTTATATATAATATAAATATTTGTCGTTATAACTCACATCTTAAAGAAACACCATGATTTAAGGTTTGTTCTTGCCATCGTCTCACACCTCATGCTATTTAGAACATTGAAAAAGTATTTGTCTTTTATATTTTATAATGTGTAATACACTGTACAATCAATTAACTTTAGGATTCTAAATTTTTTATGATTTAGCTTTAATTATGCTCCTAATTTCTTAACATGTAAAAAAATCTGAAAAAAAGATCTTTTTGAAAGTATTTTGTAATATTCAATATTTTTAAATACGTTACAGGTTTTATGAAAATGATTTATAAGAAAAATCAAACACAAGTGAAATAAACGCAAAAAATCCTTAGTAAATTGACCGTTGAACATCCTGAATAAGTTCAAAGTTGGCAGGCGTGAAAGAGGGGTGATTTTTGGGAAGTAGTGGAGACCATAAAAAACACATTTTGCGTTGTCCGTTTTTTAGGTTTTATTTATTTATTTGATTAATTAATTAATTAAAAGCAGACAGATGGGATCCAGATATTTAAATAATATTGCCAACGGATGCATCCACTTGTATGCATCTAATAATAAATATCTAATCTATGGCTAATTTATTATGTAAATAACAAGTTTCGATTTTGGTCCCTGTGGTTTGTTATTTTCATTGGTTAGGACTTAGGACTCATATAAAAAAGTATAGTGCAACAAACTTTTGTGATATACAAAATTGCTTGGTTTTTGTTCCGAATGCTAACTTTGTTAGATTATCTAGCTTAAACCCCTCATGCAACTTGCATACGAAGGATTACTACGGGTCATTTTGGAAAATAGTCGAAACCATGAAACCTCTTATGTTGCTCCTTTACGTTAATGTCATACACACTCACGCTAGCCTCAATACCCCATGTCTAGCACTGGGTTCTCTAGAAAATCGAAGCCAAAAGTGATGCTATGTCTAGCATTGGGTGTGGATTATCACAATTCATCATCTTTGCCCCTCTTTTCTCTAAATAACTGAATACTTGTCGTCTAAATCCTAATCGCTTTTTTATATATGTTTTGATCTATGTACTTCCGGTTTCACATCGATGTCCATTTGGGTTGAGGTTGGAACATAGTAGTTGATCTAAACCTGTTTAGCATTTGAATTGTTAATCTAGATCACTTGCTCATTGATGGTTTTGTTTAAGGCTTAATTTTAATTTAGAGACTGATTTAGTTTAAAGATATGATTCATTTTAGGTTTATTTGATCTTATTTTATCCATGAAATGAATTTGATTAATTGTACATATCTTTCTTTCTAGATTTGTTGTGTTTGATTGATGGGGTTATGATTGCTGTTGGTTGTGTTATGGGTGGATGGTGTTGGTTGTGTTTGTCAAAAAAATAATTATTTAAAAAAACTATTAATAATCTACTAATTAACCTTAGTATGTCATTGCCACATCATATTTTAGAGATAAAATTACTATTTTACTATCATGTGCAAGACAGATGAAAAAATTAATGGTTAGAAATTAGTTGTCGTTAGTGGGAGGGACTACTAGAAAACATTTTTGTATACCATGAAGGTTTTTTTGCAGTAATTTTTTTAAAGACCTGATACAAAAAACAACAAACGACAAAGACCAAAATTGCAATTCACATAAGTTAGGGTAAATTACATATTTGGTTCCTGTGGTTTACATTTTATTGCATTGTTGGTCCTTATTTTAAAATAATAATGAAAAAAGTCTTTGTGGTTTACATCATATTGCATTGTTGGTCCCTGTGGTTTACACTATATTGCACGTTGGTCCCTATGGTTTAAACTAGATTGCACTATTGGTCTCTAACCCTATTAGCAAAATAGTGACCAATGGTGTAATATAGTGTAAACCACATGGACCAACAGTGCAATATAGTGGAAACCACAAGAGCCGACAATGCAATATAGTGTAAATCACAGGGACCAACAGTGCAATATAGTGTAAACCATAGGGACCAAATGTGTAATTTACCAACAGTGCAATATAGTGTAAACCATAGCGACAATTATGAAGTAACTTTGTACTGTCTAATAGGTTTTAGGAGGGAGGATATGGATGTCTGGTTTAGTTGCAACCAACAATGTCCAACATTGGATATATATCCTGTTAGGTACAAGGTACCCATGGATGGATTAATGTGGCAAAGCCTATATGATTGGAGATTTGTTAAATTTTTTCAACTTAATGGCATTCTATCAAGTGATCGTGGTGGTAGGCCAATGTTTAAATAAGGATGTGTAGTGTTGGTCTCAAAGGAATGTTGTACGTATAGAAGAAGTAAGAAACTGGAAATGACTATATTTTGTAATGTTTAGAGCATCTCCAACCATACTGCAAAACATGAGTTTTGCAGTATGGAATACTCCAATCGTATGGAATACTCCAACCATACTCCAAATCTTCAAAAAAATTGCAGTATCAATTTTTTAAGAAACAAAATCACCAAATTTGTTGTGCTACTATTCATCCCACCAAAACAATTATGGCCCACCATTTTAATATATTTTAATTTTTTTAATGATAATATTATTATGAGTGAATTACAGATTTGGTCCCTGTGGTTTCTATTATTATTAATTATATTTTCAATTTAATAAACATTACTTGAGATGTTTTTTTTAGTGTTTAAAAATAATGAAATATGGTTGGAGATGATTTTTTTTTTGGATGTATTTGGTGGTTTTTTTTAAGTATGGTTGGAGTTGAATTGTTTTTGGGTTTCACCAATTTTTGGTATTTTGGTGTTATTTTTAATGTTATGGATTGAAGTTGATCTTAGTAGTTGAAAATTTTGAAAACAAGAAGAAGATGGCCATGGGGAGGTTTCAATAAATGGAAATATGGTCGTGGAGGGAGGAAGGAAGGGGAAGGGAAAAAACAGAAGAATAGAAGGGGTGGAAACATAAATTATCAATGAGAAATTTAAGTGAAAAAGATAAAAAAAAGATCATATATTAGTGTTCTTCTTCAACTTAACTATTAGAATTAAAAATGTTAAGGCCAGGGACAATCTTGCAAAAAGGTAAAACCTCATAGACATAATATGCAATTATTTTTTTTAGGGGGAGAAAAGGCGTAATTTTACGTAAGCCACTGGATGAAATTTTGCAAGTCATTCTAATTTATAGAGAAGATAAGATCACTATGGATATTTGTCTTTCCTTTTTTAATTATTTAAATTCAAATGATTCAAAATATTTTTAAAATTAATAAAATTATAAATTGTCAGATTTTAACTCATACACTTAAAGGATAAAATTTAAAATTCAAGAAAACCATCAAGAATAAAAATGGTTGCATGTAATATTTGATGAAAAAGAATATTAATTAACTAATAAAAGAGTTTTTAAACATTATATTTGTTGATACGATTATACATATATAAAAGCATCCATTGTTTTCTTAATGCTTTAACCCGCACCATACCTTTAACTTTTGGACATACCCATAGATAATTTATTTATTTATAGATGGAAATGATTTGGCAAAATTAACATAACGCTACCTAACGTACGTAATAAAGGCAACGGTCTAATTGACATCCTCAAACCGTGGTCCCTAGAAGAATTGTCTATTCGACATCCTATTCATCATTTTTTTTAAATCAACAGACATGACCTTTTTTTTTGTAAAGAAAAAACAACGTAGCATGTTTGAAAAGTTCTTGAAAACGTCATTGCTTTTAGAGTTAAATATTTCTTCTGTTGACATAATTCTTATAATATGTCATGAAACCAAGACAAAATTATACCGGTGTTAGGTACCAGAAAGGGTGGTGAGGGGTATTTTAAGTTTTTTTTTTTTTTTTTTTTCAGACAAAATAACAATCTTAAATGTCATGATTGAGAGCATGAGGGCAACTTTACTCGTTCTTCGGACCTACGGCAACACCTTTGAGCCTCCATGGTCTAGATCTTTTTTATTACCTTGATATACAAAGCATATGTAAAAGATTTAACGAACATACATGTTGGAGCCTTGGAGGTGGTTTATGTTAAGTCTTGAGGTAGTTAGATGAGATTTGAGTGAGTTATGGGGATTTATGATACAAGTTTGTCTTGATCCAACATTGTATATCGATATAATATTATTTATATATTTATCGATCTTGTAACTATCATACTCTAAATTCTTTGTAACTATCAATGCTATCTTTCTAAAGTATCATTGATTGACCATTTAAATTTATATGATATCGAGTACAAAATCTGGACTATATATAACATGCTTTATCCCATACTTACGTGTATTGATTTTTGCTTTTTTTTTTTCTAATAATGTTCTTGATTATTTTAATGACTTGACTCAATGATGATTAAAAGGAAAACATTTAAACCCTGAAAATCAATTACAAAACAAGCACATTAGTAAATAAGAAATAAATCAACGCCTTAATTTTTTTAAAGGTTCATCTAGGCTTTGCCTAGACTACATCTTTTGGTAATTTACGGGTATTCATTTTTGCTTTATTATAATGTTTGTGACTATATATTTTATAAATCACGTTTGAATATTTTAATGACTTGACCACATGATGATAAAAACGAAAACATTTATTAAACCTCTAAAATCAATTACAAAACAAGCACATTACTAAATAAGATATAAATCGATGCCATTAATATTTGTTGCATACATGCTTATTTTTCCATTTGTTCATTGGCTCTTAAGCCTCAAAAGCAACCTTGGGAAAGGTCTTGGAGATTCCGGTGGGTGTTTTCATGGTGACCTTGTCAGATGTTGGGTCCTCAACATAGATCTCGTTAATGGTGATCCATATCATCACCTCTTTAGACTTGACGCCTGTCAACTTCTTGATCTTGCACTTCTCCAGATACCCAGTGACCTCAGTAGCATATGACACTTGCTTACTGACCTTTTCGAACTTGTGGACTATATCTTTCTTTTGTTTCACCCAAAAGAAACCAGTATCTTTCACATAACCAAGTTCCTCAACGTCCTCTGCAGGTAAGAGGCCATCGGGAAGATCATATTCTCTGAGCAGAGACTTGGTCTTTTCGTTGCAAATGTCATGTCCGGTGAGGATCTCGGCACTTGCTCTAATCTCGGGGGTGATCGGAGACATTTTTCGGTGATCGGGGTTAACAAAGTTGGAAGAGAGGTTAAGTTTTTGAAGCTTGTTTGGATGAGATTGTGTGATGGAGACAGGTGATGAAGTTGACTATTTATAGGTAGGTGGATAAATATGTGACCTTGATTTTTGGTGAAACTACCAAAATGCCCCTTACACACGTTTTATTTTTGTAATTCGGTTTATTCCCTCTCACTGGTCGAACGTTTGGCGTTATATCAACTTTAGCACAAATGAACGTGGTTTAAAATTTTAATAATTATTTTATTTTATCATATGCGGATGTACAAACCATTGGATGTGTCTTAACCCAAGGTAATTTGGATAAGCACCATTTTTATATTCAATTTTTAACACTAAACCCATTACTAGTTTCTGCATTGCATTTTTAAATTAGCTTTCAGAAAATAAACATATATTAATTTGTGTATCCGAGTAATTTTATATGATACATCTTGATTTTAAAACCAACAATTAAAATTTTAATCTTATATATAATGTTTTGTTACATACAACATCTCTATCAATGTTAAATTTACAGTTTTCGTTTAATTTTAATTAATTAAAACTGACTTTTATGCATTTATAGTTTGCACGTATACGTGTATTATTGAAATATTGTAAATAATATTCTTTGTGATTATCTCTGATTCTGTTTTCGTAATCATCGGAATTCTCTCTTATTGTATACACCGATACAGACTAGGGTGGTTGTCCGGACACCCGTCGATCTACATCGGATATTGCATTTTTTTTTCTGAAGACAACTTAATCTCATGGTCCGCCAAACGACAACCCACAATCTTGAGATCTAGTGCAGAAGCTGTTTATGTAAAAAATTACACAACTCGATGTCGTAAGAAATTTGTGTGAGACTTAACCGTCGAGAGAAAGAAATTACAATCAATGATAAGTGCGGAAAAATAAAATAAGACAAATAATTTGATGACGCAGGAAAAACCTCACAACGGAGGAAAAAACCTGCGGTCGACCTAAAAGATAAGTCGACAGAGCACTATGTTCACCAATCAGGGGTGATGTCCTTCAGGTATACAGCTTTGGTCGTACGATTACAATTGAGAAAACTATGAAATCGAATGTAAGTTACAGATAATTCTTAAGAATGATTGCTATAGAACTTGTGAGCTTCGGATAGACTTCCTTGAAATGCTGGCTTGATTCTTCTTATATAGTAGCTTGAGAATAACGGTCCAACGGTATTGTGGCTCATCAATGATTGAATCGTAACCGTCTAACGTTATTGTCTTCAATTAATGCTCGGAGAGTAACTGTCCAACGGTATTGCTGAGAGTTAATGTCTAGATTGTAACTGCTGCGAGAATCTTGCTTGTAACGGTCGATGCTGTCGAACGATATATAACTTACGACTTGCTTATTGTAATGATGGACTTCAACGAGTATAGCATAGTACTCAATTTCTTATTTCCTCAAAGGTGGACAGTTGTTAGAAATGATAATCAGCTTGCCTGCATCAAAGATATAAACTTTGTATGTTTATTCGTTAGTAACGTCGTACGACATCATAGTCATCGTTCGACTTATTCGATGTATATGTTCGATGTTTAACGATCTTTGTTCGATAGTTCTTTTAGGTTTTATCTCAGGACCTTATCTTAATACAGGACTATTGTCCTAACATTTATCTTACGATTATAGTCGGTCGTCGTGCGATTGTGGATTTTTACCCTAACAGAAGCCGAGTACCGCGCCGTTGCAAATGTTGTTGCTGAAACGTGTTGGCTTTGAAACCTGCTGTTCAAACTTCCTACTCCGGTCAAACATGCACTTTAGTATTTTGTGACAACGTCTCAACAGTTTACTTATCAGGTAATGCAGTTCAACATTAGAGAACCGAACATATTAAACTGGACATCCTTTTTGTCCGCAAAAAAGTCGCACGCGGTGAGGTTTGGGTCTCACATATTCCATCAACCTATCAATATGCAAACATATTCACTAAGGGTCTTCCGTGACAAGTGTTTCTCGACTTCAGATCTAGTTTGAGCATTCGTCCTCCTCCAGCTCCAACTGAGAGGGTCTATTAGTGAAATATTGTAAATATATTTCTTTGTAATTTTCTCTAATTCTTTTTTCGTAATTATCAGAATTCTCTCTTGTACTTTTTCCTATTTATTGGTTGTAAATAATTAAATGGGAAGCACCCGTAGATTTCTACAATCTTTAACGTGTGTTGCATCAAGATAATAAAAAAAGGAAGTTGAACATCAAAAACAACGTAAATGTATGTTTGAAAAGTGCTTGAAAACGACGTTCCTTTAAGAGTTGAATATTTATTCTGTTGACGTAGTTATAATATGTCATGAACCAAAATAAAATTATACCGGTGTTAGGTACCAGAAAGGGTGGAGAGGGGTATTTTGACTTCTTTCATGCAAAGCAACAATCTTAAATTATTTGATCGAGAGCATGAGGGAAACTTTAGTCGGTGTTTGGACTTGCAACAATGCCTTTGGAGCCGCCATGTGTCTAATTGACAAAGCGTGTGCAAAAGATTTAACGAACACACATGTTGTAGTTGATTTATGTTAAGTCTCGAGGCAGTTAGGTGATATTTGAGTGAGTTATGAGGATTTATGATGCAAATTTGTCTTGACCCAACATTATATGTCAAGCAAATACTTTCTTTTTAAACGAATTGATTTTTTAACTATCGTATTTTTAATTTTTTTGAAATTAACAATAATATCTTTCTAAAATACAATAAATTGATCATTTAAATAATATGATATTGAATACTAAATATAGA
Organism: Centaurea solstitialis; assembly: GCA_030169165.1. Taxonomy (NCBI): domain Eukaryota; kingdom Viridiplantae; phylum Streptophyta; class Magnoliopsida; order Asterales; family Asteraceae; genus Centaurea; species Centaurea solstitialis. The sequence continues at coordinate 56,554,206 of CM058044.1, read as the reverse complement.
CTATATCTAACATGTTTTATCCTCAATTTATGGGTATTCGTTTTTGCTTTATTATAATGTTAGTGACAATATATTTTATAAATCACGTTCGATTAATTTAATGACTTGACCACATGATGATAAAAATGAAAACATTCATTAAACCTCTGAAAATCAATTACAAAACAAGCACATTACTAAATAAGATATAAATCGATGCCATTAATATTTGTTGCATACATGCTTATTTTTCCATTTGTTCATTGGCTCTTAAGCCTCAAAAGCAACCTTGGGAAAGGTCTTGGAGATTCCGGTGGGTGTTTTCATGGTGACCTTGTCAGATGTTGGGTCCTCAACATAGATCTCGTTAATGGTGATCCATATCATCACCTCTTTAGACTTGACGCCTGTCAACTTCTTGATCTTGCACTTCTCCAGATACCCAGTGACCTCAGTAGCATATGACACTTGCTTGCTGACCTTTTCGAACTTGTGGACTATATCTTTCTTTTGTTTCACCAAAAGAAACCGGTATCTTTCACATAACCAAGTTCCTCAACGTCCTCTGCGGGCAAGAGGCCGTCGGGAAGATTGTATTCTCTAAGCAGAGACTTGGTCTTTTCGTTGCAAATGTCATGTCCGGTGAGGATCTCGGCACTTGCTCTAATCTCGGGGGTGATTGGAGACATTTTTCGGGTGATCGGGGTTGAATATAATTGGTTGGGAGGTTAAGTTTTTGAAGCTTGTTTGGATAAGATTGTGTGATAGAGACTGGTGATGAAGTTGACTATTTATAGGTAGTTGGATAAATATGTGACCTTGATTTTTGGTGAAACTACCAAAATGCCCCTTACTCACGTTTTCTTTTTGTAATTCAGTTTATCCCTCTCACTGGTCTAAGTTTTGTCGTTGCATGAAATTTAACAACAATGAACGTGATTGAAAAATTTAATAATAATTGTTTTTTTAAAATATATTTGGAGTTTTATCCATCGAATATGCCTTAATCCAAGGTAATTTGGACAAGTGTTTATATTCAATTTGTTAAAACCAAATCCACCGCTAGTTTTTGCATTCCATTTTTAAGTATGTTTTAAAAGAAATTAGACATACACATTATGTATCTGGATAATATTATAAAATACATGTCGATTAAAACCGATAATTTAAAATTTCGATCTTAGGCTATGCGTACCGGAGACGCGGGTTGGGTGGGTTCCAAACTGCCGGGGTCAACGGGCTGGGCGGGCTCCCATACGCGTGCGGCGGTTTCGATAGCTGGGGTTGGAGCGGCGTGGCCATACCACTTATAACCGATGTTGTGTGTGTGGTGTGTTTTAATTAATTAAATAATTAAAAAGTGAGAGAGTTGGAAGAGTTCGGGTACTAATCAGATAGGGTTCAAGAGTTTTCAGATACGCATAGCCTTATATACAGTGTTTTGTCTGTATCAAGGCTGAGTTTATGGTTTACATTTAAAATTTTTTTTTAAACCAACTTATATATGCATTAGTAATTTCTACGAATGCATGTTGCATCTAAACTATCTATTAAAGAGGGTTTTCGCTGAAATCTTCAATACTTAAATTGAGTCATTTGATTGACCAATTAAAAAAAGAGAAATTATATTTCTTCCTACCTTTTTAACCTATTTATCATTTACTCACTTGATCATTTGACATGTGTAATGCATTCTACTCATGTGTAGGAGAGAATATATCTTTTCTTAAAAAAATACATAATTTGATGATGTCATCATGTATTTTTTATTTTTTTTCTAAATATTGTAAAAATACCATATTTTGAACTAACAAATATGGAAAAAATATCTTTCAAAATTAACCTACCTCGGTTTCTTATTAATTTATTAATTTCAATTATGTAATTTACATTTTCAATACTTCAAATAACTTAATTAAATTACTTTTGATCCCTTAGTTTTTCATTTTTTACTTACATCCTTGTTTATTATAATAATATATGTGAAATAAAATGTATTAAAATTTTTGTTTTTCTTTTTCAATAAAATATACCGTTATAATCATCAAATCAAAACCTTCAAAATGAGTTCAAATGTTATGAGTTTAAAGACTCACTATCGAGCGAATTTTTTTCCAGTTTTTTGTGATCAGTTGACCTTGCAATTGTTTATGTATAACGTAATATGTATAATTTATGTATATTTTTCATTTTTCGCGCTTCAACGCACGCAGGTACGTATCTAGTCAAGATAATAAAGGAAGCTGTTGAACATAAAAGAGGATGCAAAGGTATAATTTAATAAAGTATGAAATATGCTAGATCAAGTAGAATTTTACTATAAATTTGTGGTTTATAAAAGTAGATGAATCAACGAAACCAATAAATATAAATCGAGTAAATTACCAAATGTTTGATTTAGACTGGAAAAATAGTAGGTACAAATGTACAATGAAACTTAAAAGATAACTTTGCTACAATCTTTACCATAGCAACAATTGTAGAATTGTTAGGTAAGTTGACCCATTCTTATTGATTACGTTAATTTGTTAGATAAAATCGTAACTTTAATTTGGTATTTTCATATTTTGTAAAAAATAACCGATGTATCCTAAAAGGGAAACCGATGGGATGAAGAGAGTTTAAACTATGGTTACAATTGAGATGATTAACATTTTTTAGATCAAAATCTTACTTTCCTCATCCTCTTATTTAAATTGATCATTGATTTCCACTAAAATAGATACAGGATGTAATTGATCCGATTGCCTAGCTTAGTATGTAATTAGTAATCATTCTTTAGTATGTAATTAGTAACCATTTTTTAGTACGTATACAAATGAAATTAGTAATTAGTAACCATATATTTGTATACCACATTATGAAATTAGTAATTGAGATGCTCCTATAGCCACAAAGTGTGTCAGGTATATGCCTCTTACATTATGAAATTGTCAAACGATTGTAGGCCGGTCATGGTTGTCAGTATCAACCTTTTTGTCCAAAATATTAAAATTTTTAAAACATTGAAAACTAAAAATTATCGACATGACAATGTAGTATACGAAATTTATTTAAATAAGACCATCCCTCGAACATTATTTGATACAAAATCTCCAATAAGTTATTCATAATCAACTTTTTTCAAAAACATATTTTCAATAACAATCAAATCTAGTCCATTGAGTCTTCTTGTATCATTGTGGAGCCGTAGTACGACTTCAATAACTTCAACTTTGAGAAACTTCTTTATCTATAAGCAATAATATATTAGGGAAGCAATGGATCGATTTTTCAATTCGGTAGCAATATTTTTTGCTGATTCTATAGCATTAAAAAGTTTGTTTCTTTATATCTGTTTGTGTAAAAATTTACTTAAGTTATTATCGTAAGATGTCGTGAGGCAAAATCGTCAAAAGAAAGAATTCTCGTTCGATAAAACGTGCGATAAAAGAAAGTAAATAGACAATAAGATTGATGACGCAGGAAAAAACCTCTAAATCGAGGAAAAAACCTGCGGCCGACTAAATAGGATAGTCGACGTTGCACTATTGATCACCAATAAGGGGTGATATCCTCGATGTTACAGTATCGTACGATTACAATAAGGAAATAAACGCTATCGAACGTAAATACAGAGAATAATATTGATATAGCTATTTCTTTCCCGGAATTCGTTTTCTCGAGTGTAGGATCTTGAATCTCTTTTATAGCTGTTGAATTTGTAACCGTTCGTTCATTATTGAGCCATAAATGCAACGGTCATAACTGAGGCTGATTTTTCGATCGTAACGTCTGAGTTATTGATGAGGAGCGTATCTTGCTCAAACGGTCGGATTTAAGCTCGATAGACGATGGCTATGCTTCGTGATTATCTTGGATAAGTCTTCCTGCAATAAGAGCAAACTTGTACATGTATACTGTTAGTTTAATCGTACGTTTGTATGATGATATCGCACGATTATCTTCGATGACCATTTATCTTTGTTTGATGGTAGTTATATCTTCACTTCAGGACCTTATCTTAATACAGGAGTATCATCCTGAAAGATATCTTACGATTCTAATCGTTCGATCGTTCTATTATAAAATTTCACCCAAACAGTTTGCCCCTAAGATTTAGAAAATAAGTTATAGATTTTCTGAATCTTACATCTGCAAAATCAAATCGTTAGCACATTGATTTTATCATAATCAATTTTGTTGAATATGAACCGGTTTTCACGTTAACGGCGTTATTAACTTGGTTAATTGCAAGCTGTCAACACAACGGTTATAAAGGACAGGTGTCGATGTTCGATTCGACCTTAATTTCTTGGGAAGGAGTTTAATTTCATATAAAGATAAGATTTCTTCCATAATTATCTCAAAATCCTTTCCAATTTCAAATTCAAATTTCTCTTCAACCGAATCCTTCTAATCTTTAAGAAGATTTAGGTCCAATTCGCCTATAAGGTACCTTTCTTTCCCTTGTTTCAATTTCAGTTCATGCGTTTGAAAACTAAGGCTGATAAGAATCCTAGAAACTTCGATTTGCTGCGTTTTGATCGGTTGCATAGAAGTCTAGATCGTTTAAGCTTTAGAGAAATAATGGAGGTTAGGAGTACAATCCAGGGAGAAATCGACCTAGTTCACCTTAGGAAACTTGCCAGGATGCCTAAGGAGGCTGTGATCAAATCACCTGGTGAGGTTAGACCCGCTGATGCTCCGGCAGGTTTCTTTGCCTTGTTCGAGTACCCATTTAAGATAGGATTCACTTGGCCTTACAGTCCTCTATCTCGTGCCTTCATGACACGTTTCAGCCTTTCCCCTGGACAGCTTATGCCCCAATTCTGGAGGGTCGTGAGCGTCATCGAACGTGTAACCGAAAACTGGGGTAGAGCACCTTTCACTGTCGATGACCTTCTCACGGCGTATACCGTGAAGGTCTCTGATTATGATAGATATGGGATTTATCCCAAGGGTAGGGGTGATGCCATGTTAGTACATGGTACTCAGGCGTTCGATCGAGGGTGGAAGGCTCGATATGCGTTCGTACGATCCTCATCGGTCTTGGAAGAAGGTGGATGGGTAGCCCCAGAATGGAATTCACTAGGTATAGGTTGCTTTATGTATTTTGCCTAGTTTTGATTTTATCGCATAATTTCTTATCGTGTGTTTCTTTTTTGCAGAGATCGAGTTTTCTTTTGAGGAATCTACCGAGGCTGTTAATCGCTTCTTGGAGTACGGTGTTCAAGAAAGATCGTACGCCAGATCGAAGGGAAAAAGTCCAAGGGAGGATAGTGACGAAGAACTTGAAGTTCAAGTGCTAAGTGAAGAAGAAGAAAAAGAAGAAGAAGAGGAGATGGAAGGTAAATCGTGCGATAATTTTATCCTCTTTCTTATCTTACGTTTTCTTGTATCGTGTAATATTAACGTACGTTTTTCTTGTTTATTTCAGGCCAAAAGAAGCCTGCGAAGAAGTTGGCCAACTTAGCGGCGGCCAAGAGGGCTCTGGAGAAGAAGAAGGGAATAAGTGGCATGGAGCCACAGCCTAAGAAGACAAGGTCTTCTTCGGGTGCTTCGATTGCATCAAAGGAAGCCGTACGACAGGCGGATGATGTGGTCGATGCGACCCCGATTCACACTGCTCCTCCTCCTACGATGTCTCCTACGATGCCAAAGGAGAAAAGAACCTCAGCCAAGCCTCCAAAGGGGAAGGAGGGTGAGACGTCAATCCACATCTCTTTACCTTCTAACTTTCTGGATGGCGATGTCATCAACCAGGATGATCTCTTCCCTGCCATCGAACAATACCTGCTTCCATCGCAGAAGGCCCACATGGACACTCGTCGGATTGGCGAGCTCGATGCTGGTGCTGTTGGATACTCTTTCATGGTAAGCTATCGTACGATATTTTTATCTCACGATTATAATTATATGTTCTAATCATCTTATGTTATGCAGGCTTTCCAGGGGTGTCTTGGTCTTCACCAAAGACTGGAGACCGTTCAAAAAGACATGAAGATGAAGATGTCCAGCGAGAGGGCTGCGGTGAACTAGGCGAAGAAGGCTCAGGAGAAGGCATCGAAGATGGCTGCTGTTTTAGAGGCCAAAAGGGTTGAGGTGGACGATCTGACAGCTAAACTGGATGAGGCTGAACACGTTCGATCAGAACAACGTGCAAGGCTGACAGCGGCAAATAATCGTATCGCCAAGCTGGAGGAAGAACTGGCTGCATCGCGCGTGGAGATGGCAGATCGCGAGAAAGCCTTATCATCTGAGATCTTGGATCTCAAAGATGAGATGGTGTTATCCAGGATGGTGGCCCGTGCAGCCGTAATACGCCAATTTATTGGTGGCACGTACACCATCGAGGCTGCCAAGGGTGAGCTGGGGGCTTTCCGCGATGCAATGGGATCTGATGAGCTCCTGGATGCTGATGACGCCAAGGATGCTGATGAAGAGGAGGACGGTGCTGAGAAGAGCAAAGAGGCCGAAGTCACGATGATCGAGGAGGAGGATAAGAATGAAAATGCCTCTGGATCCGTCATTGTGGACAAGGCTGCTGAAGACGTTCCTCCCCCTATCGTAGGAGCTAGTGTAGGAGAGGGTGCTGGCGTAGAGGCCACCCCTGAAGTTTAATTTATCGAACGATGTAATTAGAGTACTTTAAGTACTTTTTTAATGAAATTATCTATTTTTGCAATCGTGCGATGTTTCTATACTTGTTATTTTTGTTTTAGTAAATAGACAATCGTGCGTTTTAGCTGATTTAAGGCCTTAATTAATCGTGCGTTTTATCTTGCGATGTTTGTTATGAGTTTAAGGCACTTAAAAAATTTTAGAAACGTTTATGTTAATCATGCGTCTGGCGTTTTGACTTGCGCTCTTGCGATTTAAAATTGATGCATCTTTTAAGTTCTATGTGATTTAAGCATGTTGTTTTATCGGGCGATGTTTGCCATAGATCGTGCGATGTCTGCGGTAGTCGTGCGATATCCTGCGATAATCGTGCGTTACCTGCGAGTAAAATTGGCTAAGGGGTGGCCGTTGCATTGACCAACGGCGCTCCGATGCCTAAGTCAGTAATCGTTCGATGAAATAATGGTAAAATAAAAAGGGTTTTAGAAGTAGTACCTTTTTAGATGAGTTGCATTCCAACTACGTGGGATTTCATTACCTTCGATGGTTGAAATCTTATAGGCACCTTTCCCCACGATCTTGGTAATGATGTAAGGTCCTTCCCATTTGATGGAAAGTTTTCCAGCGTTCGATTCTTGTGTATTCGGAAAGACACGTCGCAGGACATGATCTCCAAGTTGAAATACCTTGACTTTTACCTTTTTATTGAAGTAGCGTTCAACCATGGCTTTCTGCGATGCCATTTTCTGAAAGGCTTTCTCTCTTAGTTCTTCCAAAGCATCGATATCGTAACACAAGTCTATCGAGTTTTGCTCAATCGTACGATGTCGAGCAACAGGAACCTGTGATTCGATTGGAAGGACTGCTTCACATCCATATACTAGAGAAAAGGGAGTTTGCCCAGTTGCGGTTCTAGGTGTCGTGCGATTTGCCCATAAAACAGATGGTAATTCTTCGACCCATCGACCCTTTGCAGCAGTTGCGGTTCTAGGTGTCGTGCGATTTGCCTATAAAACAGATGGTAATTCTTCGACCCATCGACCCTTTGCAGCTTTCAACCTCTTTCGAATAGAATTAATAATGGTCTTGTTGCTGGATTCAGCCAAGCCATTAGATTGTGGATATCTTGGGGTCGATGTAATGAGTTTTATCCCACGTTCATCGCAGAACTTTCGAGTTCTTTCACTTATAAATTGGGACCCATTATCGCACGTTATTTCTGATGGTACTCCAAACCTGTAAATAATGTTAGTTTGGATAAAGGAGATAACTTCTTTATCCCTAACTTGTGAGAAAGTTGCGGCTTCAATCCATTTAGAGAAATAATCAGTAAGAACAAGTAAAAATACTTTCTGACCTGGAGCAGGTGGTAATTTTCCTACGATGTCCATCCCCCATCGCATGAATGGCCATGGGATCAAGACAGAGTGTAGGGGTTCAGAAGGTAGATGTGACGTACCTGAGTGTCTTTGACAAGCATCGCACTTTTGAACATACCTTATCGAGTCCTCTCGAAGAGTAGGCCAATAATATCCTTGCCTCGAGATTCTGTTAGCAAGGCTTCTGCCCCCAGAATGGTTTCCACATTCTCCATCGTGCATCTCTTGAAGGATTTGATCGATTTGTTGCTTATTTACCACGCATCGTAAGATTAGACCCGTTGTAGACCTTCGATACAGCTGATCATCGAAGATCGTGTATCGAGAGCTTTTAAGTCTGATTTTCCGGGCTTCTAACTTGTCTTCAGGGAGTTGGTCATTCTTGAGGTAGTTCCATATGTCGTTCGACCAATCGTGGTTTTCTTCAATCATTTGGACTTCTTGGATTGTTGGCGACATAAGATGTATTATCGTAACACTTTCTAGAGTTGGTTCGTTAAATGCGGATCCCAAGTTAGCCAAGGCATCGGCTTGCATGTTTAGATCCCTTGGGATTTGTTCTATCGAGAATTTGTCGAATCGTGCGATCTTATCTTTTGCAATCTTGAGGTACGATATCATCTTTGAATCTTTTGCCTGGAATTCGCCATTGATTTGGTTTACAATTAGCAGCGAATCACTTCGTACATGTAGCCATCGTGCTCCTAAGTTATATGCCATATCCAATCCAGCGATCAAGGCTTCATACTCTGCTTCGTTATTAGTAGTTTTGAACTCACATCGTACCGAATATACCATATTGCCCCCATTTGATGATTTCAGGACTACTCCCAATCCTGATCCTCGTGCGTTAGAAGCTCCGTCAACATGCATGGTCCATGGTTCATTGTCGTGAATCATCACATTACTGATTTCATCGTACGATGGTTCTTCGATCCCAGGACTGAATTCAGCTACGAAATCTGCTAACGCCTGAGATTTTATCGCTGTTCTTGGTTGATACGTTAGATCGAAGCTGCTAAGATAAATGCTCCACTTTGCTAATCGTCCTGTAAGTTCAGGCTTACGAAGTACGATCTTAAGAGGATAGTTAGTAACAACGATTATATGATGCGATTCGAAATAGTGTCTTAACTTTTTAGCTGCAGTTACGAGGCCAAGTAAGAGCTTTTCCATAGACGTGTACCTTGTTTCAGCATCGAGGAAAGACTTACTTATATAATAGATAGGCTGCTGATGTTGGTCACCTTCTCGTACGAGCACCGCGCTAACAGCGTTGTTACTTACAGCGAGGTACAATTGCAAGCTCTCTCCTTCGATTGGTTTCGTCAACAGTGGAGGATTGGACATGTATTTCTTTAAGCTTTGTAGTGCTTCCTCGTGTGCCTCTGTCCAATCGAAGCCTTTGTTCTTTCGAAGCACGTTGTAGAACAAATGACACTGTTCAGGGCCGCTACTCGTCCAGTCAGCTTTTGTACCTCTTTCACATTCCTTGGTGATTGGATTTCCAGGATTGCTTTGATCTGCTCCGGACTCGCCTCGATCCCTCGTCGTGTGACCATGTATCCAAGGAACTTTCCCGCACGTACTCTGAAAGAGCACTTGGTTGGGTTGAGTTTCATCTTGTATTCTCTTAATATATCGAACGATTGTTTCAGATGCTGGATATGATCTTGTGATCGTTCTGATTTTACGAGCATATCGTCGATATATACTTCCATCGTACGTCCAAGGTGATCTTTGAACATCCTGTTTACGAGCCTTTGGTACGTTGATCCAGCATTCTTGAGCCCAAATGGCATTACTTTGTAACAGTATATGCCCTTATCGGTCATAAACGCAGTCTTCTCTTGATCGTCTTTATGCATTAAGATCTGGTTATATCCAGAATAAGCGTCCATGAACGTTAGTAACTCGTGCCCTGCTGTTGCATCGACCATTGCATCGATGTGTGGCAAAGGAAAGGGATCCTTTGGACAAGCTTTGTTTAGGTCCGTGAAGTCGATGCACACTCGCCATTTTCCATTCTTCTTTTGTACTACCACCACGTTGGCGAGCCAATCTGGATACTTTACTTCTCGAATTTTTCCTGTTTTGAGTAGGTTTTCTACCTCCTCGTTGATGACCTTGTTGCGTTCTGGTGCAAACTTGCGTCTTTTTTGCTTAACAGGTTTAAACGTAGGATCCACGTTCAACTTGTGCGATACGATATTAGGATCTATCCCCACCATATCCTCGTGTGACCACGCAAAACAATCCGAATGTTCCTGCAAAAAAGAAATTATACTATTTTTTATATCGGGGGTTAGAGTTGCACCTACGAAGACTTTGCGATCAGGATGTTTGTGATCCAACACGACTTCTTCTAATTGAAGATCATCGTACGTGTTTGGGTGAAATTTTATCATCGAACGATCGAACGATCGAACGATTAAAATCGTAAGATATCTTCCAGGATGATATTCCTGTATTAAGATAAGGTCCTGAAGTAAAGATATAACTACCATCAAACAAAGATAAATGGTCATCGAAGATAATCGTACGATATCATCATATGATCCTACGATTAACCTAACGATATACATGTTTGAGTTTATTCTTATTGCAGGCATGCTCATCTAAGATAAGCTCGAAGCATAGTCATCGCCTATCAAGCCCGATATGACCGTTTGAACCAGATATGCTCACCATTAAAGAGCCCGGACGTTACGATCGTGAAACACTCTTCAGTTATAGCCGTTGCATTTATTGCTCAATTATGATCAAACGGTTACAAGCTCAACAACTATAAAAAGACTCAAGACTGCACACAAGGGACAACTAATTCAAAAAGGAGATATAGCAATTACAATATTATTCTCTGTATTTACATTCGATAGCATTCATTTCCTTATTGTAATCGTACGATACAACTGTAACATCGAGGATATCACACCTTATTGGTGATCAATAGTGCAACGTCGACTATCCTATTTAGTCGGCCGCAGGTTTTTTCCTCGATTCAGAGGTTTTTCCTGCGTCATCAATCTTTTTGTCTATTTATTCTCATTTATCGTACGTTTTATCGAACAAGAGTTCTTTCTTTTGACGATTTTGCCTCACGACATCTTACGATAATACTTAAGTAAATTTTTACACAAACAGTTTGGCGCCCACCGTGGGGCCCGTTTTGAGAAAATCTTGTTCGATAAGGCGTCAGCTTACTAACCTATTTCTCCGAGCTTCTTTGTGAATTGAGTACAGGAACATGGCAAGCAGTTCTCAAACAACCTTGCAGCAACAATTGGCAGCAGCACAAGAACAAATCCAATGGTTGAATGAGCAGAATTTACAAATGAATGGCGAACTGTCTAGATTGAGAGCATCGAATCCGCAAACTTCTCACATCCCAGTTTCCATTCATCAACAAAGGCCATTCTTTCCTCAAAATCCACCCCCTGTTTCTCAACCTCCATTTGTCCAACCACAAATGTCACAATCTTTCATTCCACCTCAAATATCGCAAGTTAGCTTGCCACCACCACCGCAAATATCGCAAGTTAGCTTACCACCGCCACCTCCAGTCAACAATTCACGTCCTATCTTCCCTCCGTTACCATCAGGTCCTTACCCAGGAGCAACCACGTTTACTTACAACCAACCTCAAACAGGGCCTCGTCCCTTTATACCTATTCCAGAACCTATATCGCACGTTCCCACCGCAGCTACCCCCATAACTCATATTCCAAACTTATCGAACGTTTCAGGAACCTCTGGTAATCCACCGCCCAATGATATCGTGGATATTCGACTAAAAATGCTAGAAGAACAAAATAAAGCAATGCTCGCATTGTTAACCAAACTTCCTGGAGCTGCTGTACCCATCGAAGTTGAACCTAAAACTGGATTCCAAGCCTCACCCTATATCGATGAGATTGCTCTCGTTGATATTCCCAAAAAATATAACATCCCAGCTTTCACACCAAAATACTCTGGAATCTCCGATCCTGTGGAACACATCGCACAATACAAGCAGTTAGTGTGGACAGTTCCTATTCCAACCCAGTTTCAAGAAATATGTATGTGCAAGGGCTTTGGATCAACACTTACCGGAGCTGCGTTGCAGTGGTTAATCAATTTGAAACCCAAGAGCATTGCATCGTGGTCTGAGTTAGTAAACCAGTTTACTCGACAGTTTGCAAGCAGTCGCAAGATGGAGAAACAAACAAGCGATCTCTACTATGTCGTGCAAAAAACAGGTGAAACCATTCGTGAATATTTTAACAGGTTCAATGCAGAGATGATCGAAGTTAAGAACTGCGATGTGCGGACGTTGATCGAAGCATACAAACGTGGATTAGATACATCCTCGGAGTTATATACAGATTTAACGAAGTATCTGTTTGGGTGAAATTTTATCATCGAACGATAGAACGATTAAAATCGTAAGATATCTTCCAGGATGATATTCCTGTATTAAGATAAGGTCCTGAAGTAAAGATATAACTACCGTCAAACAAAGATAAGTGGTCATCGAAGATAATCGTACGATATCATCATATGATCCTACGATTAACCTAACGATATACATGTTTGAGTTTATTCTTATTGCAGGCATGCTCATCTAAGATAAGCTCGAAGCATAGTCATCGCCTATCAAGCCTGATATGACCGTTTGAACCAGATATGCTCACCATTAAAGAGCCCGGACGTTACGATCGTGAAACACTCTTCAGTTATAGCCGTTGCATTTATTACTCAATTATGATCAAACGGTTACAAGCTCAACAACTATAAAAAGAGACTCAAGACTGCACACAAGGGGGAAGGATTTCAAAAAGGAGATATAGCAATTACCATATTATTCTCTGTATTTACATTCGATAGTGTTCATTTCCTTATTGTAATCGTACGATACAACTGTAACATCGAGGATATCACCCCTTGTTGGTGATCAATAGTGCAACGTCGACTATCCTATTTAGTCGGCCGCAGGTTTTTTCCTCGATTCAGAGGTTTTTCCTGCGTCATCAATCTTTTTGTCTATTTATTCTTGTTTATCGTACGTTTTATCGAACAAGAGTTCTTTCTTTTGACGATTTTGCCTCACGACATCTTACGATAATACTTAAGTAAATTTTTTACACAAACAGTTTGGCGCCCACCGTGGGGCCCGTTTTGAGAAAATCTTGTTCGATAAGGCGTCAGCTTACTAACCTATTTCTCCGAGCTTCTTTGTGAATTGAGTGCAGGAACATGGCAAGCAGTTCTCAAACAACCTTGCAGCAACAATTGGCAGCAGCACAAGAACAAATCCAATGGTTGAATGAGCAGAATTTACAAATGAATGGCGAACTGTCTAGATTGAGAGCATCGAATCCGCAAACTTCTCACATCCCAGTTTCCATTCATCAACAAAGGCCATTCTTTCCTCAAAATCCACCCCCTGTTTCTCAACCTCCATTTGTCCAACCACAAATGTCACAATCTTTTATTCCACCTCAAATATCGCAAGTTAGCTTACCACCACCACCGCAAGTGTCACAAGTTAGCTTACCACCGCCACCTCCAGTCAACAATTCACGTCCTATCTTCCCTCCGTTACCATCAGGTCCTTACCCAGGAGCAACCACGTTTACTTACAACCAACCTCAAACAGGGCCTCGTCCCTTTATATCTATTCCAGAACCTATATCGCACGTTCCCACCGCAGCTACCCCCATAACTCATATTCCAAACTTATCGAACGTTTCAGGAACCTCTGGTAATCCACCGCCCAATGATATCGTGGATATTCGACTAAAAATGCTAGAAGAACAAAATAAAGCAATGCTCGCATTGTTAACCAAACTTCCTGGAGCTGCTGTACCCATCGAAGTTGAACCTAAAACTGGATTCCAAGCCTCACCCTATATTGATGAGATTGCTCTCGTTGATATTCCCAAAAAATATAACATCCCAGCTTTCACACCAAAATACTCTGGAATCTCTGATCCTGTGGAACACATCGCACAATACAAGCAACTAGTGTGGACAGTTCCTATTCCAACCCAGTTTCAAGAAATATGTATGTGCAAGGGCTTTGGATCAACACTTACCGGAGCTGCGTTGCAGTGGTTAATCAATTTGAAACCCAAGAGCATTGCATCGTGGTGTGAGTTAGTAAACCAGTTTACTCGACAGTTTGCAAGCAGTCGCAAGATGGAGAAACAAACAAGCGATCTCTACTATGTCGTGCAAAAAACAGGTGAAACCATTCGTGAATACTTTAACAGGTTCAATGCAGAGATGATCGAAGTTAAGAAATGCGATGTGCGGACGGCGATCGAAGCATACAAACGTGGATTAGATACATCCTCGGAGTTATATACAGATTTAACGAAATATCCACCAGAAAACTTCGATGATGTACGAGCTCGTACGTTGGCACACATGAGGATCGAAGATGATGCCCTTTTCCGGCGTAAACACTCGAACGATAAGAAAAATCTTGGAGCGCAGAAACATGATTTCAAACCTAAACGAGTAAACAAGATTGATAATTCTCGACGCGATCAGAATAAACGTTCGAACCAAGGTAAAGGTAAAGTAAGATATCCAGATTTGTCAACTTACCATTTTGCAGGTACAGCGAAGGACTTAGTGGATTCTCTACGGAACTTGGAAGTCAACGTACGATGGCCCAAAAAACCAGAGAGTCCTAGCAAGGACAGAGACCAAACAAAATGGTGCGACTTCCACAGCGACCACGGACACAATACAGATGATTGTATCAGCTTGAAGAAGGAGATCGCATACCTCAAATCGAACGGACATCTTAAAAACCTTCTAGGTGATGATTCGAAAAGACCGACGTCACCCGTTCCAACGAAGGTTGTAAACTGCATTACAGGAGGATCAGAAGTGTGTGGCCTTACCTATTCTGCAGCAAAAAGGCACGCACGAGAAGGACCTGAAGGACATCCCATCCCAAATGAATCCAGGACTGCGGAAGACAAGGAGCTCGATGCTACGAAGATATCGTTCGATATCGAAGATATGTCAGACACTCATCAGAAACACCATGATGCACTGGTTATTCAGTTGACAATTGGTAACTGTCTAACCAAGAGAGTATTAATCGACGGAGGCAGCTCAGCCAACGTGATATTCGCAGAAACACTCAAGATCATCGGTATTGATCGGTCCAACATCGTACGACGAACAACAACGCTAATTGGATTCAACGGAGATGCCACTAGTACTCTTGGAGAAATCATACTACCAGTCTTCGCTAAAGGCATAAACAAGCAAACAAAGTTCAACGTCATCGATTGTCCTTCCGCTTACAATGCCATACTTGGAAGACCTTGGATTCACGATATGAAGGCTGTACCATCGACGTATCATCAGAAGATCAAGTTCCCATCTCCCTGGGGCGTGCAGGAGATAGTCAGCGAAAAGAAAATCGCAAGGGAGTGCTACAAGATTACGATGAAGGCCAAACCGCACGATATCTAGCAATTACAGAGCCAGGATGGAGTACGATCGTACGATGATCTTCAATTAGAAGAAGTCGTGTTGGATCACAAACATCCTGATCGTAAGGTCTTCGTAGGTGCAACTCTAACCCCTGATATAAAAAATAGTATAATTTCTTTTTTGCAGGAACACTCGGATTGTTTTGCGTGGTCACACGAGGATATGGTAGGGATAGATCCTAACATCATATCGCACAAGTTGAACGTGGATCCTACGTTTAAACCCGTTAAGCAAAAAAGACGTAAGTTTGCACCAGAACGCAACAAGGTCATCAACGAGGAGGTAGAAAACCTACTCAAAACAGGAAAAATTCGAGAAGTAAAGTATCCAGATTGGCTCGCTAACGTGGTGGTAGTACAAAAGAAGAATGGAAAGTGGCGAGTATGCATCGACTTTACAGACCTAAACAAAGCTTGTCCAAAAGATCCCTTTCCTTTGCCACATATTGATGCGATGGTCGATGCAACTGCGGGGCACGAGCTACTAACGTTCATGGATGCTTATTCCGGATATAACCAGATCCTAATGCACAAAGATGATCAAGAGAAGACTGCGTTTATGACCGATAAGGGCATATACTGTTACAAAGTAATGCCATTTGGGCTCAAGAATGCTGGATCAACGTACCAAAGGCTCGTAAACAGGATGTTCAAAGATCACCTCGGACGTACGATGGAAGTATATATCGACGATATGCTCGTAAAATCGGAACGATCACAAGACCATATCCAGCATCTGAAGCAATCGTTCGATATATTACGAGAATACAAGATGAAACTCAACCCAACCAAGTGCTCTTTCGGAGTACGTGCGGGAAAGTTTCTTGGATACATGGTTACACGACGAGGGATCGAGGCAAGTCCAGAACAGATCAAAGCAATCCTGGAAATTCAATCACCAAGGAATGTAAAAGAGGTACAAAAGTTGACCGGACGAGCAGCGGCCCTGAACAGGTTCATCTCACGATCATCCGATAAGTGTCACTTGTTCTACAACGTGCTTCGAAAGAACAAAGGCTTCGATTGGACAGAAGCACACGAGGAAGCACTACAAAGCTTAAAGAAATATATGTCCAATCCTCCACTGTTGACGAAACCAATTGAAGGTGAGAGCTTGCAATTGTACCTCGCTGTAAGTAACAACGCTGTCAGCGCAGTGCTCGTACGAGAAGGTGACCAACACAGCAACCTATATATTATATAAGTAAGTCTTTCCTCGATGCTGAAACAAGGTACACGTCTATGGAAAAGCTTTACTTGGCCTCGTAACTGCAGCAAAAAAGTTAAGGCATTATTTCGAATCGCATCATATAATCGTTGTTACTAACTATCCTCTTAAGATCGTACTTCGTAAGCCTGAACTTACAGGACGATTAGCAAAGTGGAGTATTTATCTTAGCAACTTCGATCTAACGTATCAACCAAGAACAGCGATAAAATCCAGGCGTTAGCAGATTTCGTAGCTGAATTCAGTCCTGGGATCGAAGAACCATCGTACGATGAAATCAGTAATGTGATGATTCATGACAACGAACCATGGACCATGCATGTTGACGGAGCTTCTAACACACGAGGATCAGGATTGGGAGTAGTCCTGAAATCATCACATGGGGGCAATATGGTGTATTCGATACGATGCGAGTTCAAAACCACCAACAACGAAGCAGAGTATGAAGCCTTGATTGCTGGATTGGATATGGCATATAACTTGGGAGCACGATGGCTACACGTACGAAGCGATTCACTACTAGTAGTGAACCAAATCAATGGCGAATTTCAAGCAAAAGATTCAAAGATGATATCATACCTCAAGATCGCAAAAGATAAGATCACACGATTCGATAAGTTCTCGATAGAGCAAATCCCAAGAGACCTGAATATGCAAGCCGATGCCTTGGCTAACTTGGGATCCGCATTCAATGAACCAGCTTTAGAAAGTGTCCCGATAATACATCTTATGTCACCAACAATCGAAGAAGCTCAAGTGATCGAAGATAACCACGATTGGTCGAATGATATATGGAACTATCTCAAAAACGACCAGCTCCCTGAAGACAAATTAGAAGCCCGGAAAGTCAGACTTAAAAGCTCTCGATACACGATCTTCGATGATCAGCTGTATCGAAGGTCCACAACGGGTCTAATCATACGATGCGTGGTGAATAAGCAACAAATCGATCGAATCCTTCAAGAGATGCATGATGGAGAATGTGGAAACCATCTGGGGGCAGAAGTCTTGCTAACAGAATCTCGAGACAAGGATATTATTGGCCTACTCTTCGAGAGGACTCGCTAAGGTATGTTCAAAGGTGCGATGCTTGTCAAAGACACTCAGGTACGTCACATCTACCTTCTGAACCCCTACACTCTGTCTTAATCCCATGGCCATTCATGCGATGGGGGATGGACATCGTAGGAAAATTACCACCTGCTCCAGGTCAAAAAGTATTTTTACTTGTTCTTACTGATTATTTCTCTAAATGGATTGAAGCCGCAGCCTTCTCACAGGTTAGGGATAAGGAAGTTATCTCCTTTATCCAAACTAACATTATTTACAGGTTTGGAGTACCATCAGAAATAACGTGCGATAATGGATCCCAATTTATAAGTGAGAGAACTCGAAAGTTCTGCGATGAACGCGGGATAAAACTCATTACATCGACCCCAAGATATCCACAATCCAACGGCTTGGCCGAATCCAGCAACAAGACCATTATTAATTCTATTCGAAAGAGGTTAAAAGTTGCAAAGGGTCGATGGGTCGAAGAGTTACCATCTGTTTTATGGGCAAATCGCACGACACCTAGAACTGCAACTGGGCAAACTCCTTTTTCCCTGGTATATGGATGTGAAGCAGTCCTTCCAATCGAATCACAAGTTCCTGTTGCTCGACATCGTACGATTGAACAAAACTCGATAGACTTGTGTTACGATATTGATGCTTTGGAAGAATTAAGAGAGAAAGCCTTTCAAAAAATGGCATCGCAGAAAGCCATGGTTGAACGCTACTTCAATAAAAAGGTAAAAGTCAAGGTATTTCAACTTGGGGATCATGTCCTGCGACGTGTCTTTCCGAATACACAAGAATCGAACGCTGGAAAACTTTCCATCAAATGGGAAGGACCTTACATCATTACCAAGATCGTGGGGAAAGGTGCCTATAAGATTTCAACCATCGAAGGTAATGAAATTCCCCGTAGTTGGAATGCAACTCATCTGAAAAGGTACTACTTCTAAAACCCTTTTTATTTTACTATTATTTCATCAAACGATTACTGACTTAGGCATCGGAGCGCCGTTGGTCAATCCAACGGCCACCCCTTAGCCAATTTTACTCGCAGGTAACGCACGATTATCGCAAGACATCGCACGATTATCGCATGATATCGCACGACTACCCGCAGACATCGCACGATCTATGGCAAACATCGCCCGATAAAACAACATGCTTAAATCGCATAGAACTTAAAAGATGCATCAATCGCAAGAGCGCAAGTCAAAACGCCAGACGCATGATTAACAGAAACGTTTCTAAAAAATTTTTAAGTGCCTTAAACTCACGATAAACATCGCAAGTCAAAACGCACGATTAATTAAGGCCTTAAACACTAAATCAGCTAAAACCACGATTATCTATTTACTAAAAGTACTTAGAACAAAAATAACAAGTACTGAAACATCGCACGATTGCAAAAAATAGCTAATTTCATTAAAAAAGTACTTGAAAGTACTACGATTACATCAAAAGGAATTTAATTTTCAGGATTGGCTTCTACGCCAATATCCTCTCCTACACTAACTTCTACGATAGGGGGAGGAACGTCTTCAACAGCCTTATCCACGATGACGGATCCAGAGGCGTCTTCATTCTTATCCTCCTCCTCGATCATCGTGACTTCAGCCTCTTTGCTCTTTTCAGCACTTTCCTCCTCTTCATCAGCATCCTTGGCGTCGTCAGCATCCAAGAGCTCATCGGATCCCATCGCATCGCGGAAGGCTCCCAACTCACCTTTAGCGCTTCGATGGTGTACGTGCCACCAATGAATTGGCGTATTACGGCTGCACGGGCCACCATCCTGGATAACACCATCTCATCTTTGAGATCCTGGATCTCAGAGGATGAAGCCTTCTCTCGATCTGCCATCTCCGTGCGCATCGCAGCAAGTTCCTCCTCCAACTTGGCAATACGATTGTTGGCCGCTGTAAGCCTTGCACGTTGATCCGATCGAACGTGCTCAGCTTCATCCAGCTTAGCTATCAGATCATCAGCCTCAACCTTTTTGGCCTCCAGATCAGCAGCCATCTTAGATGCCTTCTCCCTAGCCTTCTTCGCCTCGTTCACAGCAGCCCTTTCACTGGACATCTTCGCCTTCATGTCCCTCTGAACGGTCTCCAACCTTTGATGAAGACCAAGACATGCCTGGAAAGCCTGCATAACACAAAATGATTAGAACACGTAATAATATAATCGTAAGATACAAACATCGTACGATAGCTTACCATGAAGGAGTACCCAACCGCAACCCAGCATCCAGCTCGCCAATCCGACGAGTGTCCATATGGGCTTTCTGCGATGGAAGCAGGTACTGTTCGATGGCAGGGAAGAGATCATCTTGGTTGATGACATCGCCATCCAGAAAGTTTAAAGGGTAAAGAAATGTGAATCGACGACTCACCTTCCTTCCCCTTTGGAGGCTTGACCGAAGCTCTTTTCCCCTTTGACATCGTAGGAGACATCGAAGGAGGAGGAGCAGTATGAATCGGGGTCGCATCGACCACATCATCCGCCTGTCGTACGGCTTCCTTTGATGCAATCGAAGCACCCGAAGAAGACCTTGTCTTCTTAGGCTGTGGCTCCATGCCACTTATCCCTTTCTTCTTCTCCAGAGCCCTCTTGGCCGCCGCTAAGTTGGCCAACTTCTTAGCAGGTTTCTTTTGGCCTGAAATAACAAGAAAAACATGCGTTAGTATCGTACGATAAAGTCAAGAAAACGTAAGATAAGAGGAAGAAATTATCGTACGATTTACCTTCCATCTCTTCTTCTTCTTCTTCTCCTTCACTTAGCACTTGAACTTCGAGCTCTTCGTCGCTATCCTCCCTTGGGCTTTTTCCCTTCGATCTGGCGTACGATCTTTCTTGAACACCGTACTCCAAGAAGCGATTAACAGCCTCGGGGGATTCCTCGAAAACAAATTCGATCTCTGTAAAAAGAAACGCACGATGAGAAATTATATCGATAAAATTAAAATAAAATACATAAGACGACCTATACCTAGTGAGTTCCATTCTGGGGCTACCCATCCACCTTCCTCCAAGACCGATGAGGATCGTACGAACGCATATCGAGCCTTCCACCCTCGATCAAACGCCTGAGTACCATGTACTAACATGGCATCACCCCTACCCTTGGGATAAATCCCATACCTATCGTAATCAGAGGGTTTAACGGTGTACGCCGAAAGAAGATCATCGACGGTGAAAGGGTCTCTACCCCAATTTTCCGTTACACGTTCGATAACACTCATGACCCTCCAGAATTGGGCATGAGCTGTCCAGGGGAAAGGCTAAAACGTGTCATGAAGGCACGAGATAGAGGACTGTAAGGCCAAGTGAATCCTATCTTAAATGGGTATTCGAAACAAGGCAAAGAAACCTGCCGGAGCTTCGGCGGGTCTAACCTCACCGGGTGATTTGATTACAGCCTCCTTAGGCATCCTAGCAAGTTTCCTAAGGTGGATTAGGTCGATTTCTCCCTCGATTGTGCTCCTAACCTCCATGATTTCCCTAAAACAAAGTCGATCTAGACTTCTACGCAACCTATCGAAACGCAATAAATCGAAGTTTCTAGGGTTCTTATCAGCCTTAATTTTCAAACGCATGAACTGAAATTGAAACTAGGGAAGAAAGATACCTTATAGGCGAATTAGATCCAAATCTTCTTAAAGATTAGAAGGATTCGGTTTGAGTTGAATTTGAATTCGAAAATCGGAAAAGATTTGGAGATAATTATGGAAGAAATCTTATCTTTATATGAAATTAAACTCCTTCCCAAGAAATTGAGGTCGAATCGAACATCGACACCTGTCCCTTATAACCGTTGCATTGACAGCTTGCACTTAACCAGGTTATGACGCCGTTAACGTGAAAAACGGTTCAGATTCGATAGATTAATCATGATAAAATCGATGTGCTAACAATTTAATTTTGCAGATGTAAGATTCAGAAAATCAATAACTTATTTTTCTAAATCTTGGGGGCAAACTGTTTGGGTGAAATTTTATCATCGAACGATCGAACGATTAAAATCGTAAGATATCTTCCAGGATGATATTCCTGTATTAAGATAAGGTCCTGAAGTAAAGATATAACTACCATCAAACAAAGATAAATGGTCATCGAAGATAATCGTACGATATCATCATATGATCCTACGATTAACCTAACGATATACATGTTTGAGTTTATTCTTATTGCAGGCATGCTCATCTAAGATAAGCTCGAAGCATAGTCATCGCCTATCAAGCCCGATATGACCGTTTGAACCAGATATGCTCACCATTAAAGAGCCCGGACGTTACGATCGTGAAACACTCTTCAGTTATAGCCGTTGCATTTATTGCTCAATTATGATCAAACGGTTACAAGCTCAACAACTATAAAAAGACTCAAGACTGCACACAAGGGACAACTAATTCAAAAAGGAGATATAGCAATTACAATATTATTCTCTGTATTTACATTCCATAGCATTCATTTCCTTATTGTAATCGTACGATACAACTGTAACATCGAGGATATCACCCCTTATTGGTGATCAATAGTGCAACGTCGACTATCCTATTTAGTCGGCCGCAGGTTTTTTCCTCGATTCAGAGGTTTTTCCTGCGTCATCAATCTTTTTGTCTATTTATTCTCATTTATCGTACGTTTTATCGAACAAGAGTTCTTTCTTTTGACGATTTTGCCTCACGACATCTTACGATAATACTTAAGTAAATTTTTACACAAACAGTACGATCATACTCCATCCTGGCTCTGTAATTGCTAGATATCATGCGGTTTGGCTTTCATTGTAATCTTGTAGCACTCCCGTGCGATCTTCTTTTCACTGACTATCTCTTGCACGCCCCACGGAGATGGGAACTTGATCTTCTGATGATATGTCGATGGTACAGCCTTCATATCGTGGATCCAGGGTCTTCCAAGTATGACATTATAAGCAGAAGGACAATCGATGACGTTGAACTTTGTTTGCTTATTTATGCCTTTAGCGAAGACTGGTAGTATGATCTCTCCAAGAGTACTAGTTGCATCTCCGTTGAATCCAATTAGTGTTGTTGTTCGTCGTACGATGTTGGATCGATTAATACCCATGATCTTGAGTGTTTCTGCGAATATTACATTGGCTGAGCTGCCTCCGTCGATTAGTACTCTCTTGGTTAGACAATTACCAATTGTCAACTGAATAACCAGTGCATCATGGTGTTTCTGATGAGCGTCTGAAACATCTTCAATATCGAACGATATCTTCGTTGCATCGAGCTCTTTTTCTTCCGCAGTCCTGGATTCATTTGGAATGGGATGCCCTTCAGGCCCTTCTCGTGCGTGCCTTTTTGCCGCAGAATAGGTAAGGCCACACACTTCTGATCCTCCTGTAATGCAGTTTACAACCTTCGTTGGAACGGGTGACGTTGGTCTTTTCAAATCATCGCCTAGAAGGTTCTTAAGATGTCCGTTCGATTTGAGGTATGCGATCTCCTTCTTCAAGCTGATACAATCATCTGTATTGTGTCCGTGATCGCTGTGGAAGTCGCACCATTTTGTTTGGTCTTTGTCCTTGCTAGGATTCTCTGGTTTTTTGGGCCATCGTACGTTGACTTCCAAGTTCCGTAGAGAATCCACCAAGTCTTTCGTTGTACCTGCAAAATGGTAAGTTGACAAATCTGGATATCTTACTTTACCTTTACCTTGGTTCGAACGTTTATTCTGATCGCGTCGGGAATTATCAATCTTGTTTACTCGTTTAGGTTTGAAATCATGTTTCTGCGTTCCAAGATTTTTCTTATCGTTCGAGTGTTTACGCCGGAAAATGGCGTCATCTTCGATCCTCATGTGTGCTAACGTACGAGCTCGTACATCATCGAAGTTTTCTGGTGGATATTTCGTTAAATCTGTGTATAACTCCGAGGATGTATCTAATCCACGTTTATATGCTTCGATCGCCGTCCGCACATTGCAGTTTTTAACTTCGATCATCTCTGCATTGAACCTGTTAAAATATTCACGTATGGTTTCACCTGTTTTTTGCACGATATAGTAGAGATCGCTTGTTTGTTTCTCCATCTTGCGACTGCTTGCAAATTGTCGAGTAAACTGGTTTACTAACTCTGACCACGATGCGATGCTCTTGGGTTTCAAATTGATTAACCATTGCAACGTAGCTCCGGTAAGTGTCGATCCAAAGCCCTTGCACATGCATATTTCTTGAAACTGGGTTGGAATAGGAACTGTCCGCACTAATTGCTTGTATTGTGCGATGTGTTCCACAGGATCGGAGATTCCAGAATATTTTGGTGTGAAAGCTGGGATGTTATATTTTTTGGGAATATCAATGAGAGCAATCTCATCGATATATGGCGAGGCTTGGAATCCAGTTTTAGGTTCAACTTCGATGGGTACAGCAGCTCCAGGAAGTTTGGTTAACAATGCGAGCATTGCTTTGTTTTGTTCTTCTAGCATTTTTAGTCGAATATCCACGATATCATTGGGCGATGGATTACTAGAGGTTCCTGAAACGTTCGATAAGTTTGGAATATGAGTTATGGGGGTAGCTGCGGTGGGAACGTGCGATATAGGTTCTGGAATAGGTATAAAGGGACGAGGCCCTGTTTGAGGTTGGTTGTAAGTAAACGTGGTTGCTCCTGGGTAAGGACCTGAAGGTAACGGGGGGAAGATAGGACGTGAATTATTGACTGGAGGTGGTGGTGGTAGGCTAACTTGTGACACTTGTGGTTGGATGAAAGGTTGCGATACTTGTGGCTGGACAAATGGCTGCGATATTTGTGGCTGGACAAATGGTTGCGATATTTGTGGCTGGACAAATGGTTGTTGGGAAACATGGGGTTGATTTTGAGGGAAGAATGGCCTCGGTTGATGAGTGGAAACTGGGATGTGAGAAGTTTGCGGATTCGATGCTCTCAATCTAGACAGTTCACCATTCATTTGTAAATTCTGCTCATTCAACCACTGGATTTGTTCTTGTGCTGCTGCCAATTGTTGCTGCAAGGTTGTTTGAGAACTGTTTGCCATGTTCCTGCACTTAATTCACAAAGAAGCTCGAAGAAATAGGTTAGTAAGCTGATGCCTTATCGAACAAGATTTTCTCAAAACGGGCCCCACGGTGGGCGCCAAACCGTTTGTGTAAAAATTTACTTAAGTTATTATCGTAAGATGTCGTGAGGCAAAATCGTCAAAAGAAAGAATTCTCGTTCGATAAAACGTGCGATAAAAGAAAGTAAATAGACAATAAGATTGATGACGCAGGAAAAACCTCTAAATCGAGGAAAAAACCTGCGGCCGACTAAATAGGATAGTCGACGTTGCACTATTGATCACCAATAAGGGGTGATATCCTCGATGTTACAGTATCGTACGATTACAATAAGGAAATAAACGCTATCGAACGTAAATACAGAGAATAATATTGATATAGCTATTTCTTTCCCGGAATTCGTTGTCTCGAGTGTAGGATCTTGAATCTCTTTTATAGCTGTTGAATTTGTAACCGTTCGTTCATTATTGAGCCATAAATGCAACGGTCATAACTGAGGCTGATTTTTCGATCGTAACGTCTGAGTTATTGATGAGGAGCGTATCTTGCTCAAACGGTCGGATTTAAGCTCGATAGACGATGGCTATGCTTCGTGATTATCTTGGATAAGTCTTCCTGCAATAAGAGCAAACTTGTACATGTATACTGTTAGTTTAATCGTACGTTTGTATGATGATATCGCACGATTATCTTCGATGACCATTTATCTTTGTTTGATGGTAGTTATATCTTCACTTCAGGACCTTATCTTAATACAGGAGTATCATCCTGAAAGATATCTTACGATTCTAATCGTTCGATCGTTCTATTATAAAATTTCACCCAAACAATATCCCTTGAAAAAAGAAATCAACTCCTTAATTTCTTCGATAGTAACATCAATTAACATATTTTTCTATTGTAAATGTTTACTAACCAACCTGGTTTATGGTTGTTGTTTTTAACTTCTCTACCAAAGTTTGACTTTTGCAACTTCTTCCTCAAAACTCAACCTTCATTTTTCAAAGCAAACGATCAATTGATCACTGACACAATGAATCAATTAATGAAATTAGGATATCACATGTGCAAATGAACGTCTTTCGTTGAACAATGAATAAGAGAAATAAGATATTAAAGTAGGAAAGAGATCAAGAAAGTGAATGATAACTGTGAGAATATGTGCGGAAGACGCGGGTCATGCATAAAGAGGCAGACCTGTTGTACGTCATAGGCAATATTAAGACGAGTAAAAGTCAAGTACTGTAAGGCACCAGCAAGGCTTCGATATAAGATGGGATCAGGAACAGGCTCACCATCAACAACAAGCTTTGTTTTGGTGTCAGCCGAAGTGCTGCAGGGATTACACGAGACCATATCAGCTCGTGCTAGAATCTCCTGAGCAAAGGCAGATTGAGAGAAAGAGTCCAGACTTGCTGCGAGACGCAGCGATGCCTAAGAAGAAGGATAACGGACCCATATCAGACATGGGAAACTCAGAGGATAACTTAGAGATAACCATGGAAATGAGAGTGGAAGAAGAAGCAGTGAGAATGATGTCATCGACATAGAGAAGAATGGAAGGGAGAAAAAGAAAAAGAAAAATTAGGGTTTTCTTAGGGTTTTTCTTAGATGGCTTGATACCATGTGAGAATATGTGGAAATCCGTGATTCGGGATGCATGTATTGACAACAATATATAAACAGAAAATTTACAGAGGGGTCCCTATACTATACAATATTTAACAATAACTAAACAAGGCCGAGATTCAGTCATCACATTAGCTATTGGGAAACAAACATCAATGAGAATAATGGAAATGTGGATCTCAATCATCAATTTAAAGAGGAAAATTCCAATATTGTGACCGCGAATTAGGAATCACCAATCCAGACCTTTTGATCGCTTAAAAATTTTAATTTCTCGATTAGGATATTTAAAAATCTAAGTTGGGCCGAAAAATTGTGTTATAATATTCGCTCAAGAGTAAAAAATATATATATATATATATATATAACTAAGATAACATTGTATAATTAATTTGGCCACGAATAAGTTCGAGAGGCCCCAATAAACTTTGAGGCCTTGTTCAAAGTCTCTTATTGGTACACCCTTTAGCTCTGCCCTACGATCTAATGTCAACACTTACACAAAGTGAAGACCTTCAAATAAATTAACAATTTGTTGCTCAACCCAATTTATTTTATTTGTACATAAAATTATGTATAACTAGTAAGACGTCCCAATGCTTTTAGATGTCTAAATAGTTAAACATGATTTAAGCTTGTTTGCATAGTAGAGGTTAGCCCTATGCATTGGGGAGCTATCTAACAATTTCATTTTGGAGGCGGGTCTGTGTGAAGCCGTTTACGGTTATCGATTAGTAATCAATTCAGTCTTGTGCCCCCACAACCACCATTACCACCTTCGTGTTCCATACACCCAACAACTTAGCATATCAAGTATCAACTATTACTCATGGTTCACATTGTGCATAATTTGATTAAGATTTAAGAATATTGATGTCATTTATATAATTATAATAACATAAATGCTTTTGATAGATCTTTTGTCAAGAATCATACATGGTAACTAATAGATTTTTGTCCGAGTTTAGACACGACACATTTTAGTTTGCATATCATTCTTTTACGTGATTTAATGTACATGTACCTATGATGTTGTCTACTAACCTTAACGACTATTTTTATGTATACATGCTTGTATATCTTGAAAATGTTAGTGTTTAAATGACAAACAATTGTCATTTTAGTGTAGCTTGTAAACATAACTTTTTTATTTTATTATGATTGTATATACCAAGTGTCCAACAGGGTTGTTCCTAGAATTTCGGATGCCCTGTGCGAAAATGCAAAATTATGCCCTTATGTCTATTTTTAAGCAAATGAAACGACGAACGATAAGATTTTTTATAAGGTTTGGAACCTAGCCAAGCTACGTGGCTCATCCATGGGCTGATTTTTATTAACTAAACAAAGAGTACAAAGGAGGACATAAGAACCAAAACCCCATATTACAAAATATAAATATAAGTCGCCTAAAAACGATGTCTCCATGTATAGAAGGATAAAAGACAAGAAAAACTACAATTAGTTTTAACTAAAATGGTAAATAATTAGATTAAAGTTATAAAAAAATTGCACCTTAGCACGTCTATAAATGTCAAGACTAATACAAACAGTAAGGTCATTAAAATTGATAAAAAAAAAATACAAGTGAGTGCAATGGTGCAAGAAAACAACAAATGACTAAATCCCAAATTTCTAAGCATAGGCTGCATAGCAATTTAATTGATGTTGAGATGCAAATATGCAATCTGCCAATTTCTCAAATCCTTTTATTGATGCAAAAGCAAGTAACGTAAATGGAATAATGAAGAATTCCACTAAATCAAAATCAACTATATTAATAATGAATATAATACCATATTTGGGAATAGTATAGAGCCCAACTCATAAATTACTAAAACTAATTATCTATACTAATAACATTATATAGAAATTTGATGCCCCTTGAGCTTTGATGCCCTGTGCGGTCGCACGGGCTGCACGACCCCAAGGCCGAGCTTGGTGTCCAAATCCTAGATCCGCTGGACCAACATGTATTTTGTATGTTTAAATCTTGCTAAAATAATTTTCTAAATGAGCATTTGTTGTAAAAAATTTAGGATATTTATGATATTTTGTTAGATAAAGTTTGAATAAAAAAATAAACAAAAAGTTATTGACATGAATGCACAATAAAAATCATCCCTAAATATAAAGCTCTAAGTACTCAAGGAACTTACTTTTTCAAGACCTTGAAATCTCTTAACCAAAAGCTCTAAAATGATGACTTCAATCTCTAAATCCAAGGCTCCTATATCTTCCAATCAATACCCAAAATGCTCTAAGATGCAACCCTAAGTCTTGGGAATATCCTCCAATGTTGCTCAATTGCCCATAACTGAAAGAAAACTTAAGGGGTTAAAAAATAAGCAAACCCTAGTCGAAAATAGGGGTTTATCCCGATCTAGGCGTTCCACTGGCCTTAGTTATGTGACAAGTTGCCCACAACCGCAAAACTGTTTTTGCTAAAAATAACGAGTTGTATGACTTTTTATGCGACTTAAGTAGTAGGAAAAGTTATAGGATTTTCTATTCCGCTACCGTTGCAACTTTTCTCTACCAAAATTTGCCATACCAAATGTTTTTATGATACAATAAAATCCACTCAAGGTATAACCTCGAAAGGCTAATAGTCATGGAAATACATTAATATTTTAAGTGTGCCCACCCGACATGGGTCTTACGATCATCCCACGCTATTAAAAGTTTTCTTTTCAAAATCTAGCACAGTAGCACTAAATGAGTAAGTTTCGGACATCACCTCCTTGTATGTTCCCCGATTTTCAAATTAACCATGGATATTCCAAATGAGAAATTAACTCTCATCAACTCACAATTGGATGGAGATTTCACACTTTTCGTCTTCGTAAAACACTTGAACAAGAGAACCATATGGATAGGTTTTAAAATATCATCCCTCTCGAGAGGCAAGTTTAAGCGATAATGGGATTGGGATAGAGATTTCATACATTTCCCCCTTGAAGTCTATTTTAGACAAAAACGCTTCAGTCAATCATATTGAACTCTTTTGAGTACCTTAGACAACCATTTTTCATGATGAAATTTGACGATATATTTGATTAACCATGGATTTGCCAAAATATTATTTTTATCTTCAAACTGTTTATCAGTAGCTTATCCTGAGAATGCTTATGTGACTTCTTTAATCATGTCATATTGACTAATGAAGTATCAAATTGTACTTTCATATCATATTTGACCACCTAAATGATTTGAATACGCGATAAAAGTCCATTATCCATTGAGCCCATGAAAACATTATAAAAAGGTTTGACTGTTATATATAAATATAAGCAGACAAGCTTATTTTTAGAAAATTAAACATGCTGGTTTTTGATGTCATAGTAATTGGATCAACCGACGATCATTCTTCAAGCATCAAAATACTCCTTCGGAAAGGTCTGGGAGATTCCGGTGGTTGTTTTAATGGTGATCTTGTTAGCTGGTGGACCGTCAACTACGATCTCGGTAACACCGATCCATAAGAACAACTCTTTAGACTTGCTGCCGGTCATCTTCTTGATCTTGCGCTTCTCAACATACCCAGTGATCTCAGGGCCATATTGCACTGTCTTGCCAGCCTTCTCGAACTTGTGGATTATACTTTTCTTTTGTTTCACCCACATTAAACCAGTATCTTTCACACGACCGAGTTCCTCAATGTCCTCGAGGGGCATGAGGCCACTGGGAAGCTCAAATTCTTTAAGCAAAGTCTTGATCTTTTCCTTGCAAACATCATGTCCGGTGATGATTTCCGCACTTGCTCTAATCTCGGGAGTGATCGGAGACATTTTCGGGGTGATCAAAGACTGAGAAAAAAAATGTTAGATAGGGGGTTTTGTAAGGTATTTGGTTTGTAAGTTGTAAGAGGTGATGGAAGGATTGTGATATTAATATGGTTATTTATAGTTACTTGGTTGAATATGGGCCTTTAACTTTGGTTTAATTAAATATTGCCCCTTTCGCACGTCTCATTTGAGTTTTTTCCTATCAACGGTCTAACTCTTGTCATGAAATATTGAATGATTGATACCATCTTTATTATAAAACTAACGTGGTTGTAAATTAATACATTTTTTCTCTAAAAGTTGGCCATTTCTCGTTTTTTCTTTAAAATACGTATTTATTTTATAACATAAATGTTATAAAATCAAATTTAATTATAGTGTTGTTACAAAAACTTAATGAACCAAATGAGTGTTAGCCTAGTGGTAAGGCTTAGGCACTACATAGTGGTGAACCCGAGTTCGATCCCTGGGAGATGCATTCTGGAGGTACGGGTGCTTCGACCCCAGACTGCATGCTTTAGCAGTCGGGTTTCGGCCCAAAATTGTCGAGGATTAGTCTGAGCCCAATGTGGTCTGGGATACCTCTTCCAAAAAAAAAAAAAAAGCCTCAATGAATTCCTAGTCTAACAAAACTTATAATTACATACTTAGAAATAATATTTTTAAAGTGTATTTTGTTGTGGAAAATCGTGTTTATTTTTCAAGAAAAATGTTTTTCAGAAAATGAAGTTGAGTTTTTGTTTTCAGCAATTAGAAAATGTGCTTGGTTGAAATTATAGAGTTTTTATTTTTCATTTTAAAAAATTAGAAAACAAATCAGTTTTCTAATTTAAATAGAAGTTTAGAAAATAGAATTTTTCATTTTCTTGGAAAACTTTTAAAAACTCAACAAACCAAACACGTTTTTTAATTTTTTATTTAGGGAGAATTGCACCTATATCCTTGTAAACTTACAAAACTACATGTATATCCTTGCAAACTTTAAAACTACACCTATATCCTTACAAAAGTTAACTAATTACATCTATATCCTTATATCCAATTTATTTATTTTTAAACAATTTTAAAATCATTATTAAATATCTTTAATATAATTTTAATGTTAAATCCCTAATCTACCCTTACCTCTTTTACCATATTCTATTCAAAATCAAAATCCACTCCACATTAACAAAACGTATTACTGATCTTCTTCTTCAATTAGGCGCTTCATCTTCCTCCACAATCAACACTCTTCTTCTTGCGATTCAAGAACCAGGTACACTTAAACCAAATTCTGTAATTGAAATTTATGCCATTCATCTTCCTGCCATGATTCTACGATTCATCTTCTGCAATTCAAGAATCAAGTGTTATGTGTTTTTGGTTGAAGCTTAATAACATTGATTGGATTATGTGTTTTCAATTGATAGAATTATGTGTTTTAGTAATGATTTTGTAATAGCATTCAAGCATAGCATTAATTGCATTCAAGTTGTGCATTGATAGAATATTTGTTATTCAATCGAACTTCAAGTTTTAATCGCATTCACAACAAGCATTCAAGCATAGCATTAATTGCATTTAAGTTGTCCATTGATAGAATATTGATCGAAATTCAAGTTGTATTGCATTCACAATAGGTCCCATTAATAGTCTTTATGTGCTTGTGGTTGAAGCTTAATAACATTGATTGAATTATGTGTTTCCCATTGATAGAAACAACAACTTAATTAAAAACAACAGCTTAATTGCATCAATTACAGCAGCTTAATCACATCAATTGAGTTAGTTATTTTTTTGCTCATAATTTGATTAAGTCCTAATCTGATTTTTTTTTTGCAATGGCTTATTCTATTCCAACCATAGAGAACCATTTTATCAGATTGTTTTGTGGTTTGTTCATCAAGTGTGTAACAATGGCTTAATCTGAAAAATCCAATGGCTTAATAATCAAATTGGTATTTCTTCCCTCACAACCATCGATTTTCATTTCATTGGTAATCGATTTGCATTACAGTTTAACAAATGGATGATATCGTCGATAATGGTTCAACACCGAGATGGGAGATAATGGTTCACTCACCAACAATCGAGTAAGTTTAAGTTTGTATGATAATTTCAAGGATGGCTATATTACTTTGAATAATTTGTTTTTATATTGTTTGCAATCTTAGACAAGTAACAACTAGCTACAAGCTTAGAGTGAAATATGGAGGCTTCTTTCGTTTAGCAAGAAACTCATGCCGAACCGTATATTGTTTTGGGTACCAAAAATACATCAACATGGACACCTTATCATATAGTTTGAGCGATCTGGTTGCAGAGGTGAAGAAACATTATCAATCAGAAGGTAACCAACTTTTGTCATTGGTTTTTGTTGACAAGTATGCAAAAGTACAATCCTTCATTAAACTTCAAACGGATGAGGACTTCATGGCGATGCTTCAAATGTACAAGGAAGATAAAGAAGCAACAATATACGCGACTACAGATAAACTTATACCACAAAGGTATAAATCCTTAATTTAAACTCAATGCATTATTTTATGCCTTAACCTAAATTAAGTTAATTTTTTTTTGGTACAGTGGTGAAGATGAATTAGTTTATGCATCTGATGATGAAAACGATTCAGACTCAAATTGTCTGAGTGAAGAAAGTTATCATAGTCGTCATTCAACCGATAATGAAGTTGAGTTTCTAAATGACGATTTTGGAACTTATGAATTCGGCAAGAAAAGTCCAACCATGAAGGTGAATTCAAAGTTTCCAGACGTGAAATCTTTTAGACGAGCACTAAACCATTATGCAATAACGAATGAATTTGAGTACGCGATTGCGAAAAGCGACTTGACACGACTTACTGCATGTTGTAAGGATAAAAAGTGTGAGTGGAGAATTCATGCTTCTGTTACTCAAGATGGAGTTACTTTTGAAGTAAGTATACGAACATCTAGAAATGATACATTATTCTATGTTAAGAAATTTGTTAATATGATTTTATGTATAATAATTATTGCAGGTTAAGAAATTTGTGGAATCACATTCTTGTACTCAAAGCAACAAGTGTGGTAATAAGCATGCCACTCAAGATTGGATTGCTGATGTAGTTGTTAACAAGTTGAAATCTGATGGAGATATCTCTTGCTCGGAGCTCCAAAAGTGGCTTATGAGGACCTATAATGTTGATGTACCTTATAGCAGAGTCTTTAGAGGAAAAGAAAAGGCTCACACTGATATGTATGGCAATTGGGAGGACTCATTTGTCAAGATAGATGATTTTAAAGAGGAACTGCGAAACAGAAACCCAGGGAGTGTCGTTGAAATCGATTTTACAGCGAATGGTGACAAAAAACATTTTCAACGAATTTTTATATCACTAGCCGCTTGTTTTAAAGGGTTTCTTGCTGGGTGTCGTCCTTACATAGGGCTTGATGCGTGCCATCTAAAAGGAAAATTTAATGGTGTATTGGCCGCTGCCACGAGTATAGACGGTAACAATGGCATGTTTCCAATAGCATATGCGGTGCTTGAATCAGAGAACACGAGTTCATGGACTTGGTTTCTTGAGTTGTTAGAAAAAGCTATTGGTACACCAACCGGTCTTGTTATTTCTTCAGACATGCAGAAAGGGTTAGAGGTAGCTATCACAAAGGTTTATCCTAATGTTGAACATCGAGAATGTATGAGACATTTATATAGTAACTTCAAGAAACATTTTCGAGGTGACTTTTTCATGCTTAAACTGTGGGGTGCTGCAAATACGTATAGTAGTAGTAAGCATGACATATTACTAGGCGAGCGAAACGTTGGGAAGTGTGGTCTCCCTTTGCAAATTTAGTTTTTCCAGGTTATCTTTAAGTGTTTTTGGTGTCTGATTTAGTTGATAATTGTCTGAATTTTGTCTGATTTAGTTGATACTGATCAAGTATCTTGCTGCCAAGGTTGGCTCATGGCTTGATTTTGATCTCTCTTTATCTTGCTGCCAAGGTTGTCACCAAGGTAGCATATATATAACCTTTATGGCTTGATACAGCAGCTGCACCGATAAAAGGCTTTATGGAACCTTTATCTTGCTGCCAAGGTTGTTACCAAGGCTTTAAGGAACTGTTGTGGTCAATTACTGCGTCGATACAGCAGCTGCTGTGTAGCTGCAATGGTGTAGAAATGAATTCTTTTTTGCTAAAATTTTATGGAACTCAGAAATCGCAAATCAATTTGATTTCCATAGCCACAACAAGGAAGTTACATATATATTTGATTTCCTAGCCTATTGATGAAAAGCATGTCTTGTCTCATTGTCTATAACTACTGAGTAATTCACTAATCCAAGGGTCTGTAACACAAAAACCTGGAAATCAAATATATATTTATTCTTGGATTGGTGGCTAATTTCCACAGGTTTTTGCACTAAAAGTTTCATCCACCAAAATTAACATGTAAATTGATTTTGTTTACATTGTTTATAACTATTATAAATTCTATATCAGAACCTTAAAAACAGTTCCATGATTTTGTTTTTCATCCACCAAAATTAACATGTAAATTGATTGAATGGGTGGGATGGAATCATTAAAGAAGTAGGAAGAAGATGTACAACATATTTTTCTTCATAAACCCAATTAAGGCACCGATGTCTTCCTGTATTCACATATACATACATATATATATATATATATGTTGTAGCTATGGAAATTAAGACCTCTTTTCCGATTTCAAGAAATAAGAAATAGCAAATCAAATTGATTTTTGAAATTCAAATATTGAAATAGAAGATCACATGGCAGATCATGTCCGATATTGAAATTGAAAATCAATTTGATTTCAAGGGTCGATTTTGATTGTAAAATCAGTAATCTAAACTCCATATCAGAACACGTTGTCCCCTGATTTGGTTGTGGGTAATTGGAGTTGAAATCAATTATAGTCGATTGTAAATCGGAAGTCAAAACTGTGGAGTTTCATCAATTGGAGTCGATTTTGATTCAAGAAGAAGATTGATTTTCGATCCATGTTAACTGTGGAGTTGATTTTGATTATGAAGATGATGTTCGAACTAATGTGGAGTCGACTGTGTGGATTTTGATTTTGGTTTTGATTAGAATATGGTAAAAGGGGTAAGGGTAGATTAGGGATTTAACATTAAAATTATATTAAAGATATTTAATAATGATTTTAAAATTGTTTAAAAATAAATAAATTGGGTATAAGGATATAGGTGTAATTACTTAACTTTTGTAAGGATATAGGTGTAGTTTTAAAGTTTGCAAGGATATACATGTAGTTTTGTAAGTTTACAAGGATATAGGTGCAATTCTCCCTTTTATTTATTAAAAAAATTTCTACAACCAAACACATCCTAGATATTTTTAAAATTCAAATTGGAAAGGAGATAAAAAATATTTATGATTTTTGAGAAGTTTATGATTCATGAGATCTCTAGGAACTAGGAACGAATATATCACATGCTATTTTAAATGAAGGTTTTTTATTTGTGATTGGAAGTTATGTAGTGATTAACATATATTGAATTCATCATGGTGAATTTTTTGACGTGCTTTAAAACAAATATATTTTAATCAATAAAGTTTACACAAAACCTTAAGGTAAGGTTTTGATGGCCAACCATTTGGATTGTAACAAATGGCTATGTTTGGCAAACTAGCTGATAAGCTAGCTGGTAGCTGATAAGCTAGCTGTTGGTTAATAAGCTTGCTAGTAGCTGATAAGCTAGCTTATGAACAAATTATGTTTGGCAAAAATTAGCTTATGAGTACGTAAAATGACCAAAAAAATGTATATTTGAATTTAATAATTAATATTAATAAGGGTATAATTGGAAAAAGCTATAATAAGCTCCTCATAAGCTACTCAAAGTAGCGTTTCAAAAAGCTAGCTTATGGTACATGTTTGGATGGACTAGCTTATAAGCTAGCTTTTTTTTGCCAAACAAAGCCTAGGCTCTAAGCAATGTAATGGAAATCTCATTGTTCTTCAAACTATTGGTGGTCGTACAAGGGATTATTTGGTATATATAAACTGACCAAAAACCCCAAGGCTACTAAAAAAAGAGAGTCCTACAAATGAATCTTACAAGTTATAGAGTTCTAAAGTGACATTTTTTTTTAAAACCCATCATATGAGGAGGCTATAAGGCCATCCGCTATGGGCTTGGCAGTGAGCCGGTATCGAACCGGTACCCCCGGCAACACCGCCGAGGGTATCCTGCACGGTAGCCGTTACGGTGGCCGAATGCCGATTCTCACCACGGCTCTAGTTCCTCTCTTTTTCGTTTGTCTCTATCTCTCTCTTCCTTCTCTCTCTTCCCTTTTATTTTTTTTATTTTTTAATTAATTATTTAGATTCGTATGGAATTGGTATGAATGTGGATGAATTGGTAAGGTATTGGTAAGCTCACATGGCACTGAGGTGGCAGCTGGTACCATTGGTACCAAGCGGCACCATTGTGGATGGCCTAACATATGTGGCAGAGTGATGACATGTCACAATGTCAAGGTTTAGTGGCTATTTATTTGGTGTTGCTTACTTTGGTCAGATTTGTTTATTCCATGTATGCCCCTTCTTTCCCCCCTCTATTCCTTTTAACATAACACCATAAAAAAAATTAAAGTAGTATTTTGATCTATTGGAAAGTACTTACAAAAAATATGTGATAAACACTCTTATCCAAACAACACTTATCAAGATTCAAGAATAACACTTACCTGGATTAACACTTACCTGATTATTAGTCCCAAACAACGTAATCGTTAATAAAAAAAAAGTATCAAAAATCACTTTCATACATAATTCTTTAACAAAAAGTAGAGCAAAAGTATTATTTTAGTCCAGGTGATTTGCAAAAGATAGTGATTTTCATCCTAATGGTTTTAACTTTTCGTTCTTGTTTTTATAATTTATACTTTACTATTCTTTTCGTTTCTATGCAAAATCTATTGATAAATTTAACTTATCGGTATTTAAATCTTTTACTTTTTCTTCCTTTAGTTTATTAAATATCTTTTTTATGCTTTTTATTTAATAAAGCCATATATTTTTTAATACATAAAAAAGTTATACTATTTTATTATTTTTATGATAAAATAATGATCTGTTTTTTGATACCATATGTTTTTTCATTTTTAGACATTACGATTTTAAACTTTTATTTGTTTCATTTCTTTTACTAACGTCATTAAGATGTGTATGTCGCTAAGTACCCCTTAGCATGATAGTATTTTAATTGTTTTTTCTACATTAGGAACTGTTAATGCAAAAAATCGTACATAAGATGACTTAAGGTTTTCAAATGAGGCTTAGCCGTTGAGAGAAAGTAACCCTTTCGACAAAACACACATAAAACAAAGAAAACAAGGAAAACACAAGATAAGGGATTTGATGACGTAGGAAAAACCTTAGGATGAGAAAAAACCTACGGTCGACTTAGGATCAAGTCGACGCTCCACTGACGATCACCGATTTAGGGGTGATATCCTTGATGTTACAACTATCGCTCGTACGTTACAATGAGGAAAACCTATCGAACTTAAGTAAATTACAAAGCTTCATAAGAAACAGAGCAAGGTTGTAGAGAATTCTTTGAGGATTGGTTCGTGAATCAGCTGGACCTTGTTTGATGCTTTAGGGTCTCTTTTATAGCTGAATCCTTGCATAACTGTAGAACATTAATTGGCTTTGATGTCAACAGCTATAACGGTCTTGTCATTTAAGTATTCATGAATCTTTGTCATCGGTTACGCCGGTTATGTATTGATCTTTTCATTGAATGCCTTGATCATGTAATAAAACAACAGCTAGTACATAGATAACCGTTAGAAATCATTGGTCCTACGTTTTATCGGTTAATGTCGTATGTTACCTTAAGATGATGCACGATGGTCATGCCAAGGTCGTACGACATACATTCCTTTTCGTACGATGATCCTTTCTTAGGACCTTATTTATATACAGGATTATTATCCTATGTATGATCTTACGTATTCCTGTCGTAAGTCGTAAATTTTTACCCGAACAGGAACGAAACAATTAAATTTTTTTATAGAAACAATTAAATAACTAATTTTAAACTATTTTTATTGATAAATGTAAGCGATTTTATTAATAGTTTGTACAATTGTTTGGTCCTATAAATAGTTCAATTATACTAAACAAATGTATGGCTCATAGAAAAAGTTATTAGAATGAGTTTATAAATTGTTTTTAGACATTTATAATGGGACTTTTAAAATAAAATGTCTAACTAATTGTATCCATATAACATTTTATATAACCAAATAATTGTACGTCTTGTTAATAACAATACATACATTACTTTGATAAAAATAGTCAAAGACAGTTAATTGTTTGGTTAGGTAAAATATAATTCGTTGGTCTCCAATGAAAGAAAAAAGAACTAATACTCTTATGTTAGGGTCTGAGGTTTACTCAACGACTTGCACTTGAACGATGTTATTGATAAAATCGGACCGAGAAGAAACCGAAACTATAATGACCAAAAATATAAATAACTACATGTATTAAAAATATTTAATTATTTTATCATAAAAAATAATATCATAATATAGAAGTTTTGTATAATAATTCTTTTATCAAAAAATATATAGATTTACACCATAACAACCATGGTTTTGAAAACCGGACCGGACCGGCCGGTCCAACCGGTTCAACCGGGAACCGGCAGGGGGACTGGTTCAATATAACCGGTCAAACCGCTAGGCATTGAACCAGTAAGAACCGCTTGAACCGGGAGGTTGAACCGTTAAACCGGACCGTTTGAACCGCTTAAACCGTTCTTTTTTTTTCCATCTACTTCCCAAATGTAAGGTTAGTATTTTCATAAAAGTAGTTATATGACATATTTTTGATATATTCATATGCTATTTTTTGTTACATCTTTTTATATTTGGTATTATAGGAAATGAAAACAATGATGAAGATGACGTACTTCCCAAATGTTGTATTTAAGTATTGTTGATGTTGGAAGTGTTTTCAAACATATTTACATTTTTTAGTAATTTTTTTAAAAATAATGATGACGTCATCCGGTTCTTTAAAACGGTCTGACCGGCCCGACCGGTTGAACCAGTGAACCAGTAGGACAACCGGTTTGATAACCGGTCCGGTTTTCAAAACCATGATAACAACTTGAGTTTATAGGATGCCTAAAATAAATAAGCGTGCTAATAGAGTGCTTTTATAAGACCCAAAAAAATTCTATATGAAAGTTTTACCAAAAGTTTATAGGACGTTTTTTACGCCGTCGTAAGTTTTTGAGTAAATAACATATTTGGTCTCTAAAGTATGTCAATTATTATGGATTTGGTCATTTATCTATATTTATTACAAAAGAGACCATCACATATGCAATTTCTTATGAAGTGGATCCTTTACACCAATGTTCGTCCATTTTATCAGTTAAGCAAAGGGCAAAGGTTCAAACTCAAAGGGAAGTATTTTGGTACCATTAGGGTTTTCTACCTATTCAAGAAATATTTGGAAATGTGTAGTAATTTCAGATGAATGTCACTGTACTCAATGTTTTTTTTTTGGGAAAGGTTCGCCTGGACTTTGGCCAGACTACATCCTTGGCAATTTTTACCGAGAGCTAAAACATGCTCCCCTGAGATTAACACTCAGTGGCCCCTGGTTGCTCACCCCCGGATTCGAACGTGGGTGGGTTTTTTTCCCAACACCAAGCCTTAACCGGTAGGCTGCCCCATTGGGGTTCACTGCTGTACTCAATGTTTGACACCATATTAAGGCCATTTGGATACTTTAATAAACTCTAGAATCAAAAGTTTGTTTTCACTTAATTATTGAGTTAGAAGTGACAATGTACATTTTGATTATTTAGTAAATTGACTAGTGTAATAGATTCATAAGCACACACAAGTCTTTTTTTATATTTATGTTATAGGTGGTTGGGTATACCTCACTCACTAGCTAGCCATGTGTAACAATCTCTAAAGGACTCAAGTTATAGACCGAAGGGGTTGAACTTGACGATCGTGAGGCCTATAGTGATTTAATTCTAACTATGAGAAAATGTTGTTGGATTGGAGGACTTGAACTATAGACTAAAGGTGGTTGAACTTAGTGACCAATGCCTTATTTGAAGCTCTAATCATAGAACAATGGCTTATTTTTGTGTTCTGCCACATTCCATGGAAATCGGTCTCCCACATCAATAGAAAGCATATTTTTAGACCAAATGGTCACTTACGGTATCAAAGAGGTTTTATACTACAAAACATGTTGAATTTATTGATTGCTAAAATTTCCGTTTTATTATATTTTCAATTGTTTGTTCTCACCAGGCTTTTTAGTGTAACACTTTTCTCAAATAGACATGTATAACATGTCATCTTAGCGGCGGACATTCGTGGGACTGGGTGAAGAGGTGTACAACTATAATTAGTATTTTTGTGGATTTGTATAGACTTGGCTGTCTTGGAAGGATTTTAGCGGAAAACCTTTTGAAGAGAGAGAACGACACTCGTTTATAATCTAGACTGATCTAGTTTAAATTAGTAGGTTGTCGTTCTTTTGTTGTACTTTTGTTATGTCTGTAAACACCTTACTACTCGTCCTCATTGTTGGATGATTATTTTATTTAGGCTACGTCTTTCTTGTAATTATTCACATTTAAATTTACCCCTACTTTTAGGATGTTAGACAAGAATCCGTTTTAAAACCTATATTCTCAATTTAAAAGGTCATATATCTATAAGAAAATATATCATATATTTTTCTTAAAATCCAATGCAAAATTACTTAAGTAGATGTTGTTTTCATAGGTAATGAAATAAATTATGATATATTTTTTGGGTTGTACTACCAAAACTACCCTTAAAGAATCCCCAACATTTTTACTATATTTTTTCTAAAATAGAGAATAAAAGAGCAAAATTCTTAAAACTTTACTTTTTAATCTCTAACAATTTTGCTATTTTAAAAAATCTATCATCATTTATATTATTAAAATATACATTATATTTATTAAACCAATAAACTTATTAAAACTTTTAAAAAATAAATTATGTCATTGATGGAATACATTAAAATAATGTTTCTTTCTCATCATTTAGAGATTTTGAAGAAATCTTTATATTTAGAGAAAACTGCAAGTTTTTTTTATTTATTTTAGCAATGCTGTTAAAACAATTTAGAAAAAAAATAAAAAAACCTAATTTTTATAGTTTAACAATACTGTTAGAGATGCACTTACAGAATTCCTTATTTTATTTGACTTTATTGCTTACTTTTGTGGTGGCATGGAACACGAAAATTAAAAATGTCTCCCATTCCTAAAATAATTGAACGTGTTTTATAAAATATTAACCATTTTCCTTTATATTAAACATGGATGGGCTGAGATTTGACTTCATCATTTGGCTCTATAATCTAGAACCACATAATCTATAACCACATGCTCTTCTTTTGTGAAGGTATAACTATAAGCTATCAGTGCTCGATCCTCCCAACTTTTTCAATCCCACACCACATCAGTTGTTACATTAGCTTTTCTCCAACCCTTTTATTAACTCTTTGGAACTCTTTCTTATTAGTACCCAATCCTCCCAACCCTTTCACTTTTTATTTAAATAAAACACACCACACACACACCACACACACAAAATCAACAGCCCGCAACGGTGTGGAGATACCGCTCAGACCCTCAACCCGGTGAACCCGTCGGAGGTGTAGCGGTACCCGCCCAACCCACCAAAGCCGGCGGGTTGGAAGCCGCTGCCGCTACCGCTACTCACATCCTAACGTCTAGGCTCATTATGTGAAACGATTGGCAAAACATTGTACCCAATAGTATTGCTAAGGACTCGTGTATCATTGCATAAACATCTTAAACAACAATTCATTTGCAATCAAGTCTCCATTATATAAATTTTAAATTTGTCTAGCACCCCATTTTTTGTATATAAAAAATACATAGCAAAATCATGAAGCGTCATCGATTAAAGTAACGAGATATTTTGTTTTTTACACAAAGACGGAGTTGAAGTAAATCACAAGGATCACGATTAATTAACTCAAGCATCGACGAGTGCCCTCGGTGGACTAACTGGGTGGATTGGTGGCCCAGAAATGTTAACTCGGTTGCCGACTTTTGGGATAAAATTTGCAGGACCGATGAGAAGTGCACAAACGCCGATGTTCGTAAAACCATAGGAGCGGCGTTCTTCAACACGATGTGGAAACTTAGAAACATGAAGGTGTTCCAAGGGGCCGTGCAAAATGATTTGGAAACTGTTCGGGAGATTCAAAATGTTGCTTACAATTGGGTGCGATGTCGTACTAAAGGTGGTAAGTTTATTGATTGGGAGATTTGGGTTTGT
This sequence comes from Centaurea solstitialis, assembly GCA_030169165.1. Classification (NCBI taxonomy): domain Eukaryota; kingdom Viridiplantae; phylum Streptophyta; class Magnoliopsida; order Asterales; family Asteraceae; genus Centaurea; species Centaurea solstitialis. The sequence continues at coordinate 56,511,643 of CM058044.1, read as the reverse complement.
AATCCGGCTAATGCCGTGAATCTTTGTACCGCTCTAGCTTCTCGCTAGTTTAATAAAAGTTGCCCCTGTTTGCTGTCCAAAAGAAAAAGCATCGACGAGTGCCTTTTAGGATCTTTGTTAACATGCAAGTTTTACATTTTTTGGTTTTTCTGTCAAAGGCCGAAATACGACCATCTTTTAACATTTCAACCGTTGTTTTAAAATTCACATGACCAAGCCTTTCATGCCACAAAGGCATAAACTAGAATCAAAAGAATTTGCATTTGTGTCATAAACAAAATTTGAAATACAAGTCTTTTTGTTTAAAGTCAATATAAACATTTCATTCATCAAATGGCCGAAACCTACAAAAGAGTCACCTTTCTCAATTGTGATTCCATATATTACAATTTAAGTTTAGACCCAACAGGTCATGTAAATCCCTTAAGTTTAGACCCAATTGTGTTCCAACCCAAATGCCAATAACATAAAATATTGTCAATACGGTCCCAAAAGTGCCAAGTCAAGGTACTAAATACATCATAAGATTCACAACATTTATACACATCCACAATTTAGATAAACATAAAGCTAAAGGTGACTACAACACTCTTCTAATTAATCCATACCTTTTTTAACAACATCACACATTCTCATTTCCCTTTAATGCACTTCCAACGTTACTCTTACCTGTAAACTAAGTATTTTTTTTACATACCGACACACGTTACAACGATTGATCATACATTTAGTCACTCACACTTGCGACCAACCACCAGGCTCACGCCTTCCATTAGTTTGAGTCACATAAAACGAATTCATGTGCTCCTATTCGGATGCATACCAACCTCTCGTTGATCAATACTCCACAACATACATTCTCACACCAAAAAGTTCGTACTTGAATGATCAATTCATTGAACATGAGATGCAATAGATGAATATGTGGCAGATAGTAAATACAACATGAATAGCAAGTAACAATTTTCCAAGAAATAGTAAGAGGAAACTCACGTGAAGTCCAAGCCTAGTTCTCATAATCGTATGCTAAGATTTCACCATCAAACACCTGCATTGTGGACATAGGGATGATGTTAAACCATCTAAATCATCTTATAACCATACAGTATAATACCTAATGCAATTCCTAAATTGATGCCTCGAACCTAGTCTAAGAAGAGAAGCGAAGCAAAATCGAAAATGCATTAGACAGTGGACAATGAGAATTTCATGCAAGGAAGTCGCATTCCTTCTTTCTCAATTTGATTTTATAAGTTAAAATTGGGGAATCAATGTTTAAAACCATCTTAAAAAATAATCTAACTTCAAAATACAAACTAATCCATCTAATCCAATATTTGCAAGAGATAAATCCAAAACTTTATAAACTTGAAACAAACCCCATTAATACATAATGAACCGATTATAACACGAATTAAGATGCAAACTCGTCAATAAATCCGATTCTCACTAACCCCTTACGATATTGGGAACTTTTCCTTCAATCAAAACAACTCCAACACTTAAGAACCTTGATCCCTAAATTAAGGGTTTAAAAAAAGAGATGTGATTCATACAATTAATAGAGATCCAACTCTTTTGCTTCTTCACATCAACAACTCTCCTCAAGAGGAGTACACACACATATATTTGTTTTGCACGTTTTTATTATTATTTTTATAGTTTATTTTGCATCTTTTTCGTTTCCTTTCGAAAGTGTCTCATGCATTTTTTCTTACCTTTTTATATAGTTTTTCTCTTTTCGATGCTTATTACTTTGTTGTCGGTATATATATGCTTTTGGCAAGTATTTTCTTGTGTTTGGCGAGTTTTATTTCTAATGTGCAGGTGTGCGTGGATTCGAGAAGAAGCGGAAGGAAAGGTGCAAGCGATGTGCGGAAAAGATGAAGAATGAATATTGGAAGTTGGAAATTGGGCCTAAAGTATTTTTCTTTTTATGGGCTTTTTGGCCTTTTGGCTTTTTGGGCCCAAGTATTTAAACCTTTTTGCTCCCTCATTTTGGGGGAGGAAGCCATTTTTTTATTTCTAGTCTTAGGGCTTTCTCTCTAAATTAGGTTAGTTTTTTTCTTTTGGGATTTTGGAGCTACAATCCATGGAGATGATTGGAACTCAACGTTGAGCAATAATCAATCAAATGGAGAGTAATTACATCTTCTTATCTTATCTTTTTATGCTTTATTTTATTTCTTTATTTGTTTCTATAGCTTAGATTATTGGGTCTTTGATATTTTGCTTTCATTTTATGCAATTAGTTTATAGATTTTGATTCTTCCAATCGTTAAGAATGATAAGTATCATATAGCCTCATTCGAGTTCGAATCAATTGGTTTGCTTTCAAATGGTTTTTCAACAAACGCTCCTTATGACGAAATCATCTAACGGAAGTTAGTGATTTCGCCTAAGTCGTGAGTTCTAAATTGTTTTCATTTTAGTGTTGATTTGAACGGAAGTTCGATCCTTACTTAGATAAATTGATTGGAAATTGATCTCTTACCGTGGAAATAGGTGTTTGGTCATTTGGGGACTTTTATTGAGCAATCATTCTTTCGCGGAGCTTGGTATGGAAATAACCAACTTCCTTTTAAGAGCAATCCTTTTACCTTCGGAAGGGGGAATTGGACTCTTTTAGTGCTCGATAATCCCACTTGAGTTGATTCAATACGATACTCGTCATTCCTTGCGGTTGGTGTTTTTAGCTTCTTTTTAGTCAAGTGTCTCCTAGATTTAGAGTCTTAAATGCTTTAGATTTCAATTAGTCGTATCTAGATTATTGATTCTCGTTGTCTTTGCCTAGTTAATTTGGTTGTTTATTTTCTTAGGTCATTGTTAGTTAATTAGATTAATCTTAGTTAGTTTCTATTTTCGCCTAGTTAGCCAACAATCTTTGAAAACCGATTTCGCGCAACTAGTTAACGCCGTGGGTAAATCCATGCTTACTCCGTTGCCTCCCTGTGGTCGGCCCGTATGCTACACACCGTACGCTTGCGGTATAAATTTAAAACTCAAACAAGTTTTTGGCGCCGCTGCCGGGGAGACAATTTGAGTAACAAGGATTATAACTCATGGTGTACTAGGATGCGTTTCCCTATCTTTTCTACCCTTTGTGGTTTTTGGTTTGAATAAAATTAACACTCGCGTTTTAAAAATAAAACTGTTATGTTTCATTCTTTGCTTATCTCTATTCCGCACATGCATTTAACGGTTTGTTCAATGTTGTGATCCTTAGTAACAACGAGTTTTATACATTGGAGATGGAGATCATCGTCGATGCTACTACGAGGAGACCATTTGCGGAAAGAATTCTAAAAAAAAGAGCGAGAGAGCAAAGACGGAAAAAGAAAGACTAGAAAAATATTTATAAAAAAAGAGAGAAAAAAAAGGTAAAAAAAAAAGATGAAAAAAAAGAAGAATGAAAAAAAAACCTCTTTTCAGCTTCTGTTGCTCTTTTCTTCTCTTAGCGACCGCTAAGTTAAAAAGAAAATAAAAAAACAAAAAAAAGGCCTTTTTTTTCTCAAACCCTAGCCGTTTTCTCCCTTCTCCCTCCCCTTCCTCTCTTGACCAAACTCCACCGCCGGCAACACCAGCCGCCATATCACCGTCCACCGCCATCACCTTCGTCACCACACCACAACTCCACCCTCACGACCTACGACCACGTTCACAACCGCCGCCGCCTTCATCTCCATTCCATTCGCCGGCAGCAACCACTTCAACGCCGCCGTCGGCAGTTTCATCCACCACCGCCATCTGCCACCATACGCTGCCGCCTCCGGCCGTTTCACCCTCACGCCGCCGTTTGTTGCCACCAACAGCCGCCCTATGTCGCCGACCACCTTCACAACAGCCTACCACCAGCAGACGCCATCACGTCCGCTCCCACCACACCCATCTGCCGCCGCCGTCCATGTATCCAACCCCTGTTGCACCACCCTCCATCAGCCCCCATTCACCGTACCACCATAGACCACCCCTACTCCGACCTTCACGACAGCCTACCACCGCTCGTAACCACACCATTGCTGCTACCGCCAGCAGCCACAATCACAACCGCCATCTGCTGCTGTTGCCGGCGACCTCCTTCTGCCGCTGGCTGCCATCGTCAAACACCACCCTTACCTCATCAGATTTTGTACATTTTTATCCTTATTTTGTGCCTATATTTGAAATGCTCATTTTTGCTACTTGAGATCTTATTCATGCTTGTGGATTGAGCAATTTTTGCTCAAATATTTGATTGTATGCTTGTGGTTCTTGATGCTTTATCGTCACATCTTTAGTCTAGTCGAGATAATTGTGCTTAGTGTTTTGGACCGCCATCACTAGGCGAGCATAGGTTTTTTGAGGTTTTGCTTAAAAAATTTTGACTTGATGGGTTGTTGGTTCCAATCACGCACTTTACACATATCTCCCTTGCCCCTTTTCGCACTCGAGTGTCTTATAACACCGATTGATTCTTTCCTAATCCACCCGAGGGGCAAGAGGATGATCAAGAAGCACACACTCCGACTTGCAACCACATATTAATGACTTGAGCACAAGTTTAGATGAGATGCAATAGCAACCGACACTCGTCAAACACGACTTTTGGTTGAGTATATTCACAAATACTTGGCCACCGTCGGTCACTTTGCTCACCGCGAGTTTTAGGCATCGTTTTTTTTTTTTTGGTCTTTAATTATGTGTGTGTTCTATTCCGAGCATTGAGGACAATGCTCCTTTTGCTTGTGGGTAGGTTCTTTATTTTTCTTTTTAGTTCTTTTGTCTAGTCTTGTTTAGGTCTTCGTGTCTTGGTGTTTGTACATTCTTATCTTTCATTCAAAAAAAACTTCTCTTGACGTTTCTCCTCGGTATTAGAGCTTGTAGTGACCACTTCTCACTTTACATGATCTAATTGTACTAATGTAGTTTGTGACGTATAACCATGTTGTGAAGTTTTTTTTAAGAAACATGTTTTATCTTAGTTTGTCGCTTACACACACCACATTGTATATTGTTTCACGTTACCTTTAGGATTAGCTTCTTTACCGTAGCCCCCCTAAATTACACTTGTGACTACTTGAATGGATTACACCTTTGTGAGAATTTGGGCCGTATTAGATTGACACATTCACAATCAATCGCACTTTCTTTCTTTTTGTGTGTTACCTCCCATCGAGGTGTATCTTTAGGTATTTGACATAGTTCTCGTCTAGGGTGATTATGAATTTGCATAGAGGCCATCATTCCTAAATAAACCCCAATTTGAAAAAAAAAATCATATCTTCCTTCTTTTTGCAACCACTTTGAGCCTAAACTTTAGCCATTTATTTCAACACCCATACCCTTTCATTGGTTTAAGCTTCCCGTCATGATGCAAATGTAGGTAATTAGACTATAAATAAACACAAGCATAGCTTGTGGGTAGTATGTTGAACCCCAAAACAAGCATAGCTTGTGGGTTCACGAAAAAAAAAACAAAAAAAAATATAGAAAAAGAAAAAAAAATCAAAAAAAAAGAGAGAATAGTATGCATCTTGTTCTTGTGAATAAATTGTTTATCTATCGAAACATGAGGGAATAACCAACTTGAGGAAAAAAAAACCCCTTTTATTTTTATTTTATCCCCTTTAACCCATCTAATCCTTACCCCTTTATAGCCCTTAGCCTAACCCAAAAGTCCTCACTTATGCAATTTTATAAAAATTCTTTAGACTTGAGAATTGTTTCAAATGCGTCAAAAGTGCATTTCCTATTTCTCGATTGGGATGGCGTTGAGTGTATACACAACCCCGTAAACACATTTGAGTGAATGAGTGAAACCGTGAGCATCCATTCTTGTAGATCACTCTCCCATCCCCTAGCGGCTACGGTAATGTTTGCGAAGTCTTATTTGGTACGTTTTCCTAGCAATGTGTTTGGTTTGGTGTTGTGTCGGCTTGACACTTTGGTAAATATGTGTTTCTTTTATTATTGTTAATTGATCACGTGGAAGTAAGTTGCATTTTTACATGGGAAACCAAGCATTGGGTTATGTTTAGAGATATTGTGTATTCACTCGTTTTGATGATCGTGGAGGTCGTTGTTTGTTTTCTTTTTTCTTTTCGTTATCTTTTTGTCCGATTTTTATTTTTATTTTATTTATATAGACTAGTTTAGGTTCTTCCTTGGGGACAAGGAAGGTTTAGCTTGTGGGTAGTTGTTTTGCACGTTTTTATTATTATTTTTATAGTTTATTTTGCATCTTTTTCGTTTCCTTTCGAAAGTGTCTCATGCATTTTTTCTTACCTTTTTATATAGTTTTTCTCTTTTCGATGCTTATTACTTTGTTGTCGGTATATATATGCTTTTGGCAAGTATTTTCGTGTTTTTGGCGAGTTTTATTTCTAGTGTGCAGGTGTGCGTGGATTCGAGAAGAAGCGGAAGGAAAGGTGCAAGCGATGTGCGGAAAAGATGAAGAATGAAGATTGGAAGTTGGAAATTGGGCCTAAAGTATTTTTCTTTTTATGGGCTTTTTGGCCTTTTGGCTTTTTGGGCCCAAGTATTTAAACCTTTTTGCTCCCTCATTTTGGGGGAGGAAGCCATTTTTTTATTTCTAGTCTTAGGGCTTTCTCTCTAAATTAGGTTAGTTTTTTTCTTTTGGGATTTTGGAGCTACAATCCATGGAGATGATTGGAACTCAACGTTGAGCAATAATCAATCAAATGGAGAGTAATTACATCTTCTTATCTTATCTTTTTATACTTTATTTTATTTCTTTATTTGTTTCTATAGCTTAGATTATTGGGTCTTTGATATTTAGCGTTCATTTTATGCAATTAGTTTATAGATCTTGATTCTTCCAATCGTTAAGAATGATAAGTATCGTATAGCCTCATTCGAGTTCGAATCAATTGGTTTGCTTTCAAATGGTTTTTCAACAAACGCTCCTTATGACGAAATCATCTAACGGAAGTTAGTGATTTCGCCTAAGTCGTGAGTTCTAAATTGTTTTCATTTTAGTGTTGATTTGAACGGAAGTTCGATCCTTACTTAGATAAATTGATTGGAAATTGATCTCTTACCGTGGAAATAGGTGTTTGGTCATTTGGGGACTTTTATTGAGCAATCATTCTTTCGCGGAGCTTGGTATGGAAATAACCAACTTCCTTTTAAGAGGAATCCTTTTACCTTCGGAAGGGGGAATTGGACTCTTTTAGTGCTCGATAATCCCACTTGAGTTGATTCAATACGATACTCGTCATTCCTTGCGGTTGGTGTTTTTAGCTTCTTTTTAGTCAAGTGTCTCCTAGATTTAGAGTCTTAAATGCTTTAGATTTCAATTAGTCGTATCTAGATTATTGATTCTCGTTGTCTTTGCCTAGTTAATTTGGTTGTTTATTTGCTTAGGTCATTGTTAGTTAATTAGATTAATCTTAGTTAGTTTCTATTTTCGCCTAGTTAGCCAACAATCTTTGAAAACCGATTTCGCGCAACTAGTTAACGCCGTGGGTAAATCCATGCTTACTCCGTTGCCTCCCTGTGATCGACCCGTATGCTACACACCGTACGCTTGCGGTATAAATTTAAAACTCAAACAATATTCACCTAGCTTTGGTCAATCCTAACGAGAGGATAAATGAGACTCTCTCCCATTTAGACCCCAAACCCTTGCAGAAACACCATTTGCCAAACTTTATCCTTATAATTCACCAATTTAAATAATAACAAAACTTGGGTTATTACAAGTTTTCCCTTAAATTTGGATTTACTCTATTCCACCATGTTCATAAAAGGGGCATAAACCTCTTACGCTTTAGGTTTATAAGCCTCTTGCACCGAAAAGATTCTTCTATGCGCAAGTGTTACCAAGTTGTACAAGGAACAATTATTCTTTCATGTGTTCCAACATGCATGTGCATGAGATCTTTCCAACAGGGGGACAATTTATTGATTATGCTCGATATGAAAATGGATTGGTCATCTTCGAATTATGTTGAACATATTAGCCTAGAATGCATAGGAGCTCATTGTATTGCTCCATCACAAGCCTTGAGTCCTTCATCTTGTAATTATTAAAATCACTAAGGATGGACTTTTTATTAGAAGCATCACCGGTCATGTACTTGGACTTGAGAGAGTCCCATAGCTCATTGGCAGACTCGACAATTTGCTAAATATCAAAGAGAGATAGAGAGAGTCACACATACTGCTTAAGATGAGGTTACGACAAGTGTAGTTGTCATTATCCTATTGTTCATGATGTTGATTCATCTCCACCGTCTCGTCTAGTCGTCTTCCATCACTTTTGGCCTCAGAATGCTCAACACATAAACCTCTTCCAAGTAACCAACGTTATTAGACAAGGCGAGCATATATTCAAGTTTGACCATATCAACTTCATAAATCAAAGTATAGTTTTAGTCCAATGATCCTAATGTCAAAATACGGATACAATATTATCGGTATTATTTTTCATTTAAAGTGTAGTATTGAATGCCAAAGCCTCCAATCCTAAATCCCTAGTTATGCCTCTAAGCGGGTTGTTATAACTTTTGAGATCACATATTCGACTTGATACTCGGGACCAATTTATCGAATTGCAAATGCTAATTTGTTTTATATAATAACTTTTTTGGAAGTTGGGTTATTACCTTAACTCTTGAAGGAATATTTACTTCGTAATAAACTAAAGATAAAAACACAAATAGATATATGACAAAAGATAGATATCTCTAAGTTTTACAATGACTCCTGATTTTTTATCTATATTTTTTAATAGCAGATAACTGACGTTAGAGGTGCACAAAAAAACCGATTAACCAAAAACCGAAAAAAATAACTGAAATTGGTTTTTTTGTAACCGGTTGAGAAAAAAACGGGATCGGTTTTAACCGTTTCAATAACCGGTTTTAACGGGTTTTTATACGAACCGGTTTTTAACCGGTTTTTTAAAAGGCATGCTCTTTTCAAAATATTTCAGACCGTTGGGTTATAGTGGAGGAATGTAGTCAATTGTAGGACAGTTCTTCAATGATGTGGTGGGCCCCATCCCCATATCTTCTTAATACATGTACTTTTATCATTAGAACCCAAAAAAAAGCCCATCTTTCCTGACTTGTTTTTTTTTCCCAAACCGGTTTTTTATTAAACCGAACCGGTTATATATAAGCTAATTCCAAAGCCAAAACCGGTAATGAACCGAACCGATTTTTTAAAAAACCGGTTAAGAAAAAACCGATTAATAAAAAACCGATTTTAAAAAACCCGGTTCGGTTAAAAAACTGGTTTTGTGCACCTCTAACTAACGTACACGTCTCGATACGAAGCCAACAAGGTATTCGGGATCCATACGGGCACGGGGCACCCGAATACGTAATCCTCAACAACCATGGACCGACCTTAAAAGCCGACCCATGGTCAGGGTATCGCCACATGCTCACCCATGAATCAAACCCGGGTAAACATGGATGCCATCTAATGTCGTCGATCCCTTCCAAGATTGTTATCAACCATTAAGCTACTAGTGCTTGGATGATCTTTTATCTATATAAACAAATTGTCTTTCAATCAAGTGAAGTATATTGTTATTTTTTACATTTGAATCATATATAATATGGTTTCACTTTCCAGTCCTATTTAGTATTTATATTTATAAATACATGATTGATAAATTATTTATCAGTAAAGAGACATAACGAAAAGGACAATCCTTGTTGCCGATCTTGACCATTCGACTAAAAATAGTAATATTCCCACGAAATAATAAACTCATTATAAAAAGTATTTTACATAATTTCCTTGAAGTTTTTAAATATCTTAAAAATATAAAAATTTTCTTCTAGAAGGAATTTACATGGAAACAGGGTGAACAGTAACGACATAGTTGATATTTCTAGAACATTATATTTTGTTAAGCAATTGATATATAGATCTTATAATTAATTAATTCTTATATTTTCTAAAAGTCATTATCTTCTTGACTTTTTGTCGTTTGTAGTCTTTTTTAGTTGTTTCGTTTATCCGGTGTCATTATCAATTTTTATGTGTTTGTTACAACTTATTGAACATATCCGGTGTCGTTATCAATTTTACACTTACGAATACTTCTAGCCTTTTTTGTTTATCTTTCGTTCTATTGTTTTTGATGATTTTTACCGTTGTAAAAAGCTTATCCTCTTTTCGTTTCTTACTTTGCTTAATAAATTTAATGTTTGCATTTCAAAAGGAAATATGCCTCTATTTTACATGTTATGTCATGTACTTGATTAATATTACTAAAGTTGAATATACTTAACTAAATAACTAAATGAATGTATAGTATTAGGAGCCTAGTGATCGATAACAACATCACTGGGTGGGATTAGTGAATGGCATCCATATCTATCCGGGTTCCATTTATGGGATAAACATGTGGCGATACCCTGACCATGGATCCGATTTCGGAGCGGTCTATAGTAGTTGAGAATTAATCAGGTCGACTTTGTGTTGAAAGGTGTGCATGAATTATCTGTCGTTAAAAAAAACTAATATAACCAGAATATTTTTTAAAGAGTGGATTAAATGAGTGTTTATCTATTTCTTTTTTTATACACATCACTGTTAAAACTTATTTTTTATATTTTTAGTTAGTGTATAATTTGTTTGAGTTAATATGATAATGAGTGCAAATTACCCTACTTAAACTTAATATATTGACTTTTTATTAATAAATTAAGAAATAGAAAATGTATATCCCTTACGTTGTAATAGAATATCTCTATTATTTAATTATGTCGACTCAAACTTCTAGAATTATTCTCTTTCTTACATCATTGCTGACGTATTAAATAAATTTTTGTTTAAATAATTACCTACCTATGGAAAGTATGTTATGAACTGCAACTTATCTTATTTACATAATTAATGTAACCAGTTAAAAGACATATTTATAACAAAAATGAATGATATTTTATTATCACTTAGATATTAATATATTATAGAAGATAATTAAGTTTTAGTAGTTACATTTAATGTTTTATATTATGAAACAATCAAGATATATTTATAAAATTAAGTAAATGTTTGAGGTTGGCTTGAAATGATTGTACAAACAAATAAGTTGTTTCATAAGTTACGATCAACAACAGAAATGGTAATGAGAAATGTCACGATAATATCTTGTATTAAGATAAGATCGACAACAATTATTATAACTAATGAGTAATAGTTACTTCCGACATTGCATTAATAAGAAGAGCGACACTAATGGAACGAGATTAAAGCTACACATGATCGTTGTGATCGTTATAACCGACGAAGCCATTAAAGACCTCTAAAAGTATTAATGAAAACATCCACTATAAAATTAAGCGAAGACTTCTACAAAGATTATCTAATTTCATTCACAAGACAAATTTACCATAAATCCTCTAAAAGCTCTAAAAGTTCACGACATTCAGTTCAATCTCTCGATGATCAGATTAAACTCATTACGCACGAAGATGCTTACAGTTCTATTGTTTTTCTCATTGAAACTTGTTATATCATTGTACCACAAGGAAGACGTTCGTGTTTGACATCACTTTTCACTAGAGCACCGACAACCTAAACCATCTTTCGCGGTTTTTACCCTCGATGGAGGTTTTCCTCACTAAATTCGTGTGTTCTAACTATCTTTTTCTTTTGTCATACGTTTTTCGAAGGATACAGTTGTTAGTTGATAAAGGTCCACATAAACCTTAAGTTGATTTCATTAAGATCCAACTTTTGGGATTAACAACAACTTGATCAAAGAGTTCCTTTTAATGGACCAGCTTTTGGAAAGGATCTAAAACGGTGATGGGGGAACGTGGGTTGGACCAAGGTTTTACCATAAACAAGAGCAACAATGGGATATTAATTGTGGTACCCACCGAGTATCAGGGACCTACCAAAGGTCGTTACCAGAAATTGGAGTCAGTACCGCAGTTGTAAAACTGCCCCATCCCCGCCCATTGCCACCTGATATGTCAACCTCAAGCCAAGCCCAAGGTCAGCACAAGTGCAATCTGATTTGTTCTGCTCAATACCGGGGTTAAACCCAGAAGTCATCCAGATATGCACACAACCAGATATGAATGGAATTATCCCTTCCACTTTTCAAGACTTATTAGTTATTATACTATTATCTCCAAGAGTTAGTCATGTACCACAATCATTTAATTCCTTCTTATAAGTATTGTAAATTATTTTCAATTAAAGATCATCAAAAAAATAGATCAAACACGAGTGTTTGTGTGAGAAAACATGTCATCTCGAATCGACAACATACATTGATGCTTTTATTGCTTCCCCATGTCTCCCCGTTGTGAAACACCCTCCTCGAAGAATATTTGGCCAATATAGCCGAGCACCTCACCCAACTTCTCGTGCCCCATTGATATATCATCCACCCACCTCGATAATCTCACTACCCAGATTGCCAACCAAATCAACACCACCAGCAAAGCATCTGACTTCCTTTCAACCTAGCTCGCCAAACCAACTGAAACCACCATCAATCCTCAAAATCTCTCCTGAAAAACCTCCTACTCCTCCGTAATACCTACCACCCATCTTGAACGCTGTCATGCCTTGCCCTCCCAAAACCATCCATGTTTCTTTCAATGGTTCAAAACCCCTCGAATGGTTATTCCAAGCTAATCAACACTTTGTTTTCTATCAAATTCCATTCGACCAATGACTTTTTCTTGCAGTATTTTACGAAAAGGTGATGCCCTCAATTGGTACAACTACCTTCATCATAACAAACCTTCTTGGCACATGGAAAGACTTCACGCATGCACTACAATTGCTTTTGGTCCTTCCATGTTCGAGAATCACCAAGCCAACCTCTTAAAATTGCGTCAAACAGGTTCCATGTTTGCATATCAAACAGAATTCAAATGACATAGAAATTGCATCGTTGAACTTTCACGTGAAGCCTTACTCAATTGCTTCATCTCGGGTATTCAACCCACCCATATATATACAGAGGCATATTCAAATGCAAGCCTTGCAATTGTTTCACACCTTACAAACCAATCTCAACCGTCCATCTAGTCTAATATATATTTGGTTTCATAGATATATTGATTGTTTCCTAGTATAAGGTGTTGGTCATAATTAATGAACTCTAATCATTTTATATAAATAATTAAATCATAATAAATGAACCTTGATCATTTTCATAAAATATTCCAATTCATCGGTTTGTAAGGTTTGCAACGATTGCAAAGTTTGTATTTGATTCACCCTCTACATATATATATATATATATATTGGACTAGTGGTTGGTTAAAATTAGAAGTGGTAAAAAATGTAAAGTAGAGAAGTGATCTTAGTCGTCCATAGAAGTGATCTTAGTCGTCCATACGGCTAAGATCAAGGTTGAATAGTCAAAGATTGTGGGTTTGACGTTCGGTTACAATCAAAATAATTATGTTTCATTATGGTGACCTTTGAAATTATATGGGTTATAAAATTTTGCTCCCTATATAATGAACCTTGGCCTTTAAGTTTAAGTACAAGAAAAATTGTATAAGAAAGAAAAAAGAACTACAAGTGAGAAAACGGGACATCAAAAGAAGGAAAGAGGTTCTCAAGTTCAGGCATAACTGTAAAGTCTAGCAGAACTCGATTCTGTTTAGAGTCGTTGTATCTTGGGAAATCGATGCACCGGTTGGAGGTGAATCCGTTTCAAAGAAACCGTATTTAACACGGGTCTCGACTCAATACTCAGGTTTGTTTTCAATTTTTTTTAATTTAATTGATATGTGTTTTGGTGAGACCATTCTCCTAGACATGTTTCATACATATGAAAAAGAAAATAATATTGGACATGTTTTTTTTTTTCACATTTGAAACCATTTAATCTTTTTTATTCATGAAACACTATATATTTATATGTATTCATTCATAGTTTTTAATTTTCCTTTTCTTATTGGATACGTTAGGATATTCTTAGAGTTGACCTTAGAGATGGCCAAATGGCTCGTATTGACCCGGGACCAGCGAAGGTTGAAACTGAGACCAATTTGGTATTGGTTCTCATAACCAGGTCATTTAAAGCTTAACCAGGACGAAGTATTTTGGTCAGGAGCGAAACTGTGACCAGTTACAGTGGCATTGTTTGGTACCGAGACTAAATCTTGGCACAATCCATTTGTCTATCATCACTCCTCTACATGTCATTGACGCATCTTCGTGCTACATGTGTGTATCTATATATAATAAAATATATGTAGTATATATATTTTATTGATTTACTCTTTGATCTTTAATACAATTTGATTGATAAACTGATCAAAGCTGAATTTGACTAAAAAAAACATAATGTTTCGTTGCCTCTTAGTAAGAGGCATAAAATCCAAAAATAATTAGCATCAATTAAGGATAAATTCATAATTAAAAATGTAAAAACAAATTCCATTAAAAATGATAAACGTCATTTAGGAAAACAATAGAAAATATAACCCGAAAACATGTAATTAAATTAACTTATGATAATAATAATATATTAATCCATGGCCAACTTTTTTTTTATAAGGTTCATCTGGGTTTGCCCAGACTACATCCTTGGTAACTTTTCCCTATCAAATAATTAACTTTGGAGATCAAATTAAATTAAATACAATAGTTCTAAAGATCGTGCACATTAATTTTAGGGAAAGAAGATTTTTCAATTATAAAATTATGAGATATATCAAAATCCTGATACAAATATTATTTATTTGATTTCTTCGTATTAGCTTATGATGAAATACTCTATTAAATTTAGAAGCTTTTATCCATATTCGTTTATGGGTGTTGCCATTTACACCCTAGTCTACATCCTTAAGACTATAACACTCAAATCTATGTATAAGTAATTAATTAAAAAAGTCAAAAGATTAAAAAGTTAATCTAGATATTTAAAATGACATCATTTATTATCCCTCTTTCTTTCTTCTATACTACCTTTTCTCTCTCTTGATTTATTTTTATTTTTTGTTTTTTAATCAATTAATAATAATAATAATTGATGAATAATAGTTTCTATTTGTATTATATATAACAAAATTTGTTAAAAACCAACAAAAAAACAAATATCTTGTTATTATAAAAATAATGTCATTTGTTTTTTAATCTCATATAACTTTAGAAATTTAGAAAATAACTGATCATTGTATCTAAGTATTTTAATATTTAAAAAAAATCCATCTATTTTTTAACTTATTTTAAAAAACTAGATTACAATTTGTCACTCTTTAATAAATTATTGGATATAAATTAATTCATATTTTATTACTTTTATTTATAAAATATTACATTTGTATATAAAATAGGAATTGACTATTTTGACTATATAAAAATACGTCTAACACCTCCTAACCATTTCTCCGAAAAATCTACAAAATAACCAAAATCTCTATTAAATATAATTAGCTATTAGCAGAGTTCGCTAATCTCAACTTTAGAAATTTAGAAAAACATATCATTTTAATCTCAAATTTTAATACAAAGAAACAAAAAATATAGTGATAAAAAATGTTGTAATTATTTAAAAAAAATATAACAATAATAAAAAAATATATATGTATATATATAACAATAATAAAAAAATTAAAAGCTAAATAAAGTTATATATATTTACATGTTGATGTAATTATTAAATTGTAATAAATATTATATAGAAAGAAGTGCATTTATTTCAGTGTAAATGTTGTTATCCAATGAAAATGAGCAAACTTTATTATTATGTAATTATTAATATAGAGTAGGGTGTGTTTGGAAATTAGGTTAGGGTGTTATTGGAAAAACCCTTCGTTTATTAGAGCATCTCCAATGCAAGTTTCTTACAAGCAAAAAGTGTAGTTGCTTGTAAGAACTACCATTGTGGAGGGTTCTTATAAGAACCCAACTTCCTTTAGGTTCTTAAATAAGAACCTTGGTTCTTACCTAGTTGTTTGGGATGAGATGACATATTATTGCTTTTCCTTTTTCTAATTGGTATTTAAATTAAATATATATCTATAATAATATTTGTTTAGAAGCTTAAAAAATATATAGGGACCCACAAAAGAGGTTCATATAAGAACTACCATTGTGACATTTTACATGAATTTTTAATTTGATGAGGTGGAAATGAGTTGTCAATAAAAAGTGCAAAAAAAAGGTTCTTATAAGAACCTCCATTGGAGATGCTCTTAGTAGATGCATGTAAGTTAAAAAAAGAGATCTAATTAAAGGTATAAATTAATGTGAATGAACAGGTTTACTCACTTAAATTTTAGAGAAAATAGTCAATCTCATTTTGACAAGGGAAATTCAAATTTGGTCAATAATTATGCCCTTCCAAATGATTTTATTACTGGAAAAATAGTTTTTTGAAGTTGTTTTCTTTCTAAAATATTCTTTTATATAAGATAAGCACCTTTAAGAGTTTTAGGATATTTATGACACTTGGGCATAAGAATAAACATGGGGATACAATTATTGGGCTTTTATAGATTCTCACCATTAAGATTTTGTTTGACAAGGAGTAGATATTAATGTAACAAATTCAACGATAATATAATAAGTTACATAATGTGTAATAAAAGTTACATGATGAAAGTGAAAGTATATATTAAACCAATAAAAACCATTAGCAATACAAGATTCCTATATAAAATATAAGTAGACATCATTATTTGTTGCATACACGCTTTATTATTTTTTGTGTTTTACAAATTTCAACGATCACGCTATTTTTCATCTCTTAAGCCTCAAAGGCTGACTTTGGAAAGCTTTTGGAAATTCCGGCAGGTGTTTTCATGGTGATCTTCTCAGCTGTTGGATTCTCAACGTAGATCTCGGTAAGTGAGATCCATATCAACACCTCTTTGGACTTGACGCCGGTCAACTTCTTGATCTTGCACTTCTCCAAATGCCCAGTGACCTCACTAGCATACGATACCTGCTTCCCAACCTTCTCGAACTTGTGGACGATATCTTTTTTTTGCTTCACCCACATAAACCCGGTATCTTTCACGTAACCGAGTTCTTCAATATCCTCTGCGGGCAAGAGGCCATCGGGAAGATCGTATTCTTTGAGCAAAGACTTGGTCTTTTCCTTGCAAATAGCATCTCCGGTGAGGATTTCTGCGCATGCTCTAATTTCGGGGGTGATTGGAGACATGTTTTCGGTGATCAGAGTGGATTAAAACTTGGAAGTGTTTGAAGGTATTTGGTTGAGTGTGTTGTTGAAGTTGTGATGTTAATAGATGGCTTTTATAGCCATTTGGATGCCTTTATGACCCTGGTTTTTGGTTTAACTACCAAAATGCCACTTTCACACCTCTTATGGGTTTATGTATATTTTGAAATAGAAAGAATATATTCATATCATTAATAACTTTTTATGTAAATATATAATTAGAAAATATATAAAAACCAACTTATGTTCTCAATTTTATTAAAGTGACAATTTATAAACAATAATCTGATTAATATATATGTATAGAAAACGGTGGCTTTTCCTTAAAAAACGGTGGATTATGTAATTAATGAATTATTTTATTAATCAAGATATATGATTGAATATGTAACTAGTATTTTATTTATATTAAAATGTATAATTAAAAAGTAATTTTGGATGGAAGAAATAAAAAAAAAGGTGGTTGAAAGGACACCTTCCAGATGGTTGACGATCTTGACCGTTCAGATGGATGCTTTACACATTTCATTTGAATTTTTATTATAAAGTTTTATTCGAAAAATGATTGACCTGTACTATTATATTACTATAGAATGTATTTTATAATTCAATGATAAAATAGTTTTGATGCAAATAATTCAATTGAACTAGAATTGTAGTTGTGGGATACAGGCGAATGGAAGATAGAGTTGTAAAATAATAACGCATTGTTTTAAAAGAGTATAATTTTGTGTTTTTAAAAAAAAAATATGGATCGATCAATTATGATATAAGGTAGTTACGTTTGATAAAGAAGCTAATAAAATAACTAGTTTGGTAGGTAAGGATGAATAAAAATCGAACCGAAATTAAAAAACCCCTCAAGAAACCGAAACCAAAAAAACCGAACCAAAAATCCTAACGATTAGGTTTAGCTATCCATTCCGGCCGAAAAACATGAACTAAACATACTTGGTTTTCATAAAAGTCAAACTGAAATTTAAATTATATTATATATACATATAATTTAATTATTTGATTAGTATTATTATCATATATAATATTATTTGATTATCTAACTATTTAAAAAAATGATAAAGAAATATAAAACCAAAAACCAAAACATTTTTTCACCATTTGGTTTAAAACCAAATTGAGTCGAATTGTCGAAACCCAAATAGTTTTGATTTCAAAAACTGAAGGGTTTCGTCAACCGAACCAAACCTTGCTCGCCCCTATTGCTAATAAAGTAATTATAATTAACAAAAACTAATTGATAAGTCACTACTAAAAAATTGTGTATTATCGACGACAGTTGGCTGAAAGCAATTGAAATTTACCGACGATTTACTGATTCTTGCTTTTTTTATTTAATCTTTTAATTAGTCGCCGGAAAGACGTCGGTGAATGGAACCGTCGGAAAGCCGTCATGAAGGTCGTTGAAATACCGTCCCTAGCTTTTATCAACCAACTTTTTTATCGACGGTTGTTTTCATCGAACCGTAAAGTCTTCCAATGGTTTGCCGACTGTTCCAAAAATATTGAAAAATCAGAAATTTTCTTCAAAATCAACCAAAAAAAATTGAAAAACTCTTTTAAAATCAATTAGAAAAATGAATTCTTTTTTAATTAACCAAAAACCCCAAAAATGGGGAAATTGGGACAAATCGTTTGTGAGTTCTGAATATAATATAATAACAAAATTATTATAATGCGATTCAAACTCTTTGTTACAATAAATGATTACCCGTATATGCCATCTGACCACTTATAAAAATACATTTGGTTTTTTCATGTAGTTTTATATAAAGAAAGCTACATAATAATAAGATGAGATCAAAAGCATTAAGTATTTTGAAATATTTCAGTATGGTTATCCTAAGTTGATGTGAAATCTTACATTAACAGAAAAGATTAAAAAAAATTAAAGAATAATAAGAGCATCTCTAACCTTCACATCAAAAAAATACCAAAACCACCATTGGTGGACCCATCAACACCAAAAAATAAACCCAACTTCAATCATACTTCAAAAACAAACACCAAATTATATTTAGAGTAAAGTTCAATTTTCGTCCCTGAACTATCTGGATTTTAACATTTCTCGTCCCTAAACTAAGGAAAGTCGGAATCGACCTTGAAGTATGCAGTTTCGTTTTGGTTTTGGTCCCTCTCACTAACACCGTTAAGTTTTAGCCGTTAAGCCTAAATAATGAGGGGTAATATGGTCATTTAACTTGTTTTGTTAATTTTTTGTGTCCATAAACTCCATAAAATTACAAGGACCTTTTATGTAAACGTATTGTATTATATTATATATATATATATAATCCGGTACATGATGATCACCATTACTTGAAGAAATCAAAAACCCATATTTTTTTTTGCAGAAAGCATATATATCATCATCATCTAAAATCCCATCTAATACATGATCACCATAGCCATTATCTAATACACAAAATATATATGTATATATACACACCAAGAATCGAAAGAATCGATGAAACGATAAATACCCACCTAGGAAATCCGGCGAGTTGATGGCGGCGGCTAGGGTTCCGGTGGGTTGTCAGCGACGCCAGCAGCAGATTCCGGCGAGCAGAGGCAGATTCCGGCAAGCAGAGGCGACAACAACAGATTTCAAGCTCAAACTCGAATCCACTTCGGCGACCTTTGGCCTCGCTCGCTACCTTTCGACGACCCCTCCAACGACCTCCGGCATCGCTCGCAACCTTCCAGCAAACTCCCCCACCCCTAATCTCACCCCTTCTTCTTCTGCCCTCGTCTTTACCACCATCTACGGTGACCATCTCCGGTAACCATCCCCACAATACACACCAGACGCACACACCCCCATTACCCATTGAAATCAAAGCCCCAAATTACCCACTCCGACAACCACTCCGATCACCTTCTCCGGTAACCAATTACCCATTGAAATCAAATTCCTAAATTAGGTTCAATAAACTAACCTTTTATATTTCGCTACTTTTTGTTTGATGTTTGGTCTGGTATATTTCTCTACTTGTATATCTTTGGTCTCCACTGTTGGAGTGCTGTTTTTTCTTGTTTAGGGCTCTATTTTCTGGGCTTATTTCTTATAAGCCTTGTTAGAATTGAAGATGGTAGGGGCTCTGTTTGTTTTGGTTTTGGTTTTGTTTTGAGCCACTGTTTGCTTTTGTTTTTGTGGACATTTATGTTTGTTTGGTTGGGATTTGGTATTAAATGTTGCTGTTTCAAAAAAAAAAAAAAAAACTCACCTTTCTCATTAGATTTCATAATACAGATCACATTCCAATACAAAACTTATATCCAACTTTAGAAACTCAAATCTAAACTCAAAAACTAAATCAAAACCCTAATTTGAAAACGCAAATAAAAAATCAAACCAAACGTTATCAAAAACCTTCAACCAAAGTGAAGTGGAATCAACTGTGATCGGAGTGGTTGCCGGAGAAAGCGACCGGAGTGGTTGCCGGAGTTCGTGAAGAAGATGACGGATGGTGTGTTGATCTGGTGTGCATCTTATATATATATATATATATATATATATAATATTTACAAAACAGTCCCTATAGTTTGATGGGTTTTGTAGAAACAATAAAATAAAGAAAAGAGGTAAAATGACCGTATTACCCCTCATTTAATTGGGTTTAACGGCTAAAACTTAACGGTGTTAGTGAGAGGGACCAAAACCAAAACGAAACTGCATACTTCAAGGTCGATTCCGACTTTCCTTAGTTTAGGGACGAAAAATGTTAAAATCCAGATAGTTCAGGGACGAAAATTGAACTTTACTCTTATATTTATAATTAAAATCAAATAATAAAATAAGAGGTGTTGTGTGGGGCCATATAAAATGGTGTGTGAATTTGACCCTCCAAATTTGGAGGCCAAACCCTTTTCTCTCTCCTTCAACACCAAATTTTTTTTTTGGTGTTCGAAAGTTGATTAGATGTGATATTTGGTGATTTTGGGTTTTTTAGAAGTCCATTAATAAGTGATTAGATAACTTTTTCAAAATGAAGTACTTTTTAAATCTTGAAATATGGTAAGTTTGTTTATATCATATTGGTGAAAAGATGAAAAGGTGTATTAAAGTTATAAGTATCTATATTCATGAAAGAAGAAAATGTATTTTTGTGGCAATTGACATAGTATAACAACAAGTTTATTACCGATGTTTCTCAAACTCTTTTCAAATCGCAACAACTAATCATCAATATGTTCAAATGAACCATTTATGGAAACACAATTGTTGTTTTGCATTTCATCTCAAATTGTTAACCGATGAATTAGGTTTTGTCTTAACACGATTTCATACTTAATTTACAAACTTATTGATGATGTTTTTTTCATGATGTTTGACTAATTTGAGCCAACAACAACATTGAACATCTATATAGTTACGTGATATGTCATTTGAGTTATAAATATTACCGATTCATCTCAAACTTTTTGTAAAGACGACTATCAATGAACACAAATTGACCTACAGTATATCTTTTTAATTTGTTAACCAACTATTTATGCTTTACCCTAATTCAATCCAAAACTTACATAAAAAAATTATTGCTACCATGCACGCAATGCAGGGGGATTACACAAGTAAATTAAACAAAGGTGGAACGTACCAATTATCTTCTCTTGCTTCATGTGTGACATACCATTCAGATTCCTTCATCATTATCATTAGAGGATCCAAGATTTTCGAATAGAGTAATCATATCACAACATTTATTTAAAAAGACTCATTAGAATTTAAAATAAATATATCGTTTATTAATCTATATATTGGATAACTTTTTTCTGAACATGTAATTACGTACGTAGTGGCCCATGATCCTCATCAATCATGTTTATTTTATTTGTGTTAGCGTAAAAGAAAAATTAATGTCTTTCATCACATTTATACAAATTATTTAACTATATTTGCACTTTTGGTTTACTTTAATTAAAAACATAAAGTTTGTAAATATTAGGGTTATCAATAGCATTTTTTGTTATCAAACAGATATGTAGAATTTATGGTTAGTGTATACTTTGGTTTTCATATTTTCAAAGATTTAAAAGACCTTCGACATTCTTATGGTCAGACAAAAGGCAATTTAAAAACCCTTAATTTTCTTATGGTTGGACAAAAGGCTATTTGAAAACCCCAATTCCGGGCAAGAAAGACTCTACATTTCTTTGCAATTGACATATTCAGAATTGCATTGCATTTCTTTGCACTTGACATCTACAAAATTGCACTTTTCAATCAAACAAAGTTCAAACTTCAAATATTGAAATAAGAGTACATTTCTTGAATACTACCACTCGCAGAGTCACAGGGGCGGAGCCACCTTAGCACCAAAAGGTGCATTGGCTCCTCCACACCCTTTAAATTTTTCTTTGAATGTTGTTTTAGATATATCAATATTAAGGACTTTTAACTTTTTTCTTTAAATATTCTTTTGAATGTATCAATATTAAGGACCTTTAAATAAATAGGTGCACCCATGAGGTATGATGTTAAGCAAGGGACTAGGGGTGAAGGAAGGATAGTTCGGTTCAGTTATTGGCCAAAACCAAATCAAAAACTGAGCCGTTCGGTTTTTGGATGTCCAAACCGTTCGGTTTTTGGTTATTATTTTTGGTTCGGTTTTAAAACGGAAGATGAAATGGTGTGTTTTTTCCGGTTTTTGGTTTTCGGATTTTTGGCTTTTCAGTTTTCGGTAAGTTTTAGGGGATAGAAAGGCTTATTTCGTGAAAATTCAAGGAAAAATCGAATATATTATATATATAAATATATATATAAAAAATTAAAAATAATATAATATATCAGTTCAATTTGGTTCAGTTACGGTTCGGTTTTGAGGAAACCGACACTTTCGGTTCGGTTTGGTTATTTTTAATCGGAACCAAAAACAAACCAAACCATTTGGTTTTCAACATTTTTATGTTTTCTCGGTTTTTTGATTTTTCAATTTACAGTTCGATTTTTGTTCACCACTACCCAGTTAATTCATAGTAGCCACCATCAAGAGTCAAAACAATTTAAGAAGGTTCACGCATGTGGGATAAACTCAAAGCAGCCACCATCAAGACAGTTTTAAAAGGTTCATGCATGTGGGATAAATGTAAACTTAAAAATTAGAAATGAGAAACAACCTCCTTTATATACAAGATTATAGGGGCTTGTTGTTTATCCTACGTGGGATGGAAACTTAGCAGGGACGGAACACGACCATCATAAACTCGGGGCCGAAATATATATTTTAATATAAGTAGTTTTTCTATTAAGATGTAACATTAAATTTCAGAAGAAACAAATGGTTAACTTAAGATTGACAATAAGGACATTTAAATTACTACCTGAATAATGGTACCAAATATTTGTTATGTTTTTGGAGTATTATGAATTGATAAAAGGAACTCTTTATATTAGTAATATAACATTATATACTAACTTAAACATTATGATACAAAATGTAGTGTTAAAAACTAGTTTTTTCATATAATTAGAATAAAATATGTAGTGGATTAAAAAGAAAAATAGGTAAATGATATATTTAAGCCATCCACTGTCGACCCACTGCACTTCAATGGTTTCAGCTGCCACATCAGCGCCACATCAGCTTTCCACAAAACTACCCAAAACTACCCATTTCATCCACTGTCGACCCACTGCAACCCACTCCATCAAAATTCATTTTAATTAATTTTAAAATATTAATAATAATAATTAAAAAATTACATTAAAATTAAAATTGAAAATAAAAATAATACTAACATTAAAAATAAAAACGCTACAATCAAATTAAAATTAAAATTGCGATACTTAAAATTAAAAACTTAAAATTGCGTTAAATCTGAAAAATTAAAAACTAAAAATCATTCGAGAGGCGCCCATCCGTATTTTTTTCGTAGCTCCTCTTTCATTTGCAACGTTGTATGTAACGCACCGCCCGAAAGATGCGAATGCGGCCATATGTAAAACCTATAGTCTCGCCGTTGCTTCTTTTCCTCCGCCTCCGATTGACGAAACATCAAATCTCTTTCGCGCAAGTCCAAATCCCTTTGTTTTTGAGCGAGTATTTCGTGAGATGTCGTGTTGAGCGTCGTTAACTCGCGAAACAACCCGGAGACGTATTCGCTCGAGGCGGCTCCCGTAGAAGCCGATGCCGAAGCTCTCGCCGCGTTTCTTCCGATGGGTCGTGGACGCTCCTCTTCTTCTTCGTTTTCGTCCTCCTCATCGACATCGACATCGAAAGGACCGTGTGCGTCGGAAGCGTCGGTGGTGGGCGTCGCGGATTCGGAAGTCTTTGATCGTTTGGGACGAGAGGTGGCACCTATGAGAGGTGTGCGTATGTATTTCTCGCACCCCTTGAGCACATCCCAAACATGTTCGTGTTGAAAAGCCTTCTTGTACTCTTCTTTGTAGCGGAAGCGAGTCTTTGCTAACCAATCGTTGTCACCCTCGCCGCTTTTACGTTGCAATTTTACGTTGTTGTAGATGTTGGTAAATTGTTGGACAACTTTGCCCAACCCTTCACATTTGCTCCTTATTTGATGCACGGAGCGGTATTTTGGTGGGCATCCCGTGCGATGTTCGAAAGATAGTCGAACCGTATCCTAAAAATCATCTACATCAAAAAAATAAAAAAGTTCGTAAGTTGCGTTATATTGACAAAATGACACAATCCATATATAAAATACCTTGCCTACGATTGTTACCTACTACGGAATCCTCCGAAGTCGCCACCCATGACATCGCCAACGCGACCTCCTCCTCGGGTGTCCACTTTTTCGGCGACGCCCGGTCGGGGAATTTTCTTTTCCCGTCTTTCGGGGAATTGGCTTTGCCTTTTCCTTTTTTGCCTTTTTTGCCCGTGCCCGATGGTGGTGGTGGGGATGGCGGCGTTGGTTGCGTTTCGGGTACCTCATCAAATTCGGGCGAGCTTTCTACTCTATCTCGGGGCTCGTTTATATTTGGCATCGTTGTCGGAGTTGGAGTAGGAGTTGATTGAGACGCCATGGGACTCGATTGAGTGAGCATTCCCGTAAAGGATTGAGCCATCATCGGTAAAAGATTACCATGGCTCATTCCGTAGTGCGGAACGTTGGTGTTAAAAAAATTCGGATCGTATACGGCGGCGGATGGCGGGATGACCCAATCCGTATTGCGGGCGAGATATGTGGGACTCGGCATTTGTGGTATATACGAACCGGCGGAACTCAAAGTTTGGTTTGGGTTTGTCGGCATCGGTTGGTTTGGGTTTGTCGGCATCGGTTGGCTTTGGGTTTGTCGACTTCTTCTTTGTTTCGGAGTGTTTTGCGAATCCATTTGGATGTGTAGTGACTTGTGTGTAGAGAGTTGTGTGTAGAGAGTTGTGTAGAGAGTTGTGTAGTATATATAATATTGAAATTTGAAAAAGAAAAAAAAAACAAAAAAAACAAAAAAAAAAAAGTAGCCGTTGAAGGGTAGGGGGGTGGGGTAACGGTCGAATAAACAACGGCTTGGGAGAACCGAATCCCTCCTACCCGAAGGGAGGCCGCGACGGTGTTCACGTTGGAACCCGTCGGCTTGGACGAGCCCGTTTGCAAGCCGAAGGCAACCCGCCTTCCACAGTGCTTGGCCTTAATATTATTTAAAAGGTACTTTTTATATATAATATACTTGATGTAGGGATGGCAATGGGACGGGTATGGGACGGGTATTAGTAATCCCAGTCGCACACCCTATTATGAAATCATGTCTCATACCTTGTCCCGTCCCGTCGGGTATCCCATTACCAAATAACCATCGGGGTTACGGGTATTACTGCGGGTATCGGGTATCCCATATATATTTTTAGTCGATTAAAATTTACTAAACAAAATTTCATTTATTAGAATTATGCAAATCAATTTCGTCTTTGAGGTCAGTTTCGGCCAAGATAAAGATCGAGTTTGCAGAAACTTGAAACTACAAAGGTATAGTCACATATTTTGGCTTTCCAGAACATTTTGAATCGTGTTTATTTGAGCATGGACGAGTGATGTATGCTCGAAACGCCAATGTCATGCAAAGTTGTCAAATTGTAAAATTTAAATATATATTTTCTATACTAATAAAATCAATCCATCTTTTCTATTATTCTATATATTAATAAAATTGTAATGTATATTATATTAATAATAAAATTATTTAGTTATTAAATATATATGGTTCGGGGTCGGGTAATTGGGATCGGGTATGAGATTGGGTAACTGGACGGGTATTGATTAAAACCATAACCATCCCAAACCCGCAAAATTTTTTTAAGAAATCCCATACCCGGTCCCATAACCATTTACCCGGCCCAATCCCGTCCCAAAAGTTTCGGGTTCAGGGATTCCCGTCGGGTTCGGGTATTTCTGCCATCCCTAACTTGATGGGAATGAAAAATGCTAATGGGAAGGTAAAATGAGGATGAAAAACTAAATGATATTAACTTGTAGTTGAAGGGCAAAAAAATAATAAGAGAAGTGCAAGGGAGGGGTTTGGAACCTATGACTTTCATCACAAAAGCATAAGGTGATAACGATTTGAGATACTTTAGCATATGTGTATAAAAATCAAAATACGATATTTAACATATCTATACTAAAATATGAAATACGTTATTTGACCGAAAAAGCGGAGGGGCCATGGCCCCCAATGGCCCCTTAAGGGTTCCGCCCCTAAAACTTAGGGGACGTTTGGTTCACAAAATGAAATTCGATAAAATTAAAATCCAACAAGGAATTTGACGTTGAAGTAATTAAAATGGAATTTGATGAATTTTGACCATGTATTTTGATCGTGTTTGGTTGGATGGAAGTGCAATGGAATTGTAAAAGGTAAGTTGATCAAAACAACGAACCGAAACCAGGGAAAACTAGAAACCAAAACCGAAAAATGGAACCGACAATCGAAAATGGTTCGGGTCAGTTTTGGTTTCCATTTCGACCGAGAAAAACCGAAACAAAAAACGAAAAAGAAGAGAAACTGAAACCGGAAAACTGAACCGAAAAGGGTTCGTGTTCGGTTTCCATCTCAACCTGGAAAAACGAGAAACCGAAAAACCGAATTGAAAATCGAAAACGGTTCAAATTTGGTTTCAATCTCGACCGGGAAAAACCGAGCCGAAACCGTAAAACGAGAAACCAAAGTCTAAACCGAAAATAGATAACAGTTCGGTTTTGGTTTTGGTTTTGGTTTCCATCTCGACCGGAAAAAACCGGACCGAAACCGAAAATATATTTTGTTCTGCTACTTCCACAAAAAACATTGTATAAAATATAAATATCGGTAGAGTTACACTTTTAGGTCACTCAACTATTTTAGAACAACTATTTATCACAAAATATATATACTTAAGAAACCTCTCAACTTTGAAATTAAGAATGTTAATTTTTCTCTCGACACCCCCTGAAAAGAAATTATGGCTCTGCCCCTGACTACTAGTATAGTGGTATATATAGATAAATGATTACAAATGATGTATTTGCCAGAGAATTGGGAACTTGGCTGTAGATCTTCACATTTTTTTGAGAAGACTTGTCCAAAGTTGCTATTCTAATGTCGTATTATACCGTAAACGGCTCTTAAGGCCAAGCGTACCACACAATTGGTTTCGTGGTGGTTTCACGGTGGGCTCGGCAGGCTCAACCCTCCCATGCTACGGAATTGGTTTTGGGAGCAGTTTCGTGAAGCCTCTTAGCTTCACACTCTCTTTATCTCTCTTTCTCTCTCCTTATATTTATATAAAAAATACTAAAAAAATGTAGAAAGTATGAAGGGTTGTGTTACGGAATTTGAAAGATTGACGATAGTTTGAGGATAAGATAGTAAAAAGTTGACGTAACGATGATTTGATAATGAAATCATGAAACCAGAAACATGTATGGTAGTCATGGGCCATGGCCTATGTAAAATATACAAAATAGGTTCATGGATTGAAATGGGATGGGATACCCATTCTTTCACCTATGATAAACAATCAGAGCAGCAGGCCCAAATAATTAATTAAAGCAGGCAGCCCAGCCCAGTGAGAACTGGTTTTTGACCAATTTTCTTCGTTATTTTTGTATTAGTAATTCTAATATTAAAATAGTTTTCTGCAAATTATTGCCTTCACACTTAAACAATAATGGGTTCTAGAGAAAAGAGAAACAAACATGATTATGATTTAACCCCAATGGAGCAGTCTACCAGTTAAGGCTTATGGAAGGTGTAACAACCAACTCAAGTTCGAATCCGGGGGTGAGCAACCAGGGGTGTAAAGACCCAAAGCTCACAATCAAATAAACATGCAATTAACGTAAAACAACTTGAAAACCTCAAGTCTGAATCTTAAGACATAAACCGGTCTTTGGCGTTCAACAAGGTTCCTCACCAAACACAACTGAAAGTCTAAATAAAATCATAAAGCATGAAACATAAAGATAACTAAGATTCCGACTTCAATCTCTAACACCAACTCGAATCATGCAAGTCCTTTACGCTTCTCTATAGCGGTCCGACTCAACCTGTCTGAAATGTTAAGTTTGGAAAATAAATAATGAGGGTTAGACACTAGGTCTAGTGAGGTTCCCTCTAGTTTTTAATAGGGTTTACTTCACGAAAGTGTATCCAACTTGTCACGAAAAGTTATTGTATGTATTGTACTTCTATTTTTACCATTTGACATATCAGAGTTTAAGAAATGGTCATTGTGTGAATCCAACTTTATCAAATCCTATCATATAATGTGTCTAACTTGTTATGAAAATGTATCCAAATTGTCACAAAATACATTAAATGGTAGGTTTTGATAGTTTGATACGCCAAATGGTAAAAATGAAAGTACAGTATATACAATAACTTTTCATGACAAGTTGGATACACTTTCGTGAAATAAACCCTTTTTAATAAGATAAGAAAATTTCAACAACTTCTCAAATGAACATCTTTAAGAAAAATAAATCTCACTTTCACGTAAGGATGCAAAACAAATAGATGTCGTTGCCACGACCACACTGTGGGTACACACTTCCCAAGGTTTAAAGAATCCGAAACGAATTTGAGATTCTCACAAATGGATCCATTTAGCTCACTTATGCATGTATAGGTACATGTCTCACGATTTGCATAGTAGCTTCAATAATCAAAACGCAAATATAGTTCATAGACACGCAAACTTCAGTTTAGAAAACCTTTATGGTGCGTAAATACACCTATTTTAACAAACCTTTGTATTAGAAAACTCAAACCCTCCTTTTTGTCCTCTTGATCAAGTCTACGAACCGTACGAGCACCTAAATGAAGAATCCTCAATGTATTAGCAACTCAAATATGGCTAAACGTCACTTAGGGATCCTATAGGAGTGTCCTAAGTCAAAATCTAACTCAAACGGCCCGAAATGAAAAACTTTGAAAATCGCCACAACGGGATCGGCGGGTCACAGCGGTGACTGGCCACTGAGTTTTAATCCCGGGGGGGCATGCTTTATCTCTCGGTAAAAATTACCAAGGATGTAGTCTGGGCAAAGCCCATAAGAAAAAAAAACCATGATGATGATTTAATTAATAATCTTGTTTAATTCAATGTTATATATTACGTTTAAATGTTTAATCTCGTCTAGGATATTCGTACATAAATAATATCTAGCAGATCAAGTATTCAGAATATCAATTCTCATGCATATATATAGCTTATCAAGATAACTTTCATCCAGTTGCAAGGATAACCATGCATAAGATTTAACTTGAACTGTTATGCCTTAATTTTGAGTTTGCTTTGAGTTAATATCATATTGTCATTGTTTTTGGCGATTATGATTAAGGGCATGTTAACAAACATAGAGCTAAACGGGACTAACAACTTATTCAGTCAACAAACATAGAGCTAAAGTGACTTATGCAGTCAGCATATATGATTCTTTATCAGTGGCTTAACAATATGTAAAGTAACTTATTCAGTATGCTTCTAGGAAGAGCTTTATGCAGAAAGCCAACTTTAATTTTCAAACCTATCCCTCCCAATTTAAAAAAGGTTACACACTCATATATATGAATAACCATTACAAACAAAAACACTCACAATCTATGCATACTGATAAATTTACATAGTAAACTTTATTCATACATGACTTAAAAGAAAACCGTAAATACAACCCGATTCCAAACTAGAACATTTACCAAACAATGCCCTAATTAATGTTAAGTAAGACTGTAAGAGTATATATGTGAGAATCCAGATTCATAGTGGGACTTTCTCCTCCACTCATTGAGTCATTGTGTTTAATAATAGTACACTTCTGTAACCAAAATCAATATATACACATTCCATGTATATATACATCATAATTAAGATAGAATTATTCATCAAAAACCATAATTTAAGATAAGCCTGTAAATAATTAAGATAACTCTATAAACTCAAAGTAATCCTTGCAAATGCATCTTAATTAGTATTAACATATCAGATTTTATCAATTACCAATAAATAAGAGTCTTTTTATAAACTAATCATTATATCAGTACGATACATCACATAACAAATACATTCATAAAAGATAATACCATCATTCGACAGACGTCCTTCATTTCCTAAATGCCATAAGCTAATGCTGGAAAAGTTTGGTAGATACCCGAGGGGCTACGAAAGGTGATATTTCCAGTGAGGGGATCATCAACGCTAATCTCATTGAGCGTGATCCATATCAACGACTCTTTGATCTTAACTCCAATTAACCTGTCAATCTTGAACCTTTCAATAAATCCCGTCACTTGGATGTCATATGATACATGCTTATCAATTTGTTTCGAACTTGTGAACTTTCTCTTTCTTTTGTTTGATCCAAACAAAGCCGGTGCCTTTTACATAACCAAATTCCTCAATATCATCCAAGGGCAAAAGACCATTTGGAAGCCCCATTTCAATGAGTAAAGACTTCAATCTTTCTCTACAAATTTCATCCCCGCTAAGCACTTCCGTTGCACTTGCCCTAAATTCATCGCTAATCTGAGACATTTTTTCGTGGGTTGTTTTGATATGAGTAAAAAGTGGTTGTTTTTGTTGTCTTTGTAGCTATTTGGTTTGTATGTGTTTCATGACAAGCTAAAAACTTGATTATATAGATGCTTAATTTGGTAGATTTATGATTTGAGTTCTTTACTTAACTACGAAATTGCCATTTTGTAATTGTCTACCTCCTTTATGGCTTTCTTTCTTTGTCCTTTTTGTTCACACGTTGAGACACACTAAGATGGAAATTCATGTTTTTCTTCAAGAAAATGTGCAAAATATGTTGACGACTTTTGCCTCTACTTGTTATATAAACTACAAGAAGTAAGTTTTGTAGTAATTAAGTTTAAAATATTTAAGCATCATCAAAAAATATTTTCTCAAAGTAACGTTTTATATTAAAATATTTTATAAGACCTAGGAATTTATAGTATCATACTACAAAACGTTCTATCTAAAAGGTTACAATAGGTTTTGCAGGTCATTTTTTGACATTTTAATAAGTTTTTTAAGACTTAAGACGCTTTTAAAATGAAATGTTGTATTAACTATTTTATATAATATTGTTTTAAAAAAAATATATCTTGTAAACACAAGTGTTATATAAAAAGATTAGTTTATAGAACATTCTCAAAAGTGTCCTATAAAATATAATAAAACACTTTACATTAAAAACATCATAAAAGCGTTATTAAAACATTTAAAACATATAAATCTTTTCTTAGTGGCGGATCTAGAAATTTTGAAGGTGGGGGTCGAAATTTGAATAACATAATATTGTAAGAATTATTACTACCACTGTTGGTTTCGATTATTGTCAATTTCTTTTCAAAAATCTTTTCACTTTGTCTATCAAAAATCTTTTCATTCTGTCTATTGAATTAATAGAGTAAACTACAATTTTGGTCCCTGTGGTTTATCGATTTTTTTGAAAGTGGTCCTTAAGGTTTCATAATTCCAGAAATGGTACCCGTGGTTTGGATTTTGCTTTGAAAATGGTCCCTGGCCACTAACGACGTCTGTTTTCATCGTTAGTGCCAAGGGTATTTTCGTCCAACCATTGTTTTGTCCCTCTTTTTGCTATTATTATTGTTTTTCTTATCTTTGTATAAAAACCAACAAATTATAGGGACCATTGTGTAAACCACCACCATGGCACCACCATGGCCGGCGACGGAGTTTGATCGGCGAAAGAACTTGGCCGACGATGGAGATCATCCACGTGTGTTTTACATATAACCTATACATATATGTGTGGTGTTGATTTTATCATCCATCATCCATGTGTATTTATATATATATACACAACAAACCTATATTTATATATATACACAAAACACACAGACCTCATGAAATGATGAAAGTATTTAGAAGGAGGGTTCATGGTGGTTTCTCTAACATTAAACACATCATCCTCCATGAATGCAAAAAAAAGCCAGGGTCCCTCACCCCTTTAACCCATCGCCCCGTGACCCACCATAACCCAACTCCACCGACACCCTTTTAATCCATCACTTTTTTCCATCCCGATCACCATTTTCGAAGGGTTTCTCATTCCGGCAATCTGGTGGGTTTTCCATTCCGGCAATCTGGTGGGTTTTCCATCTGGTGGAGGAACATTAATCGCCGGGAAAAATCGTGGGTTGGGGGAACATTGCTCGCCGGAAAGTTAAACGACATCTCGATATCAAACCCCACGGTTGCCGGAGAACACCTCTGTTCTTTTTTTTTTTGTCAACAGATCCAGCAATGGAGGAGTGGTGGTGAAATTAAACATAAATATTATCCATCACCGGCCAACCATCACAAAACTACCTGTTTCAATCGGAAACCAAATCGCCGGCCAACTCGAGGCAATGAGCAGGTCAAGCTTATGGGTTTCAGGTTTTGAGTTTTAATACACAGGAAGTCAGGGACCATCGTCCCCATCGCCAAGCTCCGACCAAACTCCGGCGAACGGCGAAACCGTAATTTATGTAAGAAAACCATTTCATTTCCATTTTTTCATTATGGTAAACCCAACTCAATTCCATTACATACGAGGACGAAATCATCACTCCTGATGCAAAGTTTGGCCGGCACTATTGTCTACCTCCCGTTGTCAATAAGAGGTCCCTGTTTTGGCCGGAGAGAGTATCGTCATTGATGACGTTTATCGATGGATGGAAAGGAGAGGAGAAGGGTGGCGGGAGATGGAGTTCGGCGGACCAAATTCTGCGATGGGAATGGCCGGTACGGGTTGGGAGGATGGTCTCCGTGTCTATGTATATATATGTATATATACACATATTTATATAGAGTTATGCATAAAAGCACCATGAAGTTTAATGGGTTTTCTAAAAAGTAAAAAAGACTAAAGATAATTGCAAAAAGAGGAACAAATGTAAGTTGGACGAAAATAACCCCGACTCTAATGATGAAAATAGACGTCGTTAGTGGCTAGGGACCATTTTCAAAGCAAAATCCAAACCACGGGTACCATTTCTGGAATTATGAAACCTTAAGGACTACTTTCAAAAAAATCGATAAACCACAGGGACCAAAATTGTAGTTTACTCGAATTAATATAATAATCTTTTTAAATGTCTTTTCGTTTTTCTATATAAAGCAATTGATATTTAACCCTAAACTTCTTCAAAAATAAAAACATCTAATCCTAATAATTCAGAAAAACTTCACAATTATCAATGTTTTAATTTACTTGAGACGTCACGAAAAAGTCTTGGTGTTTTTTAAAACATGACTTATAAAAAAAAAATTCTATATTTATATGTATTAACATTTATGTATATACTAAAATAACATTAAAATTAAATAAAATAACAAACGTTTACCAAAATAGTTGGTATGTCATAGATAAATTTGTAAATATTATATATAAGATAAAATTAAAATAAAATAAAATAATAAATGTTTGTAGGCCACCAACAGTTATAGAATTTTATAAGTTTATGGATTAAGGGTTATGATTGAAATTATGCTAAACTTGAGGGGCTTAATCTATAATATATGGGGGGTCAAACCAAAGGGCATGTTAAAAAAATAGAGTAAAGTTCAATTTTCGTCCCTGAACTATCCGGATTTTAACATTTTTCGTCCCTAAACTAAGGAAACTCGGAATCGACCTTGAAGTATGCACTTTCATTTCAATTTTGGTCCCTCTCACTAACTCCGTTTGATTTTAGCCGTTAAACCCAATTGAATAAGGGGTAATATCGTCATTTTACCAATTTTTTAATAAAAAATTGTTTCTACACTTCATTAAAACTACAAGGACTTGATCTGTAAATATATATAACACACATATATTTTAGACATATTTTATACATATATTACACATACACACAGACCCACACACAAGCTCACACATAGACCTAGTTCCAAAACCCTTTCTTTATGCATTTCCGGCGAACACCACCAGGCCGCCACCCCTTCTTTCTCTCCGGCGAACACCACCCGGGCCCCACCCCTTCTTTCTCTCCGGCTAACTCCACCCCGGCCCGCCCCCCCTTCTTTCTCTCCGTCGAACTCCACCCCATCCCCCACCATTTCTTTCTCTCCGACGAACTCCACCTCGTCTCCCACCCCTTCCTCTTTCCGACGAACTCGACCCTCTGTCTTTCCGATGATCTCTATTTTGCTGCCACCAACCTCAGTTCCACCCTCTCAACCCACCTTCGATTTCCGCCACCGCCACCGACTTCAAGTCTTCTCGATGCACTTCATTTCCAGTTTAGGATTTTGTTTAATCATTCAAAATCATTTCAGTTAGGATTTTGTTTAATTTCATTTAATTTTTGTGGATTTATACATTTTGGGGATTTATGACTTTCTTGATTTTTTGCTACAATGGAGGAGAAATATGAGTTTGGTTTGGGAATTTAAACAAAAAAAACAAATGGTTTTGTAGAAATATGTGTGTGTTTGGTGGTTACTAGGTTATGGTGGTTTGACAAGTTTTCCGGCGACGTCATGGCAGGGAAGGAGATGAGTAGAAGAGAGAGAGAGTTATAATATAATATAATATAATATAATATAATATAGTTACAAAACAGGTCCTTCTACTTTCATAGATTTTGTAGAAACAAAAAAATTAACAAAATGGGTAAAATGACGATATTACCCCTTATTTAATTGGGTTTAACGGCTAAAATCAAACGGTGTTAGTGAGAGGGACCAAAACCAAAACGAAAGTGCATACTTCAAGGTCGATTGCGACTTTCTTTAGTTTAGGGACGAAAAATGTTAAAATCCAGATAGTTCAGGGACGAAAATTGAACTTTACTCAAAAAAATATTACACTGATATTACAATGGATAATTAGCTTGTGGATTTCATGATCAATATAAATCCACCCCTACACTAGGCATCGATCTTGGTTTTATTAATTTGAGTTCAACTTTCACAAGTAACAGTTTTAACTCAACTATAGGGTTATAATTTTCGGATTTGGTGTTTGTTCAAGATCAGTGTTGTTATATATACTCGAATTAACGCATGTTACTCGAATTAGAGATTGTATATGCATGATTTTGTGTATATAGCATCTAAGCAACATTAATCGAGTTTCATGTGATTTTAGATTGGGATAAATATATATGATTAGATATTTTACGATAATAGTTATGTTGTTTGTTTGTAATGATAAGAAAGTATGTTATGCATTCAAATGTTTTGGCTACATCTGAGGGTCACGTGTTAGGATACCGGTACCATCAATCGGGGATTCGCATGATCAGATATTACCAAATACGGATACATACTATCGTTACAATTTATGGACACATCTATATATATATATATCACACACAAACACACCATTTAAAGGTGTTGGTCAACCTGACCATGTTGTTTACTTTACTATATATACATACATACAAATATAAAACCTGTATTGATTCATTCTAATAGAAAATTAAACAAAACTTGTTGTACCAATTTAATATTACATGTCTACTAAATCAACCTTATAAATTACTAAATAGAAAACAAGTGTATGTAGTAAATACATATGGGCATACCTTCAAGGATAGACAACCTGTGGGTGGGTTTTAAGTCTTAACTTGCTCCTCATTTACTTCTTTCTGTACCAAGAACAAGCAGCATGCAGTGACCACTTCTTGTTGACTCTGGTGTCACATCTTTAATGTTCCTTTTCTTTTCTTCTTTTTTGGTTTCACCTGGCATTACTTTACACCACAAAGATTAAGTTTTTATAAGCACTTCTGAATCATATATATTGGCAGCAGCTAATTAAGCTATTAGTAGCTTAAATTATACCTCTTGCGCTTAGTTTTGACAGCTGTGGAGGATGAAGGATTACTGTGCCAGTTTCTTTTTCTTTGGTTGATGAACCAGTTGTTGATCTGCTTTAATTGTAATCCTGTTTCTTGTACCAATCTTGCTTTGTCTTCTTCCTGATTCAACAAAAACATCATCTTTAACATTTCCCAACTAAGATTAAGCTCAAATGGAACTACTTGTTGATTGTTATAGGTTTATGCCTATTTAATTCAATACTAATTATATTGATGCCCATGGATGTGGGGAATCAGTAAATGCTGTGTTTTTCGAAAATAAGACAAGTGCTTTCCTTTCATTACTATTGTGGGTGTGATACATGATTTGAATCCTAACACGGTCCCATCTTTGACTTTTGACTATCAAAACAAATTACTCATGACTCATGTCCAAAGGGTTTTTATCTTTCATTTCTTTGAAAAGGGGGATTGTGGTTTGGTTAACATAAGTCTTGTATGAATAAAGTTATCTGTGTGGATTAATCTGTTTGTATAGATTGGGAGGGTTTTTCATAGGTGGAAAGAGCGTGTTTTTTTAATTTGGAGAGACCAAACTTTTGCATGAAGCTCCCTCCGAAAAGCTTACTGAATAAGCCACTTTCTGTATTATTAAGCTGCTAACAAAGAAGACAATAGGATGCTTACTGTCGGGTAAGGCCATTTAGAATGAGACTGCCACCAGGCTTTGAGGAGGGACGTGGTGTCTCCGGGCAATTTTCCAGCTCTTCTTTTTCGTAGAATTTCCTCTCTGATGTCCACAATTTTTTCCTTATATCCCTAAAGAGAAGAAACATTCAATCGAATTAGCTTCTACTAAAGATGTGTAACAGTAGAAGCCAACAGTCGAATTTCATTCCTTTACCTGCTTCAACTCGTGCTTTAGCTCTTGCCTAACACGTTCCATTAAAGAACGCTCACTTTCCGTAGGAAGACCAAATCCCATGCTGTCTGAAACATCTAGACCTCCATCAAACAAGTTTGTGTCACTGTCTACTTGTTCTTCATCGTCATCAGACATTGTTGCACCTGTACCCTCACCAGGTGCTACACCTGTACAGACAGCATATTTGATTAAGATTAATCACCAATTTACACGGCTACAAAATTCAAAATTTAACATGTACGCTCGTGATAAGATTATTATAAATTTATAATAACAACATTTTGAAGGAGAAAAAAGACGCGGTTGGCTATCTTGATACCCCACAAACAATGCCACGGAAAAGCAGTGCGTGCAACTAGGCAACTGTTGTTACAAAAATAAGAGGCATTACTCATATTCTACCTAAAATTGGAATATCTTACAGTAAGAAACATAGCTAAAATAAGCAAGGTCACATGGAACAAGTACATTGCTCAGAAACATAAATGTATCACCAACAAATCATACAGATCATGCAAATAAACAGAGGAAAAACATGTGTTTGTCCTAATTGTCTATCTGCCATGCATTGTTCTGCATCTTTTAAAAGCAATTACAAGTGATGTTCTGCAAACATCCCTGAAAATATAAATAAATGTAGAAAAAGGGAAAAAGGAGCGAATGATTACCGGTTAAGCTTTGTAAAGATTGTTCTAGCTCCCAACATGCCATGACTGCTTCCATTGCATGGACACGAACATGTTGCTGCAATTGTTCTTTAAACGAAGAGAGTAGTACAACATAGTGTGCCTACACAGAATTTTTTTCAAAAGAATGAATAATGAAAGATTTCAATAAAAGCATAGGCACATAAAGAGACAATGATGATATTTGAGATTCTTGAAAATCAAATTATAAAACAAAAAGATCATAAAAGAATGAGAGTGATAGGGGTTTAGAGGGACTCCACAAATAATTACTCCTTTGGAATAATAGTATCACATCAATCAAAAAGTATCAAGTGAAATATATGCATATCACTTACCCTGCCTACTAAAGTTCACATTTAATCCTCATTGCCCCCATGGGGTCACTTTATCCCACTAAATAAAGAAAAAGATTCATAACAAATTTAATGTCAATGCTTAAAGCAACAGAACCCTTTTACACCCACAGATTTTACTCTTTTCCAAATACTAATGATTATCTTCAGTGATGACAATTGATTAAGAGGAAACTTGTAAAGCGTATCGTAACGATTTGAGCGATGATCGGTCTGTTTAACAAGAACTATATCTAGTAAAGATATCATTCAAGAATTGCATTAAACTGAAGTGCTGTCCAAATAAGCCAATCCAATTAATCAATTATAGCATCATACAAACTACAATAGTCCATTTAAAGATAGAAAACACAATAGAGTGATGACACAAACCAGTATGTAACAGATTAAAATGGTTAAAATATAAAGATATTGCTTATGCCACCCATCTGCTTTTATGGGTGTTAAAGGAACTTCAAGTATTGATATTAAAAGGTTATCCTATAGTTGTATAAAAAGATGAAATTTTGTTATAAGGACACCTCCAAAAACTTTTTAAAAGTTTATTGGAACATCCCCAGCAAATAAAATAGACCATAATGGAGACAGATTCTGAAAACACTATCAGAGTTTTAATTATTAAATTGTACTGAAAAAAAAAATCCCATATCGGAATATTCCAATACACAACAAAAATCGAAACGTACCATGAAAACCTATTTCCAAATTCTCATGGCAAAAAACACAACTAGAAAATCCCTAATTTGGGGAAAATTATATATCTTAAAGAAACAATGGAAGCATTGGGAAGTATGCATCTACCATTAATAACAAAGGACCAATTCTGTTTTACTCTTCTCTCTTCACAGTCAACAGCAAAAGCAAAAGGACGAAAGGATTCATAAAAAAAAAAAGCTCATGAAATAATGCCAAACTGACATATACGTACACTTATCCAGAACTAGCATCTCTATATATTATCGTACCATCACAGCTTCTTTTACTCACTCTGCAAGCCGAATTTCCCTCCCTCGATGGTACGAAATTTGGGATATTAAGCCTCTAAAAGTCAGATTCCTATTTACCTACTTCTAATAACACCCCAAAACCCATGACTTCGGTCCAACTTAAAATCATAGTGGAAGTTATTGGTGTCCATGACTCGAGCTTGTAAATGCTTACAAGTTCTATTCTGTAAACCCTAATGGGCACCCTACCGGTTAAGGCTTTGTGAAAGTGTAACAACCAACCCAACTTGAATCAGGGTGAAGCAACCAGGGGCCACTGAGTATTAACCCGGAGCATGCTTAGCTTCGGTAAAATTATCAAACCTTATAAAAAAAGGTTCTACTCTGCATCGATGTAGGACGGGTTGTTATAGACAGAGACTCCGTATATGCACAAATATAGAAATCGCATACAATCCGGAAAGAAGGAAGCCCTAGCAAACAAACGAAGAGTTGTTGTATAGAGATTTTATGGAAAGTGAAAGTAGTTAGGTTACCATGAATTGATTGAGGTCCTTATCATCGAGAGGCTGATTGTGATTTCCGAAAACAGAGTACTTCGCTATCACCTGCTGCGATTGAGCCAATTGAGCATCGATCCTCGGCAGCTGATCAACAGGGGTGGCGATTCTCAGGCACGAGACGTGAGCCGACAGCAGCTGATCGTACATCGGATGCGATAGTATATCCGCTTTACACTTTGCGAATTCCCAATCTCTTTCGTGGTTACTATTATTATTATTACTACCTCCTCCTCCATTTCCGTCGCTCTCACTCTGCCGTTGACTCAATTTCATCACATTTTGATTCTGATCATCATCGATATTGTTGTTGTTGTCGCTGTTCATCGCGGAAACGAACATCGATTCGCGGTTTCCTCCGTCGTCGGTATCGATAGGGCGAGGAGACAGCCAGTGGTTGTTGGAGTTTGACGAGTCGGAATTGGTGGTTTGGAGGTGGAGGAAGCTGCCGCTTCCGCCGCCGGTGGCGTCTCCGGCGTAGTGGTGGCTGTGTTGGCGGAGGATTGCGCTGTTGAGCCACGTAGGTGGCGGAGACTGGGAGGTCTTAGGGGCGTCAGGAGAGAGGTGTTGGTGTTGGTGGTGGTGGTGGTCGGATGGTGGGAGGATTCCACGGAGGACCTCGACGTTGTCGGTGGTGAGGTGGTGGTGTTGGTCGGCGTAGTGGTGGAGAGCCATTTCGTGAGAGATGTTGTCGTGGAACGCCATGGCAGCAGCAGCAGAGAGAAGGTGTGGTTGGGTGTAGAGAGAGAAAGTGTGGAAAAAGAGGAGAGAGAAAGAGGGGAGGGGGAAGGGGAAGGAAAGGAAGGCATAGATTGTTCCAATATATCTATCTACTTAGATGAAGACAACAATACTACAAAAAGCGATATTATCAATGAAAACTGTTATTTTATATATATATACTATACTACTGTTGTATTTCTTGTATTTTTAACCAATCAGATGATTTTCAAAATAGAAATTTGAAAAACAAAAATGTTCTTTTTTTAAACTTTAAAATTAATTTTAGTATTAAAATATTCTACGTATAAATGAAAGTTTGGCTGCAAACTCAAACTTCATTGCGAAAGTGAGGAGTCGAGAGCGCATCACATGACATATTTACTCTTAATCATGTATTGTTCAAAGTGAATGGCACAATATTCAATGTTATTCAAATAATAATATTGAAATAATAATACATAAAGTTGTATTATTCACTTTGAATAACACTGAATAATGTGTCATTCACTTTGAATAATACATGATTATCTAGATTGAATATTTCATGTGGCGCGCTCTCGACTGTTTTCGCGTTCGTAATGAAAATTGAGTTTTCATTTGAACCTGAATATATATATATATATATAGAGAGAGAGAGAGAGAGAGAGAGAGAAACTTAGAATCACATGAGACCAAATTGTATGTGAATCCTATGTGATTTTCAACATCGACGAAGTTTCTCGCATTCTCTTAAATAATTAATGTTCTCATATGAACTCTCCCTTCTATATATATATATATATATATAGAGAGAGAGAGAGAGAGAGAGAAAAAAAGGTTCAAACAAGAATGACATCTTTTTAAGAGAATACGAGAATGATTTTTGTGTACAAAATCATATATGATTAAGTACTGACGAAAAAAAAGAGGACACGGGCGGGTTACATGTTGGTTGTAAGTCGCATGTAACCCGCGTAGTTGTTAATCATGTATGATTAACAACATGAATCATATATGATTTTGTACATGTTTTTTGTACCTGAATTTTTTCTTTGTTAATCATATATGATTTTGTACACAAAAATCATTCTCGTATTCTCTTAAATTGATGTCATTCTCGTTTGAACCTCCCTCTCTCTCTCTCTTTATATATATATATAGGGGTGGGTTCAAATGCGAACCACTTTTTGGTTGTGAACGTGAGGACAACCGAGAGCGCAACACGTGGCGGATGACTAGGCGTCACGTCAGATCCACGGCGGATCACTAGGCGCGATTCATGGGAGGGCATTGAATTAAAGAGGGGACCACACTCAAAGACGTCACGTGTCGCGCTCTTGGTTGTTCTCACGTTCACAACCAAAAAGTGGTTCACATTTGAACTTTCCTCTATATATATATATATATATATATAAAGAGAGGGGGGAGAGATAATCATACAAGAATACTATCTATTTAAAAGAACAAATCTCGTCCAATTGATTTCTAGAATTTAGTATACTTATTATTTGTTTGAATATTTCTCATGATTATATTTGTTTGATAAGATAGTTTGTTTTATTTGATAGTAAAATGAACAGATCTCAAAAAATTTCTATAATCCAATCATCGAACAACATTCTGAATTTTGTGTAAATTCATCCTGGAAAAATATACAACAGTATTCTTCAAGCAAGAAGTTTCTCGCTTCATTTTTCGGCTATGTTTTCAATGGATGCATCAAATGTCAAGATTTTTAACGTGATGTAGTAGTTGTGGGCCATTTTGTAATCAATTTTGTCCCGCCGATTAATGTCAATGTCGTCGAGTTTGAAGATAACACAAATATCAATGTCTGAGTCCAATGGTGATACCATAACATAAAATGTTCATGGTAAGTTTTTTTTTTTTTTTTTGTTATATTCCACTAGTGAATCTGTAATATATTATTAGTCATGATTTTGATTCCTTGTTTCTTAGATCATATTTCTAATCAGCTTTAGTTTTAAAGGGATATAGTGATCATCAAATTAGAACATGCATTCATAATTTTCAGTATCTCGTGTTGGGAGCCAATGAGTATAATTTTAGGATCATGTGATATTCTAGGTGTTGGAACATTGATTTGAAGATGTCCTCCCCGACCCACATAACTTTACATACTTAGAATATTTTTGGATTCTATAATACAGCTCAGTTGTATTTATATTGT
The DNA here is from genome assembly GCA_030169165.1 of Centaurea solstitialis. Lineage (NCBI taxonomy): Eukaryota > Viridiplantae > Streptophyta > Magnoliopsida > Asterales > Asteraceae > Centaurea > Centaurea solstitialis. Next base: position 56,468,905 of record CM058044.1, on the reverse strand, counting down.
TCGGTAAAATGGAAGACTAGTTGAAACTAATAGGATATCAACTTTCAAAAGAGTACTCAGTGACGAAGGAATCCTAATCGACACTGAGTTGTCGGTCGATATAGTAATTCGGCCATACCCTCCTGCCGATTACTTGAAGAAATCAGTACACCCTAGTTTCTGATTTGATGAAGGGGATATCGGCATAATCCTCTACTGATCTTAAAAGCTACTCTTTGTCATTTCGTATTTGTTGACTTTGAGGAAGATTCATTAAATCCTTCTATGATGTAGACATTCTTCTATTTGTCACAAAAAGAATGTCTACCTTCTAAAGCTTTTCAGGAACTATTCACATCAAAATCAGAAACATCATTTTTCAAGTACACTTAGGAGGTGGAGTAGGAACTCAATTCAATAACAAGAGTTCGATCTTGTGTTTCGTAGCTCCTATCACATGGAATGTGAATATAGGAACAAACATTTGTGGTATGTTTGATGTTACAGATTTGTTCTATGATATCCATCAAGGAAAGATATAGTTCCCCCGTAAATTTTGGTACCCAATGTCCTGAAGCGCTTATACATGATGGTTCACTGTTTCAAACAATTGGTCATTGCATTGAAATGTATCAAAAGTATATAGACCATGTTGGGTTTTATATAAGGCGATCAACCGTAAAGACCTTCAATGACAAATATGTGACGATCAATATCATGTATGACATAGACATGGTCTTCCTAACAAATGTTATGTTGATAGCATGAGTGTAGGTCAATGTCGAAAGGTACTTCATAACTCAAACTTTAAAGTTACTGGCGTAAAGTTCAAGTTCGATTTTGTAGGGTTAAGTGAACCTCATTATTTAAGTTGTATCATTTCAATCCCAACCACTATCACTTGTTGTATGACAAGACTGATAGAATGCTCTCTTGAAATAGAAGACGAATGAAGTGCTCAGATAAGAGGATGATACATCGCTCTTCAAGGACAAATATCGGTACAATTAAGGCATATCAGCTCCAAGTTTCCTTCAATGGTGGCTATGATGAAGTCGCGTGTAGTTGTAACGACTACAAGAACTTTAAAATGGATTTTGATGCCTTCAATTGATTAGTCTAGTTACTGTTTTATAATTGTGTCTTTTTAAGTTTCTTATTTTCTAATTTTTGATTGCATTTTTTATGACAAGTGATGTGTATTCCTTCTAAATATGCCTTTTGAGTCTTCACTTCTATTTCTTTGTTTCCATCTCTCCTATTCATGTATATATTTCTGTAAATATACATGAACGTTAGAATATAAAACTATAAATCTTCACAATCATACATTCATTTATATCATCAATTGAAAACATTATTAATATCTTATGCTACAATGTTAAACATAAAAGCTAATATTTTTATAATAAAACATCATGACTTAACACAAAGTCTAATGAATTATAATAATTAAGTACATTAAATGTCATTACCTTTTTGTTTAGAACTTGTATTTAATCTTTCAAAGACATTAACTTTAACCAAGATATATCGAGAAAGTTGGCCATAGTTATCATAACCAATAGATTTTAGTTCAAAAATATGATAGAAATCGATTAAATGGTATTTTGTAATTCATTTTCACTATAAGTTATACATTTGCTCCAAGCACCATAACTTACAACATTCCTTAATATCCAAAATTAAATTTGCGAATATTGTAACAAAAGAATATGTATTATACCATTAAATCTTAGAATAAACGATTATGGTGAACCAATACTAAATAAATGTGTTAATGACATAATTATTATTTTAGTTTTAAAACATTTATGATTAAACCGGATATTGGCATAGTGATCCTAGACGCCCAAGTGCATTGATTACTGCTAGATCAAGTCCGATTGATGGGATGTCACCCGTCCAAAAGTGTGAAGCTTTGGCAGTCCTACAAGCCATGCATTGGCCGTCGACTTGGAGTTCCATCGGGTTCATTTTCGAAATTGACGCAAAGGTTGTTGTGGATGCACTTAACTCTTGGGATGAAGTCAATTCCGAGTTGGAGATATCATTGGTCGTATACATATCATTCTTCATGACCACGAGTTCTTCTCTATCACTACCATTAGGAGACAAGTGAATCGGGTGGCTCACGCTCTTACCCAACTGTTCCGTTTCTTTTCTTGTCTTGTTACGTTTTCTAGTTTACCGCCTTCTATTTCTTGTTGTATTAACGATGTTTGCTCGATGAAATCCCATTAATTAATATTAGATGTCTTTTGTTTAAAAAAACGTTTATGATTTATGAAAATTCACACAGTTCATTCTCTTCAAGTTAATTAAGTCTTTCACATCTTTCTCATTTTTTATATGAAGATATTTTTTCATAAAAGAATTCCAGGCTTCCTTTATTTTCGAACATGTATTCTTTTGTCTCATGAGAGGAGATCGAGATCGAGATCGATGAGGGTGTCATTACTTAAACAAGAGATTAGGGCATACTTTGGTTTAAAGGGTAATTTTGGAATTATGAAAATATTAAATGCCATTTATTAAACACCATTCATTTATGATGAAATGTTTAAATCCTTCAATCTTCCATCTTAAAAAAGATTATACCAAACAAGGAAATGAAATTTAGTTAATAGAATTCAACATTTCAATTTTATCAAATTTCATTGGAATTTGCGAACCAAATACAATAATAATTAGGGTTGGTTTTTTATATATAATTAATTGGTTATATATATAAAAAGTTATATACATATTTGGCGGACGGATTGGTCCAAACCACCCAGGAAAAACCCCAAATCGCAAACCAGACCGGACCACCCGGTTTGACAAATTTTCAAACTAGACTGAACCGCCAGATCACTCGAACCACCAAAAACAGTTCAATTTAACTTGGTTCGACCGGTTTGAGCGATCCAACGATTTATTTGAACACCCCTAAATATGATAGTTGTTAAATACCGTCTTAGGTCCTCCTACCAATATTGCTAAGATATTTTTTTCCTGAAAAGTAACATATACATATGGTCATCAATTATAATTTAACGAAATTTAAATATTAGGTCATCCACTATGGGAGACTCGATGGCTTCGGCTTAGCCATCAGGTTGATCGGCAACATCATAGTGGTTGCTTGGGTTCCAGCACCCCCACCCCCATTCAGTTTTTAGAAGCCGAGAAGCATCCCTCCACCCCTTCCCCCCCCCCCCCCCCCCTCCCTCTTCACCTCTCTATCTCTATCTCTTTTATTTTTTATTTTTTTTTATTAACTATTTAAGGTAGTGAAAAGTTGATATAATAATTGATGTGACAATTAAGTTTATTGGATTCATGGTTGATGGCCTTATTTTTGTTAATAAATCCTATATTAGCACATGATGAAAGATGGATTGTAGAGGGTGTATAAATATTGGGGGTGGCGTGTTCGTTTATATATTTACCGGCTATATCCGGTGGCAACGCGGCATCCCGCGGACTGCTTCAACTATATTTGTAATGTAATGCTTGACTTTAAGTAGTACCTACAATATTAATGACTCATTATGTTGTATTTAATAATATCTTTTTACTATATATTTTGTTTCCATTGAAAATGCAAAAAGGAAAACGTAGGCAATTTTGTACGCACTTGCATTTGCATAGTTTAAAAAATAAAAAATTATTTAACAAATGATTAAATAACTATTAAATTATTTAATAAATAAATTAGAAAATTACTTAATGCTACAATCTTTCAACCATTTTTCTAATAACTATAAATAAATTAATAAGTAATTACCAACTGTTTGAATATAATTAAAAGAAAAATATAAGAAATTTAGAGAAAAATGTATAATAATTTCATAAAAGGAAAATTGCTTTAACTAAGAGCATCCATAATTGAGGTACTTTATGAGGTTTTTCATAGGGTTTTTACAAGAACCTTCACAGTGAGACAGAAGTTTTTGACCAGTCACAGGTTCTTATTAGAACCCAAGTTATTGTAATAGTTTTCTTTTTTGTTATATAATAGTTTACATAAATAAAAATTATATTATAAATAAATAGAGGGATGTGAAGTTTTTGTAAGAACCTCCATTATAGAGTTTTAAGAAGGTTCTTGGTTTTGTGAGATTACAGTGACGTGGTAGAAAAAAATATGGTAAGTGAGGTTCTTGGAGATCTCACCATTGTGGATGCTCTAATTACTCAACTCATTTTGATCTAGTTTTTTTTTTTGGCTATTTTTCTCTTGTCTCTATCCAAATATCATTACATCCGTAAATTCTAAGTATGTTTTTAAAAGAATTATATCTAAGTCTACAATATTCTCTGCTCAAATGGTTGCTATGGTCTGTTTTGATGCCTTGAAAGCCTTCGATTTGCAATCTAGATTTGTTCACAACTCGTAAACACTCAGAATGCATTCGATGCTTCCTAGTTCGACGTAGATACACTATAATTCGTTTGACTCCAGCAGCTGGAGCAGAGGCTGGTCGTGCTATTCTTTTTTCTCTTTCTGGTTGTTGGTCGATTGTATCTTCTTTTGGTGTTGTGCAACTTCGGTTTGTCAACTTTGTGTTTTACTGGATGGTAGCTTTGTATTTTTTTTTTCTCTTTCTCTCCTTGGTTTGGTGCTAGACTCTCTATGCTTTCTGATTTTGTAGTATTATATGCCTATATGATGTCTTTGCTGATAAAAAAAATAATTACGAACTTAGTCTGTAAAAAAAATTATTTTATTCTTTTGTAAAGAAAAATAGATCAAATTTATTTTTCTAATGATTTTTAGTTAGATTTATAAAGAAAAACTAAGATTTATAAATATTAAATATTATGAAACTTGGATAAAAATAATTGAGAAATAACTAAAAAGTTAACTTAAGTATATAAAATGACTAGTTAAATAAATTTTTCCTAAACATAAAAAAAAGCATAGGTTTTAAAAATTGTTGTGATTTTGAAAAATTGATGTTAAATATATACGTGTAAATTTGGGTATGGGTATTCGGTCTGACACGTGTCCTCGTATGGTTACTTGGACCACAAGCACTGACCCTTCTACGCACGCCACTCCACATGTCAAACTCTGGGCCCGCCATTCTTTGACTTTTCCTTAACGTTACTACTTTTTCGGGATTTTGGCACAAATGCCCTTAGGGGCACCCCCCATTTGGTTATATGCCCCTTCTCTCTCTCATTTTGCAGCGTATACCCCTGCCGTGCAACTATAGGTGCGTTATAACGCACCTATAGCTAAAAGACAAAAAAAAAAACCTTTGACTGCCAATAGTCAACAAAAATGGTGACGGTCAAAGTCTCTGGTGCGTTATAACGCACCTATAGTTGCACCGTTATGGGTGCGTTATAACTCACCATTGAGTTGCGCCGTTAAAGAAGCGCTTAACGCACCATTTTTGTTGACTATTGGCAGTCAAAGGTTTTTTTTTTTGTCTTTTATCTATAGGTGCGTTATAACGCACCTATAGTTGCGCGGCAGGGGTATACGTTGCAAAATGAGAGAGAGAAGGGGCATATAACCAAATGGGGGGTGCCCCTAAGGGCATTTGTGCCAAAATCCCCTACTTTTTTCTTATAAAATAATAATTTTTGTATTTATTTTATGAAATAAACTACAATTTGGTCCCCATAGGCCATACAAATATTTGAAATTTGGTCATTAGGCTTTAACAACTACATTTATTGTATTTAATCTTTATTGTTTATATTTTATTTAAAATCATACTTAGTGAATTTCGTTATATTGGTTTGTCAAATAAGAGGAATTTATATCTTTTCACTTTTTTTTTGTTTTATTTTAGGATCAAAATTGCAGGTGATTTTTTCTTTTATACTTGTTTCATATGAGTAAATAACACCGTTGGTCCTTGTGGTTGGATCAAAATTTGGATATGGTCCTTATTTTGAAATAAGTAGACCAAGGATCTTAGGCACGATTGAAAGTAGTGAAGGGTTTCAAGTAATCGCAAGCATCCTAAGGAGTAAGAAATCCGATGCCAACCTAATGTTTAAATGCATATTTAGTAGCACTAGATGTTGTACAATTATATTCCACAAAATTGGAGTTTAAGTGAAACCGTGTTTAAATGCATATTTAGTAGCACTAGATGTTGCACAATTATATTCCACAAATTTGGAGTTTAAGTGAAACCGTAAGACTCTCTATTAAGTATTAAATGTGGTTACTTTACTAAACAAGTTACTATGAGCGAGTCTCCAGCTACATCAAAACATGTTATGTTAAAGATATAGATGTTTAAGTACGCCATTAACTATTGGCTGGCCCAATAACTTCGAGTTCATTTAAAAACCATGGTGGAAGTTATTGGTAGTCTATGACTTGAGGCTTATAAGGAGCTTACAAGTTCTACTTTCTATCCATGTGGGACGGGTTGTTACATGTTGGTCCTAAAAGATTACAATATAAACAAATTAGTTATAAATAGGATGAGAAAAATAATTTCAAAGTTTAACACTAATTTCTATTATTAACGAATCACTTTACAATTCAATAATTGCAAAGTTAAACAATAGATGTGTAAGTGATAAATTTCCCAAGCAATTTATACCATTGACAACATATATTAACCCAAATCAATCTCAAAATGGTTAACATACTTAAGATCCGTTTACCCAACGCGTATCCATTAAGAACTTATTGTTAAGAGTCAACCCTCACACTTAATTTACCGTAGTATTTTAGTTCATTAAAACATCATATGCAAACCTTTTTATCAGGTAAGTGCTTACCAGGAAAAAGTCATCACTCTCACTTACCAGGTAAAAACTGTATGCACTTGTCCATAGAAGTGATTTGTAACACACACACACACACACACACGTGCATATATACACATGTGCATAAAACAAAAAAACAACAACTTAATTTAGAAGTGCATACCCTCCAGATGAAGAGCTACGATGGTTCTTTAGTTTTTCGTTTTTTAGGTCTTCCCATTGAATCTCCTTCCCTTCATTCCTCTCTCTCTCTCTATATATAAATATATGTGTGTGTGTGTGTGTGTGTGTGTGTGTGTGTGATTTCATATGCAAACTACTGTTAGAATACAAACAATGCAACCCACCCGATTAGCACAGAGTAAAGCAAATCAACGGTCTAGATGAAAAATATGATATTTTTTGGACATAAAGAAATTATTTTATTTTGATATTCTATAAAAACAACCATGGATGGCATATCAGTTTATTACATTCTCAATTTGAATTAAGAAATATTTTAAAGGAGTAAATCCCATGTCGTATTAAGCTTCCATTCGTTTGTACCACCGATCGCTGGAAAATTGAATGGAGATGAACCATGATGAAATAGGAGATGAACAAAAAGGAAAACGGAGATGAAGCAATATGAAAACGGAGATGAAAGGAGAGAAAAACAAAGATGAACCGAGATGTAAACAAAGATGAATCGATATGAAAAAGAAGATGATCCGATATGAAAATGGAGATAATATAAAGATTTGAGAAAGGCTTTAAAAAATAGAGCTTATGGTGCAGCGGTAATTAGATATGACAACATTAATAATAGTTAAAGAAAACCAAAAATAGATCATAAGTATAATTACCTTAAATAAATTGTTACACAAAAAACGACATAAGCACCTTTAGAATAGAAAAAATTGAAAATAAAGATAGAAATTCACGTATTAGTCCATTTTGGTTTGCAAAAGTTGGTAAATTCAAAGTTATTTCTAAATGAATGCTCTCGTATATATTTCAACGTATAAATGCATATAAATGGAGAGTTATTAAGGTATTTTTCAGGGTTTTTTTTCTCTTTTTTGAGGTTTTCCATTTTAATTATAAACCATGTATTTAGTGTGAACTTGTGAGCCATATTCTAGTTGTTTAAATTAGACCTGGCAAACGTGTCGTGTCGTGTCGAGTTCGTGTCGGGTTCAAAGTTAAACGGGTTGAAAATGCTTGACCCTAACCCGACCCGTTTAATAAACGGGTTGACCCGCTTAACCCGTTTAACAATTATAAGATAAAATTCAAAAATTAAAATTTCACAAAAGTTTAGGAATCCAAATTTTATTATTCAAACTTATAAGATTGAATTAAATCCATTAACATTATTATATTAAAAATCTAAAAAAATCGTAAATTAGTACAAATGTAGAAAGAAAACTTTGTATATATACAGAAACTTACACACACATATGTATAAACGGGTTAGTCGGGTCATTTTCGAGTTGATATGTCTGACCCTGACCTTACCCGTTTAATTTTCGTGTCGTGTCGTGTCAACCCGTTTACTTAAACGGGTTGAAATCTGTTACCCAAACCCGTTTATTTCGTGTCGATTTCGTGTCGGGTTAGCGTGTCGTGTCAGTTTTTGCCAGGTCTAGTTTAAATGCAAAATCGATGATCAAGATTAAATAGATATTTTCTTCAAAAATAACTTACCATTTATAAAAGAATCTATCCATTTAATCTTGACCATTGATCTTGCATATGAACGACTAGAATCTAGTTCACAAGTTCACACTAAAAACATGGTTTACAAATGAAACTCCATCTATTTTACAAACCAATTTCAACCGTCCAACAAGCGTTAATGAATATATGGATTCATAAGAGCATCCACAATGAAGGTTCTTCTTGGAGTTTTTACAAGAACCTCCACTGTGGGACAGAAATTCTTGCATAGGAATAGGTTCTTATTGAAACCAATGTGCTTGAACAAGAACTCAGGTTCTTGTAATACTTTCTTTTTTTGTTATATACTAATTTACATAAATAAAAATTATATTATAAATTAGAAAAGGGATGTGAGGTTTTTGTAAGAACCTCAATTGTAGAATATAAAAAAGGTTCTTACTTTATTGAGGTGACAATGATGTGTCAGAAAAAAAAAATATGGCAAGTGAAATTTTTAGAAGTTCTACCACTGTAGATGCTCTAAATACATTGATAGTTTCCAATTATAAAGTGTTGATGATAACTAATGATCTTCAATTACCATCTATAAATATTGAAATCATAATAAATGAACTTTCACTATTTCTATAAAATACACTAATTGATTGTTTTGTAATATATGCACTACTTGCAAGGTGTGTATTTGATTTGCTCCCCCCCCCCCCTCTCTCTCTCTATATATATATATATGTATGTATATATCATATACATACATAGAGGAAAGTTCAAATGTGAACCACTTTTTGGTTGTGAACGTGAGGACAACCGATAGCGCGACACGTGGCGGAGACTAGTTAACAAAGGCGACTTTGCGTGTGCCCCCCCAAATTTAATGACCTCCCATGAATCGCGCCTAGTCATCTGCCGTGAACCTGACGTGACGCCTAGTCATCCGCCACGTGTCGCGCTCTCGTCTGTCCTCACATTCACAACCAAAAAGTGGTTCCCATTTGAACCCACCCCCTACATACATATATATATATATATATATATATAACATACGCATACATAAATATAAATATAATTTTATCAAAATATTTATATTGCGATGGTTAACGGTTTGGGTTGAGTTCAAATTTTTTAACCTAATTTCAACTCTTCTAGTTAATGGTTTGATGGTTTAACAAGTCGAGTTTAACTGAGTAATGGTAAGTAAGGTTTTGCGGGTTTACGATTTTTCATACACTCCTAATTAAAGGATTAAAATAAATCATTGTGTGTAAAGAGGTCTAAATTCCACTAAAATTTTAAACAAAAAATGAAAAAAAAAGAAATATGTATTTAAGGATTTTTTATTTTTAGAATGGAAAAGAGAAGAGAACACTAGTAACGTTGTAAATTGTCTGATCTGAAATGAAAGTCACCGGCCATAACCTTTTGTCCTGCCCTTTGTTGTCTCAGAAAGCGCCGGCGGCAGCAATTCACGCGCCTGTCTGTGGTGGTCCCACTGCAACTCCATTTTTTCTTTGTGGGGCCCATCCTCATCACGTGTTTCAATGCTACTGGCATGGTCCCCACTACTCTCTTCTCTTTCTCTTTTAAAGAGCATCGATTGTGTGATTTAAATCATTTAATGAGAAGTTTTCAAAAAGGAAAAAATATATATATATTCTGGTGCATTTGATTGTGTAAAAGGTTAAGAATTTATTTTTTTTTAACCATTTGAAAATTAAAGTAATTGCTTCTAACATATTTTTTTCCCAACTTAATTAAATAACCATCATCTTTGCGTTGGTCGTTACCGTCCCGGGCAGATATCGGAACAAGTGTATGGGAGTTGCTTTTGGGCGGATAACCTCTTGGGACCAAAGATGAAAAACAAGTGGGGGGCTACTTTGTTTGGATGGGATGATTACATCTTGGGCGGACTAATTTGTTGAATTTCTACTCAGGGCGGCTACTATGTGGGCGGATAATCTCACATGGGTCGCCCGCGGTGGGTTTTCTTGGCCAGGACAGTGGCCATCGGCCTGAATTTCGATATCCGCTTGGGGCAGTAACAGTGGGGGGCAGAGATGATGGTTATTTGTTTAAGTTGGGAGAAAATGGGTTAGGATGGGTTACTCTATTTTGCAAATGGCTAGAAAAATTAAATTTGCTAAAAAGTTTCCAAGATTTTTATAAAAAAATTAAAACTTTTAAAAACATGTTTGATTTATTCGATTTTTTTTAGAGTTTTCTATGATTTTTTTTCTAACTTTTATGTAAACTTTAAAATCTGATTTAGTAGTTTTTCAACAAGTTTAAACCCGTTTTCTAGATTTATAAATTGGAAAATGAAACTCCACAATACTCATTCTTCTAAAATTTTAATACAAAAACTTGAAAAATGAAAATTCAACTTTATTTTCTGTAAACATTTTTAGGAAAATGTAAACAATTTTTCACAACCAAATACATTTTAAAAAAATTAGAAAATGTGTTTGATTGAAACAGTGGAGTTTCATTTTCCATTTTAGAAAAAATAGACATTTAGAAAATTATAAAAAACCACTGAAATTAGTTTTCTAATTACACAAAAAATGGAAAAGATAACTTTCGTTTTCTTGAAAATTATTAAAAATTGAATGAACCAAATAGATTTTCTAATTTTTCATTTTTTTCGAAATTTTTTAAAAAAAAAACTAGGAAATTTTCAACAACCAAAAACACTCTTAGTTTTCCATACTTTTTTTTATTAATAAAGTTTACTTGAATTTAACAAGGATTTTTGTCATAGGATATTGTTTGATAAAAATAAGTTACTTCATAAATTAAACTTTTTTTTACTATAACTCTAATTAATATTAAACTAATAATAATTATTAACTAAAAATAAATTTTAACTTTTAGCAATTAAAGTTAATCAAAAAATTATTAAATAATTTTAATTGTGAGTTATATTTATTAATTATATCAAAGAAATTTATTATTATTTTTAATTATATTAATAAAATAAATATATATATAACAATTTTAAAAATATTTATTTAAGTAATATAGAATTAAAGTTATACTTATTTTCTTCATAAATAATTGAGTTAAATGCAAATTTGGTCCTTGTGGTTTACATAAAATAACGAGTAAGGTCCTTGCAAAGAATCTTTAAGTAAGAGTATTCTTATGTTTTCATTTTTATAAAGGATATGGTTCTTTCTGATAACACCGTCAATTAGAGTGATATTAGTGAGGAGTAGGGGTGTAAACGAGCTGAGTCGAGCCGAGTATCAGGTAGTTCGAGTCGAGCCGTTAGTATCTCGAGTCGAGTTTTTTTCGAGTCGAGTATTGACCGGGTTCATTCGAGTCGAGTTTTTAACCGAGTTTTGACCAAGTCGATTTCGAGTAGCTCGCGAGTTTTCTTGTATTAAGCCGAGTCGAGCCGAGTATCAGGTAGTTTGAGTCGAGTAGTTGGTATCTCGAGTCGAGTTTTGACCGGGTTCAGTCGAGTTTTGACCGGGTTCATTCGAGTCGAGTTTTGATCGAGTTTTGACCGAGTCGATCTCGAGTAGCTCGCGAGTTGTCTCGTCTCATTTACACCCCTAGTGAGGAGTAGTTTAGTCAATCAACATTCTATTCAATCTACTTTAAGTTTGATAGCAAATTTGGTTATCACCATATCTACCTTTCACCTTCTCTTCACATTTGTGAAGAGGCTTCTGAAACTTCTATTCATCGTATGATGTATCACAAGGTGCAATATTGTTAGCGTAGTTCGGGATTCGAGTATGAAATGATGAGGGCTAGACTAGATACCGCATGGGAAATACTTTGCAGGAGATCTTAGACTTTCAATGAGACGATTCTTTCTTACCTTGGCTTAAAAGAATTAGGCAAACAACTATTTTGTAGCACTCCTCGATTTAAAAATAGTAGAAAATTTATAACTTTCAAAATTATTCAACTTAAATCAACTCTAATAGTAAAATACTTAAAAGTTTACAAAGAAAAAAATGGAACACATGATAAGCATCAAAGTCAAACATACAATTTAACCCTTGTCAACCCCATTTCTAATCATGTAAAAGTATTGTAAAAGATACCAAGTCTTTGGAGCAGAAGCCTCCATTTGGACTAGAGCCAAGAACAGAAACAATTTAAATAAAGATCGAGTAACCAAAAGACGGTAATGGAGAGGCAGAGCCTTTTGCCCTTTTGTGAAGATTTGCTCAATTGACTAACTCCACTTTCTCTCTACGTGTTATCTCCTATCACGACATGCCATGAGCCACGTCAATCTAAAGCGGTTAGAAACCTTTACACGTCGGTGCTTAGCATTGGCCAAAGCCTTGACTTTGAAGATCCCATGCTATATATAAGAGGTTTAGTTTGCTATGTAATTATCCTTCAAGCACTTTACATTTTGAGAGAGTTGGATTTTTGAGAGATTCTCACAACAGTCTACACGTGTTCTTGGTGTAATTCGTATTCTTAGAAATCTATTCAATACATTATTATGGTGGCTACAGTTACCCTTTGTACTTTTTTTTATCATTATTCATTGTTTATAGTATTCTATTTAATATTGTTCTGCTTTCGCTTATTTAAATCTAAAATATCATTTAATTCGTATTAGAGGATATGGGATCACCATCCGTTGACAAAATTAGAAAATGTGGAGGGTTACTAAACCATATCCTAAAAACCGGATGATACCTCTAAATCCATCCTACCGAAACCACTTACAAGTTTCAAACGCCACTAGGTACGTGACTACACATTCGATAAAGTACATAGTCTAGGCCATGACCCAGGGTTCTGCGCTAGGTCACATGATTGTTTTCCACATTTTCTCTCATTTAGATCCTTAATAGTTCATCTATGATAAGTAAATAAAACATTATTAAAATTCCATTATAAGGGTCAAACAATCACTAAAAACATGAACAAGTGAATTAAAAATTCACGCGTGTTACATATTTGGGCTACGACTTACCAGTTTCGAGGACACTACAAGCCTACAACAACTAAGCTTTCAACAAAAATTCATCAACGCTTGCATAACTGTCCTCTGAGGAATAAGTACAGGTCGAGAAGATTATGAAATGGATCCATTATGCATACTAGTGGAGCTGTGGATTGTCAAACCAAATCGTTTGTCTTTTTTCATGTAACTTTCATTGGCTATAAACTTTGAGTTTTTTGTTTTGTCGTTGCATCCTACTCATTGCTACTCTTGGTTATTAAGTGGGTTTTTCTTCTCATGTTTGTTCCCCTCTTAGTTCTATATCTCAGTTTTTCTCTTCTTTGTTTTAAGGGAGGGACTTATCTTTTGTTTTGATCTATTTTTTGACTTAATAACATGTTAGTCTTTCAAATAGAGAAAACCACCTATTGCTCATGTCCTTAATTTATCAACTATCACCCCACCTTAGAGAATGTTTATTTAGAACTATTAATTTAATTTTAGAGGATAGATAGCAACCAACTTGGAAGGTTAGATGGTCCCCTGCCTACTTCTCTATACGTGCCATTTTGGCCAATTATTTATACCAACTTTTTGTTTTTATTTTCTTTTTCTATATCTTTCATTAAATTAATCTTCAACAAATAATAAAATGTTATTATTCTACAACTAGACATTTGGTTGAACCGCCAATCCGCCATATCTACTACCGTATCAAATGATGCTTTATTTAAAAACAACATATTGTTTGGATATATTTAACTATAATAAACATATTTTAATAATGCTTGCATTTTCAAATGTCATATATGAATAATAACATTTATCATAGATACTATTATGGTTTTCAAAAAGTTAAAGTAGCATCGTTATTTAAATAAATTATTTAACGTAGACAAATCATTTTAAACGATGGTTGCATAAATGAAAAATCTTTTATTCAAGTATATGACGAAAATTTATTATAAAAAGTGAGGTAATAAAAAAATCTCACCAACTCATAAATAATTCATCAAATCCTTTGAATTTAAAGGGTCTAACAACTATGGCTGGTGGAAGCAACGCACATCTCCTTGAAAGTTGAAAGTGAATCGGGACAAAAAATATTGTTTGGCGGCAATCGACAAACATAAATAAACAACCATTATTATATATTTATATTTATATAATATAATATAATTAATAATATTATATATATTATATATAGGGGTGGGTTCAAATGTGAACCACTTTTTGGTTGTGAACGTGAGGACAACCGAGAGCGCGACACGTGACGGATGACTAGGCGCCACGTCAAGTCCACGGCGGATGACTAGGCGCGATTCATGGGAGGGCATTGAATTAAAGAGGGGGACCACACTCAAAGCCGCCACGTGTCACGCTCTCGGTTGTCCTCACGTTCACAACCAAAAAGTGGTTCACATTTGAACTTTCCTCTCTCTCTCTATATATATATATATATATATATACTCAGGTTCATAAGAGATCAAGTTGTTTCGTGAAACCGGCGAGACCAAGACTTTACACATGAAATTTCACAGCAAAACACTGTGAAGGTAAAAGAAATCGATTTTTCATAGTGAAAACACTGTAAACGTTATGTTTTCGGTGTTTTTCATTGTGCATGTTTGAATTTTTTTATCATTGATCACTTCTAATGTCAATCCCACCCACAAACCGTGTTTGATACGGTTATTGATCAAGTGCATTTAATCTTAATCAGGGCCAATCCTGACGTTTCGGATGCCCATGGCGAAAAGGCAAAAAAATGCCCTTGATAAACATGTATAAAACAAAAATAAACTATTTATAGGGTTTTAGAACCAAGTCATCCGGTCGCTAATTTTATTAAATATATCAGAAATGATATTATGTTTCGTTTGTCGAGCTGTTAAAACCAACAAACATCATCTATGACTTCAATGTTGTTAATGCACTCAATTTTTCTTAAGTTATGGTAGACTACCTAATTGACTTTAATAACTCTACCGTTAGTGAATGAAAAGGAAGACCCTAATGTTGTGTCCTACTTCCATGTCCTCGAGCTTCTAAGGCATTAGCTTCGCAGTAGTATAAGAAGGAGTCAGCGTAACTAATTGTATTAAAATAAGCTTTCAAGTATCAAGTCAAATAGTAAGTAAGCTATTTAGGGGAGACTCTTGCATAAGTACTTAAAGGGATTTAATTCATGAAAGATTACATATTGGTAAGAACACTAAGCAAGGAGAAATGCTCGTATCAAAGTGAAATTGTAAATTGTTTTTTTGACTTTAAGATTACACATACATAAAATAAAATAAATAAAACAATGTAAACAATTATAAAAAACTATCGCATGTAAAAAAGTTAATCATAAAAAGTAAAAAGTATTATTTTATATTTGGTATTAAACACGTTTTTTATATCTTTTTTTTTTATTTCTATGAAAAGAAATGTTAAGTTAAAATAATAAAGAAAGATTAAGGGATAAGATCGGTTATATAAACATAATATGGTTTGTTGACAAAACACTTGCCCTTAGCCTGGTGGTAAGTCGCTACGCTTTTGTTGAGATAATGCTGGGTTCGAATCATGATGTTGACATTAGCGATTATTCTTTTAGGTAGCGTTTGGTACGTAGACAGGATTGGACAGGACTGGACTGGACAGCACTGGACAGGACAAGAGGGTAGGGCAGGACTGGACGGGACAGGACAGGACGTGACAGAACAAATGTCTGTTTTGTGTTTGGTACGCCTAGGACTAAACTGGACAAAACTACACAAGTTCCATAAAAAAATTATTTGATGATTTTATATATCACATAATAGTTATAATTAATACAAATAAAGTAAACTTTATAATTTATAACAAAATTACACAATTTTCATAAATATAAGAGTGCGCACACACACATACACACACACACACACACACACACATATATATATATAAGATTTTTATGTAACTGATGTTAATGGTTATGGTAGAGGTAGAGGTGGTGGCCAACGGTAATACTAGTAGCGATGATGGTGGCGGTGGTCGGTGGTTGTGGAGAACATGAAGATGGTGGATAGTGGTTGTGGTTGTGGAGGTGACCAACAGTGATGGTGGTTGCGGTGGCGATGGACAATTATAAATGTGATAGACGGTGGTGGTAGATAATCGATGGTAGTTGTAGAGGTCGTGGAGGAGGTTGTTGTAGTGGATGAGGAGGTGGAAGTGGCCGATAGTGGCTACCGGTGGCGGCGGTGACCATGACTAGTGGTGGTAAACACTAACCAGGTATTATATTGAAGTTATATATCAAACGAGTGTTAATTAGTAATATATTAGTTTCTGTCTCATTTCTGTCCCATGTTGTTCCACCTATTTTGGTGGAACAAAAAAACCTCACTTTTTGTCCCATGCTGTCCCATCTTGTCCAATTCCTGTCCCTGTCCCATGTCGCACCAAACGTGGGACAGGGAATTTCTGTTCTGTCCCATGTTGCACCAAACATGGGACATGAACTTTTGTCCCGTCCTGTCCTGTGCTGTACCACGTACCAAACGCACCCTTAATATAAAGATAAAAACACCATAGGCTACTGGGCTTGGACTGGTGATGCCCTGGGCCCGTCTGCTGCCCATGGCCGTCACCATCGTGGCAAGGCCTCAGGATTAACTCAACTTCTCATCGAAACTCAACCCTATACATATTACGTATAGACAGTCACACAAGGACCAAATCGTAAACAACAATTGAGTAGATATTCCTTATTGGACTTTGTATTCGCGTTGCAGGACCAAAACCTAGTCCATGGAATGAGACCAAAATCAAGATGGGTTCCTTGATGAAGACCCTCTCCTCAATGAACACCCTCACCAACATTACCACTCACATGGGGTGTTAGGGACCATTATTAAGAAAACAACTAAACTACCACTTATAAAATTGTATTTAATGAAAAAAGTTAACAACTGTATGGAAGAGGGACGAAAACCATTTGAATTGACAAATGTGAGGGACAAATATGTTAAAACAAACTTGAGGGACGAAAATCGTTGAAAGTGACAAACGTTATGATCCAAAAGCGAACTTTTTGCCCGTTTCTATAATATTTAAGGTTTCTAAATGAATTACGTTACTTATATAGATTTTTATGTAACATGTATATTTGTGAATTTAGACACAAGAACAAGAATGACTCTTCTTTTATAGAGTTGGATTCTTTTGTAAGAGCATCTCCAACAACATTGCTAAAATAGAAAAAATGGAGTTTTTTCTTTCTAAATTGCTCCAACAGCATTGCTAAATCAATTGCTAAAATAGAAAAAAGTGATGTTTTCTCTAAATATAGAGAAATCTCTAAAACCTCCAAATGAGGAGAGAGAAACATTATTTTAATGATTTCCACTAATAGCATAATTAGTTGTTTAAAGGTTTTTAAAAAGTTTATTGGGAGAATAAATATGATGTATATTTTAATAATATAAGTGATGATAAAATCTGTAAAATAGAAGAGCTGTTGGAGATGGAAAAGAAAAGTTTTAGAGATTTTGATGTTTCATTCTCTATTTTAGAAAAACGTATAGCAAAGTTGTTGGAGATGCTCTAATTGTTTTGATTTCTCCAGACAAACCATATTTAAATCAAACTATTACCTTAACAACATAAAAATAAGGGCTTGCTTTTGATTGTGTGAAAGTAAATTTGTAGAAAAGGCTTCATTCATGATTATTCTCACATTTTTTGTGAATTTTATTATGCATAGTAATTACTAAGATGGAGTGCTAAAGTAGGCTATAACACACGTCATGCATGCATGAATGAGGTTTATTACTATTAATTAATAACCAATAATTAATAACAATCATGATTAAATGCACCTTGATAATTTTATTTATACTCTTTTTCTCTCTCTTAATACGGTAATTTTGGTTCAGTAGTGATTAACCATATTCTTGGGAACTACTTTTTACTTTTGTTTTTCTAGACTACAATATTTCATTAAGACCCTGAATTATCAATCATTATATATATATATATAGAGAGAGAGAAAAGTTCAAATGAAAACTCATTTTTCATTGTGAACGTAAGAACCACTAAAATCATGTCACGTGACAATATTCACTCTGAATATCATGCATTATTCAGAGTGAATAAAGACACCTAAGCTTTATTCACTTTGAATGATGCATGTATTCAGAGTAAATATTGCCACGCGACGTAATTTTAGTGACTCTCACGTTCACAACCAAAATTGAGTTCATATTTGAACTAACCCTATATATATATAATAGTTTACTATACATATGAATTGTTTAAAATTATAACACGATAGTAGCAATGATGTAGGTATAAGACATTTGCTTATGATGTGACACATTTATATAAACAAGCGATGGTTCGAGTCTAAAAATTACAGCATGTTAGTTGTAATTCATTTGAAGAACGATCTTATATTGAATACTTACTAAATGAACCACCTAATAAGCGATCATTATATAATTGGTTCATCTCTTACATAATACATTTGAAATATATGGCAGTATGGGCCGACTTTAGGAGTTATAAACTCTTTTTTCCCCCTCACAACACAACCCCTATAAGGTCACAAGTACCCCACCCTCCCAACCACACTGCCACATCAGCTGATCTTCAACCCTCCCATTAACTTTCTAGAATTATCTCTGATTTACCCAACCCTCCCACACACAACACATACAAAAGATTCGGTGTGGCATACCTGCTCAAGCTCCCAACCCGCCTAGCAGCGTACCAGCAGCCCGCTCAGCCCGTCAGCCCAACGGGTTGGAAGCCGCTCAACCTGAGCACCCGCTACTTAGGGCCTAAGAACTATGTTGGTTAAAGAAAAAGATAACATAAAAAAACTTGAATCGATGCCTTAAATGTCAAAAGAGATATAAAAAGCTAAATAGGTGAGTTGATTTTATGAGGCGATTTGTCCTTTAATGGAGCTACAAAGAAAAACAAATTGTCGGCTAATCCTATTTGTACTTCATCTCATGCGATGGGTACAACTCTTATATGCACGATTATGCTGCGTGACAAATTCTTGATTTTTGGGTGATTTGAATTTGAATGATGTGTGAATAATTAGCAAAGTTTTGGATTTATTAGTATCATTAATTGCTTTTGTGTTCATGCAAAAATATCATAATATTATTTTATTAATCTTTTCAAGAATTTTAAAGGAAAACCCTTTTTAATATACACAAAAAAAAAATTGTAGCTTTTTTTTATTTGTAAAACTCAGAATATCCAACCAACTATTTTACTTTGGATGGTTAAATCTCTTAACTATTATTTTGAAAGAAAAAGCCATTAATCATTTTCTTTTTGAAAGGTTAAGTCAATAAACTATTTTATTAATTAAAAAAATTATTGAACTTTCTTATTTAAAATATTAAGTTATGAACAAATTTTTCAATAAAATAAAGCATTGAACTTTTAGAAATTTGTTACATACACTCTTTTAATCCAAAGGTTTTCTTACTTAAAAACATTCATGGTCGTTTATATGTAGACTTTTTTTTATTTTTGCTATAAAGATGAATGTAATCAATTTTTAAAAGTTCGATGACTTATTCATTCAGAAAATAGTATTTAAGTACTTAATTATTCAAAAAGTAATATTGAAGGACTTAATTATTCAAAAAAAAAAAGTATAATGATTTTTTCATTTTAAAAAATAGTTCAGGAATTTAGGAGTCGTTTGCTAAACATTTACCCAAGTAAGCACTTACAGGTATTATATTATCACTTACCTTCGATCCTTACTAATTGAGCATGAAAACCATCCAGAATCTTACCTGTTAAAAATCATAACCAGAATCAAAAGTTTTACCCGGTATAATATACTTGCTTTTCAAAAAAAAAAAAAAAATCCATATAACTCTATCCGGCCCACCAGCAAAACCAAGTATCTATCCAATTAAAGCCCAATTAGTTATTAAATAATATTTTCAACAACTTTATTTTTTATTATTTTTTTTACGGTAAGTTAACGTGCACACACGTTCTAGCGGTATCGGGTCTTCTTACGGGCAATCCCACTAATCCGCTGCGACCCGGCTCAACCTATGGCTCAACCCGACTGGCAGGTTTTAGAGGCCCTATGGACCAACCCGAACCGGTCCCAAATCCAGCCCCAAAGGACCATACGGATATCGCAGGAAAGATTAGAAAAGTTAATATAATGTACGTAATATATTAAAAGTTCGAAATCAAATATTAAACCGTACCTCTATTTTCTATTTCTTGTTGGTTGAGGTATAGAATGAGACCATCAGAGTGAGTGGTCCCATGAGTTATTTTCCCATGTGATCTTATCCATTATTTCTATGACATGAGACCGAAAATGATATCATCATAATAATAATGATCATGTACATGATCATGATCATCACCATGATCTTACATACTTCATTACTTCCTACTTGTTTGGGTTTCACATAGATATAACCATTTGCCCTTTGAGGAAAGATAACATTACAAAATTACAATATTTAATGAAAACAAGTTAAGACCATCCGCGGCCGACTTGTTAACACCAATCGGCAAGGTGTTTTGCCGATCAGCACCATCGGCTACATCGCCGTGGTCCATCGGCAAGCACCAAAATCGGTACCCCCATGCCGACTTGTTAGACTACCCCACCCCACCCCACCCTCTCTCTCCTTTCTCTCTATCTTTTTTTTTTTTAATTAATTATTTAGATTGATATGAGTGTGGATGAATTGGTAAAGATTGGTAAGGTTTTGGTAAGATAGTGGAAAGCTGATATGGCGAACAGATACCAATGCAAGAGGTGTTACCACTGTGGATGGTCTGATAATAGCTACATGAATTATAATTTATATTATTTTCTTGGAATTTTAAGAAATTGAGTAGGAAAAGGATTGAAGTGAAGATAGTAATGGGATGATCACTCTTAAGATATGTATCTAGTTTGGGGATAGTTTGTACAATTTAATGCACAAAGGCCCTAAACATTGCTATCAGAATGTACAAATAGAAACCTATTACCAATATATAAGAAAATGGATTTAAGAAATGTTTAATGTATCAATCAGATAATAATTAATGCAAACCAATATCGATATGAAATAATAAATAACGCAGAGATTTAATGTGTTTCCACTATGTAAGATATTGTACATTTGTAGGGGAAGATGAAGCTTTTGTGTTGGTAATCAAACAAGGGAACAAATGCTATAAGGTTTATTATTATTAGGATATTAAGGTAAAACCCTCTTATATGCACTTCTTAAATTTGCTGCAAAAATAGTCTAGGAAGAGTTAGGGCCAAGAACAACCATAACCTTAGCCTAACGACCGATAAAAACCTATCATATGCATATATGCAACGCTAAGGTTGCATAAATTAGGGTCACATATAAGTTGTTTGGTGGCAAAAATACTCACAAGTAAAATATGGCACAATAGTGGTGCAAGTGTACATCATGCATGGAGTTCACTTACAAGTAATATGATAGTAAGATACCAAAAACCGTACTTACATGGACCGGACTTACTAAGAAATAGAGATTTCCACAAACTTTTGGTGCAAAGTTAGATTTTATAAAGTTGGTTGTTTTTAAGAGAATATTGGTAATTTAAAATAACAGGTGATAAAAAGTGGGTACGAGTGTAATCTTTCCCCGAGAGTATAACAAAACTTAAATGCTTGACAAACTCGGTCACAATATAATTCCACATGA
The DNA here is from genome assembly GCA_030169165.1 of Centaurea solstitialis. Lineage (NCBI taxonomy): Eukaryota > Viridiplantae > Streptophyta > Magnoliopsida > Asterales > Asteraceae > Centaurea > Centaurea solstitialis. The sequence continues at coordinate 56,446,900 of CM058044.1, read as the reverse complement.
TTTTCTCCTTTAGAAGCTACGTATGTAGGTTATGCTTTTGTCATAAAAGATCCATAAATGTTAACTTTCGGTTTGCAAACCTTACTAAGTAGATCTCAAAGATTTTAGTATAAATTCATAAATAACTTTATGCCCAAGATTTTAGAGAAACATGACAACCACATATCTTATAATATACATACCTGATGAGGCCATTGTGTTAGTAAGCATACCGTAGGATGAAACACGAAAACCTTCAACCGGTAATTGATTTCTCTCTTCTTCCCTTTACCTCTATAATGAGTTGTGATATTTCTGATGATTGAATTGATGGAATTCAATCTCTTATTTATAGGTGAAGAGAGGACCAATTACCTAAAATACATTGTTGTTTATCTTCCATCAAGATATTCATAATCTTAATTGTATTAGGATTTATCTCCTTACCAAATTAATAATCAATGAATTTGGTATGTTAATAATCAATCAATTTAGTATATTCCAAAAATAAAGATAATTACCATTGACCATATTAAGATACTAAAATATAATTATCTTACATTTAGCTCTGCCAATATGAAGAAATGCCCATATCTTTATGACACACCAAATCGACTGACATTTGAACCTTAGTGTAATTATGAAAAAACCCATATCTATATGTGATTATTGAAGAACTTCTCAAAACTCTTTGCATCACTTAAGTCGTATTGCGAATTTGTCCATATCTAGGTCAAAGATATAATATCAACACATATAAGTGATCGGCTTTTCATTATTGAGTTAAAGTTTCAACTTAAATGACCAAACTCAATGTTAACAAAATGTGGTAACACCCAATTGTTACATTTTAATCTCTCGGGTTTAGCTCACACTTGCACCTATTGGGGAAGGGGGTGGGGGTAGCTACTACTCATAAGTGAAGACTTAATGAAAGAAAAGAAATAAAATTACAACTAGCTAAAGGAAAATGCAAGAGTAAAATGATGCTTCTCAACTACTAATCCACCTCCAATCATAATACATGAGAACAAAAGGGATGAAAGAGATTCCCTTTATATAGTAAAAGAGAACAAAAAGGATGAAAGAGACTTGAGGGAGAAGAAAGGACATTTCTTGGTTTGTCTTCTACCCCAAGTTAGCCCCATCTTATTTGTATCCTTTTTCTTCACTTGTATGAGATATTCAAGGCCATCCTTGGTCCCATTCTGCTACATTATTCACCGAATTGGTAATAAAAATTTCCAGGAAAATCTTTTGGCGCAAACGTACAACTGCTCGCCATAGTGGTGTATCAGTTCCAAAAAAGACACATATACTAATCAAAATACAAAATTTTATCCTCAACAAAACTCTAACTTAAAATAAGTAAATACAAAGGGGAAAGAAAAAAGACATAAAGGAATGACACACACCAAAAAGAATAAAAATACACTAACAAAGTGTAAATAACACTCAAAATAACAGTTATCATTGCACGCTTACCAGATTCGTGCCTAACTTTTTGTCACATGAAGATCACACCGAGAACATAGATGAACATAAGTTTGCAGAATTTGGTCGTGACCACAAGTCACCTGCAAAGTCGCAAGAGTTGCGTGCATATGGTATCATCATAATTCAACATCTTGTTTTAAAGGCATTCAAATGTATTCTTTTTTTTTTTTTCAAAACTATTATACAATGATGTATGTATGTATATAGACACATACGTGTGCTCTTTCTTTCTCTCTCTCTCTCTCTCTCTCTCTCACACACACACACACGCACATACAAAGAAAGAGGTTCAAGTTAGAATCACAGGTAGTTTGAGGATTAAGGAACAAATTCTTTAATGTATACTCATTGTTCAATATACTTATTGACAAAATACGAATACAAGTGAATTTATTCATTAATGAATATACTCATTGACAATATACAATTATATAGTGTATTATGTATATTTATCATTGAATATACTTTATAGAGTAAGTCTACTTGTTCTCAAATTACTTGCATTTTCCACATAAACTATCTCACATATATAGGAATGGCAATAGGACGGGTTCAAGACAAGGTAGGCTATTTGTGTCTTTAAATAATAGTTATTCTTTTATATTAAATTTAATTGTACAATAATAAACTATTAAACTTAATCAATCATCTAAAATATTATTAAGTTTTAGAACTAAATCTCATTATTCATTCATAGAGTCGATTTTCAATCTACAAGTCTTTCATAATCACTTTCCAATAGGTAATCATTTTATTTTGTTTAGGGGTTGTTTGGCAGTTGCTGAATGGTTTGATGCTGGATGATTAAGTGGTCAGAATGATTAAGAGGCTCTTATGATATGGTATAAAATGAAATATGGTAGTTTGGTAATCGTTAAGCATGAAATCAGAACTCTGAATGGATGTAATAACCAAGATTTCTGGATGGAGTTAATTAAGTTGAGTTTCTGTCAAATGACCTTTTTGTGAGAATATGAGGATTTTGGGTTAAAGGTGTCACTTTTGAAAAGTTTTAATGGTGTGGGCTTATACCATTTTAGGTATGGGCTTGGCCCAAAACCCAAGGTATTTAAACCTTAAACCCTAATCTTTGCCATTTTTGGGAAAGATTAGTGTGTGTGCTTAGTGTGTGTTTTGGAGAGCAACAAAGAGCCGTATCATCAACTTGCAAGGTCGAGAGATCGTCATCGAGGTAAGTTTCGATGCCCAAATGTGTAGGATTTACTTATGTTTGATGTAGGATTCCTTTGGAATGAGTTTGGGTGTATTTGGATCGAGTTAGAATCGGTTTTGGTCGATTTTAGGACGAATTTCGGAACTGTTGGCGTTTTCCGAATCGGAAATCATGTTTTCCGAATCGGGAAATTTGTGATGTCTTTTGGGGTGTTTTGCTTCGTTATGCCTTTCCCGAATTGGAAACCTATGTTTTCCGAATCGGGAAATGGGCTAGTTGGGCCGTCATGTTGACCTCGAAAATCTCCGAATCGGAAAAGTAGATTTCCCGAACCGGAAAAGTCCGAGTCGGAAAATACCATTTTCCGAATCGGAAAATGGCATTTTCCCGAGTCAGGTTTTGGACCTTTGTCTGAGTCCGTTTTTGAGGGGTTTCGATTGTAGCGGAACCCCCGTGCTAAGTCTGCCTAGGGGTGTCTTAGTTAGTGGGTTTTATTAAGCGCGAATCATAATACCTTAGAATCTTTACAGATTTAGTACGAGGAGGACCTGAGGTAACCGCGAGTCGAGTTCTGCAATCAGGTGAGTTTCCTTGCCTGAATAAGTGTGGGCTAAATGTTTTAACTGATTTAAACTGCCCATACTGTTTTGCTAAATGTTTCTAAATGATGAACTGCCCATGATTTTATGATTACGCGATATGAATGATAACTACATTTAAGCATGCTTCAAATGGTTATGACTGGGATTGTTTGACTGATGTGTAGCACTATGGACACTGGGTACCTTGGAACCTCGCGTTCCTTGGGAGTTTACCATTTGGTCTGATCCGCCACTTGGGGGTACCTTGGGACTATGTCCCTTGGGAGTTATTATCAGGCGACCTGGACTGGGCCTGTCTTTCTTTGTACGCACACATTCAGTAGTTTTTAACTTGATTAATGGCCAGCGGGCCGGAACTGTTTATAACCTGTTTTGAGGAAATTCACTAGACCTTATGGTCTAACCCTCGTTTTCAAACTCTAAAATCTTTTCAGGGAAAGATCGGACACATAGAGGCAAGGAGAAGGTTGTTCCGCTGTAGAGGGTTGTTCCGCATGCACTCTTAAACCATTTACTTTTGAGTTGAGAATTCTGAGACTTATGCGTAATAGATCACTAGGAATTATTATTATTGTGTAATTATATTTGTTATGTTATTTTGGGTATCGAGACGTTACAGTTAAGAGACATTCAAGATACTAAATCATTCAGAGGGTTTTGGAACCATTAAGAGGCAGTCTATTTTTTTGCCAAACATGATTCACCTCTTATTGATTGAGAGATTACTTCTTAATGAAACTGTTAAGAGGTAAACAAACACCACCTTAGAATTTTGTTTGATAAATCAAATACACTTTTTATCCATTTAAACTTAAAAAATATTAAATTGAATTAAAAAAACCAAAATATTTTGGAATTGGATAGTAGTAATTAGAAGACAAAACTTTAATTATTGATTCAAAGTAAATAAAAATGCATTTCGATATATTTTTTAATAGAAATGTTTATTTATCGATTATATATTATGAATATTCTTTAAAAAGGCTTAATAAAAAATGCTTTTCATGTATAAAAAAACATTACCATTATTCTATTCTAACACATAAAAAGCATGGCACATGGAAGATGGAACTAGGGAGACATGCAACTTGGCCTTGGTACAAAAAAACATTTCTTTGTTTTTAAAGCAAAAAGTGTATTTTTCACAAACAATAACAACAAACTATTCTTTTCCTTTTTTTACCTTAGAAGGACATTGCAAATGGCATGATTTGAAATTTCAATGAAAGCACATACAATGTGAAAATACCAATAAATACTATAGACCTAGGTTTTGTGCAAAATATTCAGATGGACAAGCTATTCAAGGGAAAACATAGCTTTGGATCTTTACGTCCATCATTATATGTGGAAGTATCTAATAAAGGTTTGAGGATAAAGTAGTCGATAATAAAGGTGTCAACTTTTTTCATACATTAGAAATTTAGAAGTTGCGCACAATCTAGACGATGAATGAAAAAAGAACACGGGATCTGTAAGGAATAATATAATTTTGGAATTTTCAATAGCAGAATATTTAATAAGATTGATCATGATGCAATCGACAAGTTATTTTAAATATGTGGTAAGATTGGAGGCACACTGATGTTATAGAAGAAAAGATTCCATTTGTCAAGTCATCAAGCAAATTAGGGAATATGGTTTCTTAGTGGGAGGAGAATGCCGAACACTTATATAAATGTATTAAAAGCTACGAAACAGATGAAAACATCTAAAAAGAAAGTCAATAAAAGTAAATGGGATAGAAAGAAAGTGATAAAAGGAATATATAGACAGATCTAAATGAAAATTTAACATATCAATAAGCAAACTCATGTAAAGGTCACTAATGGTAATACACACACTCGTAATGCATAATATTGATGGTCAAAAGGGTTCCAAAGAACAAGTGAAATGTTTGTGTATAAGTTACCAATGAGAGAGTAGGAGGAATTCACACACTTTAAGAGGGGTGTTTGGGAGTGCTTATTTGAAGGTGCCTATGACTTATTAGCTTTTGGGAAAAGCAATAAGCTATTTTGAAGTGTTTGGATAAAATGCTTATAGTTTTTCCAAAAAGCTTATAAGCAGTTTTTTAAGAAGATGCATTCTTTTTGACTTTTTAATCGATCAAACATCAGAATTTAGAAATATTAAATAAAAAGACATTGATATTTATTTTGAGTTGTTAATTAATCAATGCAATGGGTTTATAAAGGGGCCTTGTGACAACTTCTGTTGAGAGATTGGGCCCAAGCTTTGTTTCAAATTGCAACGGCCCAATCCTTGTACTGAAAAGAAAAAGTAACAGTGAGGAAATTCTGAAACTTTATGAAACATCAAGGGTGTTTATTGTAATTATGTGTAGCTTATCGATTCAGATCAGACAGAAAGGAAACGTAAAACCACCAACCAGTCCTCCAACCACCGTCGCCTTTCAACTCCGGCCATTATCGTCACTGGTTAAGCAGCTCCGTTAGGTTTCCGGTAAGTGTTAATATTCGAAATCGTTGTTTGTAAGCTGTTAATTTGATGCTATTTAGGGTTCATATCTTATCAGTCGCAATTGTTTTATAGTCGAGCATTTTGCTCAAAACGCCGAAGGTTAAGAATCTGTTAATCCATCTGGCATGTTAATTTACTATAAATCACTATTGTTGGAGAGAAGATTACATTTTGATGTAAGAAATTTGAATGAGATGCGTTTAATAAACTGAAATTGAAGACTATGAGAAGAAATTTATCAATGAAGATGATTAAAGTTGTAGTTGTTTTTTTATTATTATTATATGCATTAGATAAGAACCTTGAATGGTTTGAATATTGCTCAAAATTCAAAATAACACAATCCAAAAGGTTCACCTAATTGGATGGAGATGGAGAGAGTATTTTAGATTTATAGGAAAGGCTTTCTAATATCATTTTGGGGTAATTTGATCACTTGTTAGTGCATCTTAAAATCATCTACTCTGTCTTGATGATTACATCCACAATTACTTGATTCTGTGTGGATCTATAGTGTTTTGTATTTCCATATGAGTTTTGCTTTCTATAGTTACCTTTAGAAATGTAACATTGATGGCCAAGGGAAAACTTATCGACCTATAATGTGGTTATTGCTTACTTCTTGTCTTGTCAATTTTGTTAATTGTTGTAAACTTCTCATGTAAGCCCGTGGAAAAATATAATCGGTGTGAGAGAGCTGTATGTTATCCTCCACCGTGTTTTTGAAACTTCTGATAAGTATGCATAGTTATTAAACTAATCACCTAGCTTCCTGGTGCTACTGATTATCATGCTTCCACTTCCATGTTTGTCTTGCAGACTAATGTTACACCATGACCGTAATTACTGTTAAAGAAAAGAAACGGGATTATTCGATTATATACCTATCTATATCCCTGGGCTTCCAGATATACACTACCATGTACAAACAGTAATGTCAAAGGCACTCATGTAGCTCCATGATTGACCCTTATCCAAGGACTCATTTGAAAAGCTAGGTCAACATTGTTGCAATTTCAGTGTGTAGATTACGAGCATTGCCAGATAGGTAATTCAAGATATTGGGCCCATCCAGGCATGTTCAAGGGGTTGGAACCAGGTTAAAATAGTGTTTTTTTTTAAATAAAAAAACTAGAATAAATTATCTTAAAGATCATGAGTTTGAGTTCCTTACCTGTGGATTGTAATAACAAGAAGATGCAAAATTCTGCATTTCAATGTTCACTTGTGTGTCGAATTAAATCTCCTTCGGTTTGTACAGCTTTCAGTTCTATAAAATTTGATATTCAGAAAAGCTACAGATATCAACTCAAATATCACTGTATCAATGAATTCTTCTTACTTTTTAAATGTGAATGAGTGATTTTTTCCCTTTTTTTCTGTTACCCATGAGAATTTGCTCAGTTTATGTATATTTGCTGGGATAGAAGTTTTGGTCCAAAATTTTGTTCCTAGCAAGAATAGCATCATGAAATCTGCAGTTAGGATTTTATTTGTCATTTTGCACACGTTCATAGCCTGTTGGACTAGATGAAGTTATGATCATTGATCAGAGAAAGGAAACGTATTCAATTAATTTTTCTTCTGAATCAGTCGGAACTTTATGCAGTAGAGGTTGCTCTTCTTTTACTTGTAATGCAGTTGCATGGTTGTAGAGAAGGGTATAGGTTGTCCATTAATTATTTGACAAACTCTTACTATAACTCTCAAGTGCTTTTCTTATTCTTTTTCTGCAATCCTGTTTTTATAATTTTTTATAAACATCTTTCTGACCATTTTAGGCCCAGAACAATCAAGAAAGAAGCATGAACATGGTGCCAGCCAGCCTTCCAAAAACCAGTGGATTACGCTTGCTTTCTTACTGCAATCAAAGTTACAGTGGTGGTTTTCTCTTCGTCCACTGCTTTCCATATGCTCTTCTGCATCATATTACTACTCCGCAGCAAAAGCATATGGACTACAGAAGAGGAATCATAGTTGCAATGAAGTATCAATTGCAAATACTCCATCTCTTTCTCTTTCCATATCTTCACTGGGCTAAAAGGCATCATGCTGATATCAAATCAAGCAGAACCTTTTGCACATCCTCAAGTGTAGCTGCAGACCCTTCTACACCCCCAACTTCCTCAGACGATAACAAGGCGAAAGACGAAGGTGTCGTTGATATGATGAAAGTGAAGATATTGCAAATACACTAGACTAAGGGTAGGCAAGATCTTGAAAGCTTGGAGACATGAAGAGGCGGATTCACTTTATGTGGAAGAGGTTGACATTGGTGAACCCGAGCCAAGAATAATCTGTAGTGGGCTCGTCAAATACATCCCGCTTGACGAGTTGCAGGATAAGAGCGTTGTGGTTCTGGCTAACTTGAAGCCCAGAAACATGCGTGGGGTGAAGTCGTCTGGAATGCTTATGGCTGCTTCTGATGCATCACACGAGAACGTTGAGCTGCTTGAGCCACCAGAGGGCGTGGTCCCGGAGAGAGGATATGGTTCGGGACCGAAGATGAGAAAGATACCCTACCAGAAGCTGCATCGCCAAACCAGATTGCGAAGAAGAAGATATGGGAGCAAGTGCAACCTCATCTCTCCACAAATGCATCTGCTGTCGCTACATTAGGAGGTACGCATCTGATGCTAACTTCTGCTGGTTCGGTGGTTAGCAAAACTTTGATAAATGCAAATATAGCATAATGATCATGAAATAAACCGCATTGGTAGAAAAAGCACTTTGGTTCTTTAAAATTGTGACTTACTGCTGTTTAATGGCTGCTTAATGGGTCAAGCTCTGTCATCTGACTTAAGCTTTAACTGACTGGTATGCTATTTTTGCCTCCTTAAGGTTAGTGTATACTTGGATACTGGTATTCCTTGAAAAACCTCAAAGTGTTTTATTTCACTATTTTGGGGTACCTTATGATCTCATAGATGCAAGTTTTTAACTCCCAGTTTAGCCGTATTTATATAAGATTATCGGGTCTACGAACCATAAAGAGCTAAACACAAGCAGCGCGTCTTTCGATGCTGGTTGGTCAAACATTCTTAATGTTATTCTCTATAGTAAAACAAATACACGTTATTCTTCGGAAAACACAATGCGAATATTAATATTCCAAAAAACAAGAAATCCATCTAAACCAATCAATACAAAGAGTCGAGCCATATATTTCACTTTTATTTGTCTTGTCCCAAATTAACCATTTGCTCACCCTCACATATGGATGCCAAGAACTTGCAAAAGTTATATGTACCTGTAGGATGTTAATTATTTCAATTAGCCATATAATCCAGAAAAAAACAAGTATATCAGAACATAATTTTAATCATGGAATTATACTCCAAAGCCCAGCTGAATATATGTAAAATCTAGTTCAAAGACAACAATTTCTCGGCTAATCCTTGACCTTGATTGCAGTTTTGTATCACACATATTCTTTCCAGAACCAAAGGAACCCGAGAATCCAACAATGGGATTTTAGGCAATACAATCACTTACCAGATATGCATTCTACTAGATGATAGTTTCCTAGACGCCAAGGAGAAGGCTATATGGTTTTTTTTTTCATGACCAGGTGAATTAAAACAATAAATTTGAAAGAAGATATGAAAATACGAATAGCTTATCCATAATCTAATGAATCATGTATGAACAAACAGGGATTAAGTTAAGCACTACTTATTCCCATCTATATGCTTACGACCTATGCGTGATTATCTATGCATGAAATGTGAATACGGTGTTGTAAAAAGGCATGTCAACTCAAACATCCAATGCTAAACAATGATTCTTGTTTCCTAGTAAACCAACAAAAAGCCAAGCCAAGGAAAAACATAACAATATACTCTCTCTTTGTAAGAATCTTCATGAGGGTCAATAATCTATAGCAAGAAATTCCTAGAAACAATAAGTACTTTGAGTATGGGATCTTTGTTATGAAGAAACATCTAGGCCAAATATTTATTCCTTGAACTTTACGGTAGAATTTCTACGGTATCTTTTCTCCCTAGATAATACCCACATATCCACCCCTATAATCAAATTGTGGTACTATATTAACCCAGTAAATATTTCACTACATTCACACATTCCACCCAAGCAACAACTACCATAAACACTTTAAAACATCATTCAAGTGTTAGCGGCAGACACGTGTGTACGAACAAAGACAAATGGCCACTAGAGCAGCTGGGATGATGTTTCATTGCGTTTTCGAAGGAAGCCTATCAATGTCTGAAACGGACAAAGAGCGAAGACCGTACCATAAAAACTGCAACTGTGTGTTGCATGAGCCAAAAGATGAGACCCCAAGAGCTTGTATTCATCACGGGAGAATTTCTTACTCAAAGAAACCGTCATGGAACAAGTGTTCGTTGACCAAAACCACCTTCACAAGCGCCGTTCAGTGTTCAGTCTTCTAGTCATACTGGCTAACTAGATGGAAAGGTGACAGAGCCTTTATTACGATGACATCAAAGTGAAAGAAACTCTTCTGGTGCCATTGGTGGTTAAGGTGGGCTTCACCCCGGTCCCATGATTTTGTTGATGTGGAAAATTGAAGTACCCTCGCTCGGTCCGCTTCACACCACCTACTGCAAGCTTTTCTCAACCCCATCAAACGAAGACACATTTTGGGCGTGAAAACATCACTATGTTGGCCACTAAGACCGTGAACTATATTTTCACAAGTTAACAATGTAGTCAGTTACACATGATTCAGATGGATTAAGGTCAGCTCTCTGCAATCTTATCAAAGTGGAATGGTCTGTACAGTGTGAGTTTTGGGAGCAAGATGCTCGTCAGTATGTCTATTGATTATCTTGTTATGGACTTGATACTTGTTGCATACGCGGAGCATTAGAAGTTCACTCGGAGTTAGAGGCTACCCAATTAAGAAAAGATTGTGCAACACACTTAACCCTCTAAGCCTCCATTTGGTTGATTATGATGACCCTTATCCAAGGATTCATTTGAAAATTCTGGGTTAAAATAGTTGCGATTTCAGATTGCGAGCACTGCCTGATAGATGATTCAAGATATTCGGCGTATCCGGGGATGTTCAAGTGGTTGCAACTATTTTAAATTAATCTTCTTCTTAAAAAACTAGGTTAATATAACTTAAAGATCCTGAATTTGAGTTTCTTATACTTGTGGAGTGTAATAACAACCCAACAATAAGCAAAATTCTGGATTACAAGGTTCACTTGTCTGTCAAGTTGAATCCTTATTGATTTGTACTTGCTTTCTTGTTCTATAAATTTGACTTATTTTCAGGGGAAAAACTTCAAATATTCAACGCAAACAACTTTGGTTACCAAATGAAATTCTCTTGGTTAGTTTGTTCAAATGCGAACAAGCGACTTGTTCATCTCCTTTTTCTATTAGTGAATAGCACGACATCCGCAAGTGAGATCCATGTAGCATAGAAAAAACAACTCACAAGTAATGAATATGCTTCTTTTCGATACTAAATATATTCGGTTCATGAAAAGACAAAGACATTGACAACTACAAAATTCTAGAAAAGTTAAACATCCCTTCCAAAGAAGTTAGAAAAGCTGGCAACATAGAATATAAATGAAATAAGTTTATTTGCAATTTCTAGCAACTACTTGATGGCTCATAAATATTAGAAAGCAAACAGATCTTCCAAACATAAACATAAAGAACCTAGTAAACATATTTGGTTCTTGTAGAAAACTGAATACTAACAGACAATAACATGGTTTGGTTAATCTTGTATCCTTTTCGAAGAACTGCGGATGATATTTTATTTGGTTCATCAAAACACATGTACTATCTCTTTGTGTTAATTTTTGCGATGCCGAATTGTAAAATCTATTTTGCACCACCTATTGCAATAGTGTATGTGTTTTGGGTAACCGTGTGTTACGGGCTAGCTTATGTGCACCGATTAATCTTAGAGTGACCACGAATGGCCTGGAGCAACACATATGAACTTCCATGACCACAAGGTTTTGCAACACTGCGACTCGGATACAGGGTATATGAGATTTTAAGTACATTCTCCCAAGTCTTATCCAATGCAACACAACACAAATGTTAATAAATTATGTTTTTGGGTATGGATTAGTGGGGTTCCTTTTATCTATTAGCTAAGAATGAGGTGTGAAAACACTATGCTTGTTTTCTAGCTTTTGGTAGATGATTTGATTTGTCATAGAAATTTCTTAGATGGTGAGTGTTAATTACGAAAAATTGATGTTAATAATATTGAGATCGTTGGCAACATGAATTTTTCAAAGCCCTATTCAAATACCCAGTGTACCGATTACAAGAGCAAGAGCTAGAAGGACCCGAGAAGCATTAATCAACACGGTTCGAGAACTAATGTGTAAAGCTAAGGCGTGGAAGAGCATTAAAGATATATGTGACGATGATTGAAAGGCTCTACTTTACAAATTTTCCGTGAATCGTTGTTAGAATTGAAAATTTGCCAACGATTTCTCAAACAAAATAATTGAAAGATCAATATGGATATTTTTATAATTTAAAAACGATTTTCATATTTAAGAGTAAATTACATCAACACTCAAACTCCACCGGTTGGAATTACAATTTTGAACTTTTAAAAATCCCCTAATACTTCAAATTGCTCACACCATTCATTCCTCATCCAAACGTTGTTAAAAGATTTTGTACGGTCTGTTTGTTTTTTGAAAATCAGTACTTAAAAGTAATTTTCACTTTTTTGGTTAGACCTATCCGAATTAAATGTGTTTGTTTTTTAAGTTTTCAGTGTCAATTTTTACTGAAAGTTGTCCAGAAGAAAAAAGTGATAAACCTTTAACTTTTTTCGGTCAGACGTAAAGTATTTGAGAACCATTTCACTTTTGAGCTATACATCAGCTCTCATCAACAGCCTCCCGTTTTTGTTCTTCCTTCTGCATCTCCAAACTCTCCAATGCTTTCGCACTCCGGTTTCACTTTGCATCACGTTCACCGTTGTTCCTTCTTCATTTGGTTCATGGACCTCGACATCCCTTCATTCGGTGCTTGCTCCTCACTTGATCTCTGCATCCCTTCTGTCCACGTACCCAGATAAAATTTCAGTCGAGCATCGCTAAGCCTCATAAGACCTCACCAATTTCCCTCAATCAGAGCATAATCTGCTATGTTGACACCACATTCGTCGACAATCTAGACCCAGAGGGTTTCGGTTTCCAGATTTGATCAAAGGTGAACAAGATGAGTTCGTTTGGGAAAGTTAGGAAAGATAAGATCATGTATGGGTTTGAAGAGAGAGCTGCTCAGGTGACTATTTCTTGAATTGGGGTTTTTGAGGTAATTTTGACTTTTTTAGGTCAAAGGATAACTTCATTAATTTGATATGAATTGTTTATTGAACTTGTTGAAAGTGGAGTTGGATTCATTTTTGTTATAAGTAGCGTGAATAGATGAAACAACTAAGTTTAACAGGCATGAAACAACTATTTAAGCGAATAAAGAACGCTTGGAAGCTTGCTCAATGTGAGCAATCATGGGCACGACTAATGAGCTAATGTTTGTCTACTTAAAGTATGGCTCCAGAGTCGTCATCTTGCCCAGTTTGGGTTGCTTTAAAGACTTATTTGAGAAGAACAAAAATTGATACCGTAAAGTTTAAAACAAAAAAGATGTAGTAGATACCGGTTGGTCAAACCTTTGTAGTGTACTCTTTTTCTATAATAAAACAACTACACATTATGCTTCGGAGAACACAACGAGAATATTAATATTCCAAAAAAAGAGACATCCAACTAAACTAATCAATTACAAAGAGTCGAGCCATGATAATTTTATTTATTCCCATTTCCCCATTTGCTTTGTCCCAAATTAACCAGGTTAATTAACTATTTCGACCGGCCTAACTAATACAAGAAAAAAACATGTATATCAAATGATAACTCGAATCATGGAATTACACTCCAAGCCTAGCTCCAAAGTAACATTCCGGCCAATCTTCGACCTTGATCATAGTTTCCTATCACACATAATCTTTCCTAAAACAAAGTAACTCAGGAACTCAACAATGGGATTTTTGGCAATACAATCAACTACCATATTTGCATTTGCGTTCTACAAGATGATAGTTTCCTAACGAGAAGACTATATGTATTTTTTTCATGGCCAGGGGAATTAAAACAATAATTCTAAAAGAAGATATGAGATACAAATAGTTTATCAATAATCTAATGAATCATGTACGAACAAACATGGATTAAGTTATTCCCAACTATATGCTTATGGCTGTACGTGATTATCTATGCATGAAACGAGAATAAAGTGTTGTAAAAAGGCATGTCAACTAAAACATCCAATGTTAACCAACGATTTCCGTCTCCTAGTAAACCAACAAAAAGCCAAGCCTAGGAAAAACAAAACAATGTACTCTCCCTTTGTAAGAATCTTCATCAGGGTCCATAATTCCTAGAAACAATTAGTATTGTGAGTATAGGATCTTTGTTATGAAGAAGCATCCAAGCCAAATCTTTATTCCTTGAACTTTACGGTAGAATTTCTATGGTATCTTTTCTCCCTAGATTATACCCACATATCCACCCTCTAATCAAATTCTGGTACTATATTAACCCAGTAAATATTTCACTACATTCACACATTCCACCCAAGAACAACTACCATAAACACTTTAAAACATCATTCAAGTGTTACCATGCAGACACGTGTGTACAAACAAAGACAAATGGCCACTTGAGCAGCTGGGATGATGTTTCATTGCGTTTTTGAAGGAAGCCTGTCAATGTCTGAAACGGACAAAGAGCGAAGACCGTACCATAAAAACTGCAACTGTGTGTTCCATAGCCAAAAGATGAGACCCCAAGAGCTTGTATCCATCACGGGAGAATTTCTTATCAAAGAAACCGTCATGGAACAAGTGTTCGTTGACCACAACCACTTCTCAAGCCCCGTTCAGTCTTCTAGTCATACTACTAACTAGATGGAAAGATGACATACCTTTATTATGATGACATCGAAGTGAAAGAAACTCTTCTGGTGCCATTTGTGGTTAAGGTGGGCTTCACCCCGGTCCCATGATTTTTTAATGTGGAAAATTCTTATCTAAACAATATATTGGAGCACCCTCGTCCACTTCACTTCAACCACCTACCCACATTTTCTCAACTCATCAAATGAAGAAGCATTTGGGTGGGAAAGCATCACTCTGTTGGTCATTAGACCGTAACTACTTTTCACGAGTTAACAATGCAGTCATTGACACATGATTCGATGAAGTAAGGTGAGCTCTTTGTAATTAATCTTCAAAGTGGAAGGTTGTAAAATGTGAGTTTTGGGAGTGAGATGCTCGTCAATATGGTATGCTATTATCTTGTTATGGACTTGCCATACCTGTGCGTTAGAAGCTCACTCAAAGGCTACTAATTATGAAAAGGTGTGTAACACACTTAACATGAAGTCTCAGTGTGCTAGTCAACTTGTTCCTCCATTTGGGTGATTATGATGACCCTTATCCAAGGTTTCAGGACAGAAAACATAACGAGCACTGCCTGATCGATAGATGATTCAAGGTGGCATACCTATGCATAAGAAGTTCACTCAAAGGCCACCTAGTAATAAAAAGGTGTGTAGATTACGAGCTTTGCCTAATAGATGATTCAAGACATTCGGCCTATCCGGGGAGGTTGAAGTGGTTGCAACTATTTTAAATTAACCTTCTTTATAAAACTGAGGTTAATATATCCCTAAAATCAGGAGTGTGTTTCTTATAATTGTGAAGTGTAATGGCAAACTAATAATAATCACAAAATTCTGGATTACAAGGTTCACTTGTGTGTCAAATTTAATCCTTATCGATTTGTACTTACTTTGTTGTTCTATAAATTTGACTAATTTTAGGGAAAAACTACAAATATCAACACAAATGACAATCATTACCAAATAAAATTATCTTGGTTAGCTTGTTCAAATGCGAACAAGTGAGTTATTCACCTCCGTTTTGGCTTTTTCAATAGTGAAGAATTTAAGAAGCTGGGCAATAAGCTAGCATGACATCGCAACGCAAATCCATGTAGCATGAAAAACAACTCCAAGCAATGAATATGCTTCTTTACGATACTAAATATATTTTGTCATGAAAAGACAAAGAAATTGACAACTACAAGTTTCTAAAAAAGTTCAACATCCCTTCCAAGGAAGTTAGAAAAGCTAGCAACGTAGAATGTAAATAAATAAGTTCATTTGCAATTTCTAAGAACTACTTGATGGTCGAAATATTACAAAGCAAACAAATCTTTTGAACTAGTAAACAAGTGAAAGAACCCAGGGAATTCGTTTGGTTCGTTGTAGAAAACTGAATGCTAAAGAACAATAACATGGTTTGGTTAATCTTGTATGCTTTTCGAAGAATTGAGGATGATATTTTATTTGGCATGGCCCTGCAAATGCTATTTGGTTCATCATCGAAACACATGTATCTATCTTGAGTCTGTTTGTGTTAATTTTTACTATGCCGTGCGAAATCTATTTTGCACCACCTATTGTGATAGTGTATGTCTTTTGGGTAATGTGTGTTGTGGTTAGCAGCATGTTGCTTAAGTGCGAGCTCTAGACTCGTCATCTTGCTCAGTTTGGGTTGCTTTAAAGACTTATTTTGAGAAAGAACACAAATTGATACCGTAAGTTTAAAACAAAAAAGATGTACTCTTGATGTAGGGTTTGGTCCTACGTTTGTAGTGTACTCTTTATTCTAAATAAACAAATACACATTATGCTTCCGAGTAGACAATGAGAATATTAATATTCCAAAAACAAGAAATCCATCTAAAACTAATCAATTACAAAGAGTCAAGCCATAGATAATTAGTTATTCACTTTTATTTGTCTTGTCCCAAATTAGATAGTTACTCACCCTCACATATGGATGCCATTTTCTAAGAAACCCGAGAACTTGCAAACCTACCAATCCATGAAAAAAACATGTATATCAAATGGTAACTCAGAATCATGGAATTACACTCCAAGCCCTACTAAATATAAATAAAATCTAGTCCAGAGATATAATATTTTTTTGGCCAATCTTCGACCATGATCATAGTTTCCTATCACACATAGTCTTTCCTATAACAAAGGAACTTAGGAAGTCAACAATGGGATTTTTGGCAATACAATCAAGTAATCAACTACCATACTTGCATTCTACAAGATTATAGTTTCCTAACGAGAAGACTATATATATGTTTTTTCATGACCAGGGGAATTAAAACAATAATTGTGAAAGAAGATATGAAAATACGGATAGCTTATCAATAATCTAATGAATCATGTATGAACAAACATGGATTAAGTTTAAAAATATAAATTATTCCGAACTATATGCTTATGACATGTACGTGATTATCTATGCATGAAATGAGAATAAAGTGTTGTAAATAGGCATGTCAACTAAAACATCCAATGTTAAAGAATGATTTCCGCCTCCTAGTAAACCAACAAAAAGCGAAGCCTAGGAAAAACAAAACAACGTACTCTCCCTTTGTAAGAATCTTCATCAGGTCCATAATTCCTAGAAACAATTAGTATTGTGAGTATAGGATCTTTGTTATGAAGAAGCATCCAAGCCAAATCTTTATTCATTGAACTTCACGGTAGAATTTATACGGTATCTTTTCTCCCTAGATAATACCCACATATCCACCCTCTAATCAAATTCTGGTACTATATTAACGCAGTAAATATTTCACTACATTCACACATTCCACCCAAACAACAAATACCATAAACACTCTAAAACATTATTCAAGTGTTAGCGGCAGACACGTGTGTACGAACAATAGACAAATGGCCACTAGAGCAGCTGGGATGATGCTTCACTGCGTTTTTGAAGGAAGCCTATCAATGTCAGAAACGGACAAAGAGCGAAGACCGTACCATAAAAACTGCAACTGTGTGCTGCATAAGCCAAAAGATGAGACCCCAAGAGCTTGTATCCATCACGGGAGAATTTCTTATGCAAAGAAACCGTCATGGAACAAGTGTTCGTTGACCAATAGCACGTTCTCAAGCCCCGTTCAGTCTTCTAGTCATACCGGCTAACTAGATGGGAAAGGTGACACAGCCTTTATTATGATGATGTCGAAAGGTGACAGAGCCTTTATTATGATGATGTCGAAGTGAAATAAACTCTTCTGGAACATTTGTGGTTAAGGTGGGATTCACCCCGGTCCCATGATTTTCTTAATGTGGAAAATTCTTATCTAAACTATATATTGGAGCACCCTCGGTCCACTTTACACCACCTACCGGAACTTTTCTCAACCTCATCAAACGCAGAAGCATTTGGGTGGGAAAGCAGTACTCTGTTGGTCCTTAATTAAGACCGTGAACTACATTTTCACGAGTTAACAATGCAATCATTGACACATGATTCAGATGAAGTAAGGTGAACTATTTGTAATTAATCTTATCAAAGTGGAAGCGTCTGTACAATGTGAGTTTTGGGAGTGAGATGCTCGTCAATATGATATGCTGATTATCTTGTTATGGACTTGCCATACGCTGTGCGTTAGAAGTTCACTCAAAGGCTACCTAACTAAGGAAAGGGTGTGTAACACACTTAACATGTAAGTCTCAGTGTGCTAGTCAACTTGTTCCTCCATTTGGGTGATTATGATGACCCTTATCCAAGGTTTCTGGGCGAGAAAACATAACGAGCACTGCCTGATCGATAGATGATTCAAGGTGGCATACGCTATGCATAAGGGGTGCGTTTGGTGCACTGGACAGGGTGGGACAGGACAGGACATGACAGCCCTGTCCTGCGTTTGGCGTGCCCCAACCCTGGACTAAGTAGAACACACTGGCACAAGACATGGGACAAGTGTGTCCACCCCCTACCCCATGGAACTAAGTGGAACAAGGAGCTTATTGACCGAAATACCCCTAAAATAAGAAACCTAATCTAATATCCCTTCTTTTTTCTTCAACCGCTTTCTCCCGAACTCCATCTCCTCTTCGATTTCACGACCTCAGATCTACCTCCCTCTCCGGCGATGTCCGGCGACCTGCGGCTGTTACCTCCGGCGACCTCCGCCTCTCTCTACGGTGTTGTCCGACGACATGCGGCTGCTACCTCCGGCGACGTCCGACGTCCGACGACCTCCACCTCCCTCTCCGGCGACCTGCGGCTGCTATCTCCTGCGACGTCCGACGTCCGGCGACCTCCGCCTCCCTCTCCGGCGACCTGCGACTGCTACCTCCGGCGACGTCCGACGTCCGGCGACCTCCGCCTCCCTCTCCGGCGACCTGCGGCTGCTACCTCCGGCGACGTCCGACGTCCGGCGACCTCCGCCTCCCTCTCCGGCGACCTGCGGCTGCTACCTCCGGCGACGTCCGACGTCCGGCGACCTCTGCCTCCCTCTCCGGCGACCTGCGGCTGCTACCCTCGGCGACCTCCGCCTCCCTCTCCGGCGACCTGCGGCTGCTACCTCCGGCGACGTCCGACGTCCGGCGTCCTCCGCCTCCCTCTCCGGCGACCTGCGGCTGCTACCTCCGGCGACCTCCGCCTCCCTCTCCGGCGACCTGCGGCTGCTACCTTCGGCGACGTCCGACGTCCGGCGACCTCCGCCTCCCTCTCCGGCGATGTCCGACGACCTGCTGCTGCTACTTCCGGCGACAACTTATAGAATTTATCAATAAAACAATATTATAAGGTTTTAAATTCTTTGTTATTATGCATTTAAATTGATTATTTATTAATAAAACAGTAAACAGCTCATCAGGGGTAAACTGGTCATTTTAACATGTTCAGGCTTGTCCTGTCCTATGTTGTTCTAGCTTACCAAACGCTGGACACCTGTCCTGTCCTGTTCTGTCCTGTCCTGTCCTGTCCTGTCCTGTCCTGTCCTGTCCTGTCCTGTCCTGTCCTGTCCCGTCTGCGTACCAAACGCACCCAAGAAGTTCCTCAAAGGTCACATAGTTAATAAAAAGGTGTGTAGATTACGAGCTTTGCTTAATAGATGATTACAGACATTCGGCCTATCCTAGGAGGTTCAAGTGGTTTTAACTATTTTAAATTAACCTTCTTTATTAAAACGATGTTAATATATCATAAAGATCAGGAGTGTGTTTCTTATAATTGTGAAGTGTAATGGCAAACTAATAATAACGCTAAATCATGGATCACAAGGTTCACTTGTGTGTCAAATTTAATCCTTATCGATTTGTACTTGCTTTCTTGTTGTATAAAGTTGACTAATTTTTAGGGAAAAAGCTACAAATATTCAACACAAATGACACTCATTACCAAATAAAATTATCTTGGTTAGCTTGTTCAAATGCGAACAAGTGACTTATTCACCTCCGTTTTGGCTTTTTCTAATAGTGACGAATTTAAGATGCTGGGCAATAAGCTAGCATGACATCCGCAAGTGAAATCCATGTAGCATAGAAAAAGCAACTCCAAGTAATGAATATGCTTCTTTACGATACTAAATATATTTTGTCATGAAAAGACAAAGAAATTGACAACTACAAGTTTCTAAAAAAGTTCAACATCCCTTCCAAGGAAGTTAGAAAAGTGAGCAACGTAGAATGTAAATAAATAAGTTAATTTGCAATTTCTAAGAACTACTTGATGGTCGTAAATATTACAAAGCAAAAAAATCTTTTGAACTAGTAAACAACTGAAAGAACCCAGGGAATTCGTTTGGTTCGTGTAGGAAACGGAATGCTAAAGAACAATAACATGGTTTGGTTAATCTTGTATGCTTTTCGAAGAATTGAGGATGATATTTTATTTGGCATGGCCCTGCAAATGCTATTTGGTTTATCGAAACACATGTATCTATCTTGAGTCTGTTTGTGTTAATTTTTACTATGACAATCGTGAAATCTATTTTGCACCACCTATTTTGATAGTGTATGTCTTTTGGGTAATTGTGTGTTGCGGGTTAGCTTATGTGCGAGCTCTAGACTCGTCATCTTGAAATCTATTTTGATCAGTTTGGGTTGCTTTAAAGACTTATTTTGAGAAGAACACAAATTGATACCTTAAAGTTTAAAACAAAAACGATGTACTCTTGATGTAGGTTGGTCCTACGTTTGTAGTGTACTCTTTATCTATAATAAACAAATACACATTATGCTTCCGAGAACACAATGAGAATATTGATATTCCAAAAACAAGAAATCCATCCAAAACTAATCAATTACAAAGAGTCAAGCCATAGATAATTAGTTATTCACTTTTATTTGTCTTGTCCCAAATTATATAGTTCTTCACCCTCACACATGGATGCCATTTTCTAAGAAACGAACTTGCAAACCTACCAATCCATGAAAAAAACATGTATATCAAATGATAACTCATAATCATGGAATTACACTCAAAGCCCTGCTAAATATAAATAAAATCTAGTCCAAAGATATAATAATTTTTTTGGCCAATCTTCGACCATGATCATAGTTTCATATATATCACACATAGTCTTTCCTATAACAAAGGAACTTAGGAACTCAACAATGGGATTTTTGGCAATACAATCAAGTAATCAGCTACTATACTTGCATTCTACAAGATTATAGTTTCCTAACGAGAAGACTATATATATATAGGGCCGGTTCAAATGTGAACCACTTTTTGGTTGTGAACATGAGGACAACCGAGAGCGCGACACGTGGCGGATGACTAGGCGCCACGTCAGAACCACGGCGGAGAACCACGGCGGATGACTAGGCGCGATTCATGGGAGGGCATTGAATTAAAGAGGGGGACCACACTCAAAGTCGCCACGTGTCGCGCTCTCGGCTGTCCTCACTTTCACAACCAAAAAGTGGTTCACATTTGAACTTTCCTCTCTCTCTCTCTCTCTCTCTATATATATATATATATTTTTTCATGACCAGGGGAATTAAAACAATAATTCTAAAAGAAGATACGAAGATACAAATAGTTTATCAATAATCTAATGAATCATGTACTAACAAACATGGATTAAGTTATTCCCAACTATATGCTTATGACATGTACGTGATTATCTATGCATGAAATGAGAATAAAGTGTTCTAAAAAGGCATGTCAACTAAAACATCCAATGTTAAACAATGATTTCCGTTTCCTAGTAAACCAACAAAAAGCGAAGCCTAGGAAAAACAAAACAATGTACTCTCCCTTTGTAGAATCTTCATCAGGGTCCATAATTCCTAGAAACAATTAGTATTGTGAGTATAGGATCTTTGTTATGAAGAAGCATCCAAGCCAAATCTTTATTCATTGAACTTCACGGTAGAATTTCTACGGTATCTTTTCTCCCTAGATAATACCCACATATCCACCCTCTAATCAAATTCTGGTACTATATTAACCCAGTAAATATTTCACTACATTCACACATTCCACCCAAACAGCAAATACCATAAACACTTTAAAACATCATTCTAAGTGTTAGCGGCAGACACGTGTGTACGAACAAAGACAAATGGCCACTAGAGCAGCTGGGATGATGTTTCAATGCGTTTTTGAAGGAAGCCTGTCAATGTCTGAAACGGACAAAGAGCGAAGACCGTACCATAAAAACTGCAACTGTGTGTTGCATAAGCCAAAAGATGAGACCCCAAGAGCTTGTATCCATCACGGGAGAATTTCTTACGCAAAGAAACCGTCATGGAACAAGTGTTCGTTGACCAATACCACTTTCTCAATCCCCGTTCAGTCTTCAAGTCATACCGGCTAACTAGATGGAAAAGGTGACAGAGCGTTTATTACGATGACATCGAAGTGAAATAAACTCTTCTAGAGCCATTTGTGGTTAAGGTGGGCATCACCCCGGTCCCATGATTTTCTTAATGTGGAAAATTCTTATCTAAACAATATATTGCAGCACCCTTGGCCCACTTCACACCACCTACCGCAAGCTTTTCTCAACCTCATCAAACGAAGAAGCATTTGGGTGGGAAAGCATCACTCTGTTGGTCATTGAGACCGTGAACTATATTTTCACGAGTTAACAAAGCAGTCATGGACACATGATTCAGATGAAGTAAGGTGAACTCTTTGTAATCTCATCAAAGTGGAAACGTATGTACAATGTGAGTTTTGGGAGTGAGATGCTTGTCAATATGGTATGCTAATTATCTTGTTATGGAGTTGCCATACCTTGTGCGTTAGAAGTTCACTCAAAGGCTACCTAATTAAGAAAAGGGTGTGTAACACACTTAACATGTAAGTCTTAGTGTGCTAGTCAACTTGTTCCTCCATTTGGGTGATTATGATGACCCTTATCCAAGGTTTCTGGGCGAGAAAACATAACGAGCACAGCCTGATAGATGATTCAAGGTGGCATACGCTATGCATAAGAAGTTCACTCAAAGGCCACCCAGTTAATAAAATGTGCAGATTACGAGCTTTGCCTAATGGATGATTCAAGACATTCGGCCTATCCGGGGAGGTTCAAGTGGTTGCAACTATTTTAAATTAATCTTCTTTATTAAAACGAGGTTAATATATCCTAAAGATCAGGAGTTTGTGTTTCTTATAATTGTGAAGTGTAATGGCAAACTAATAATAACACAAAATTATGGATTACAAGGTTCACTTGTCGGTCAAATTTAATCCTTATCGATTTGTACTTGCTTTCTTGTTCTATAAATTTGACTTATTTTCAGGGGGAAAACTACAAATATTTTACATAAATGACACTGGTTACCAAATGAAATTCTCTTGGTTAGTTTGTTCAACTGCGAACAAGCGACTTGTTCATCTCCTTTTTCTGTTAGTGAAGAATTTCAGATGCTTGGAAATAAGCTAGCATGACATCCGCAAGTGAGATCCATGTAGCATAGTAAAAACAACTCCATGTAATGAATATGCTTCTTTACAAGTTCAACATCCCTTCCAAGGAAGTTAGAATATAAATTAAATAAGTTAATTTGCAATTTCTAAGAACTACTCGACGGTCGTAAGTATTACAAAGCAAACAAATCTTTTGAACTAGTAAACAACACAAAGAACACAAGGGAATTCGTTTGGTTCGTGTAGAAATATGAATACTAACCAAGAATAACATGGTTTGGTTAATCTTATATGCATTTCGAAGAATTGAGGAAGATATTGTAGTTGGCATGGCGCTGCAAATTAATGCTATTTGGTTCATCGATACACATGCAAATATCTTGTGCCTGTTTGTGTTAACTTTTACTATACCAATTGTAAAATCTATTTTGCACCACCTATTGTGATAGTGTATGTCTATTGGGCAATTGTGTGTTGCGGGCTATCTTATGTACACCGATTAATCTTAGAGTGACCACAAATGGGCCTAAAGCAAGAAATATGAACTTCCATGATCAAAAGGGCTTTTTTGGGATAAGATTCATCTAGGCTTCGCCTAGACTACATCCTTGGCAATTTGAAACTGACTTTGAGTCAATTTGCCGAGTTTGGGTTGGTTTAATGACTTATTTTACGAAGAATAAAAAATGATACCATAAAATTTAAAAAAAAATTAAGGATGTACTTGATGCTGGTTGGTCATAAATATGTGGTGTCTTTTTTCAAAGTAAAACAAATACACATTATGCTTCGGAGAACACAATGGGAATATTAATATTCCAAAAAACAAGAAATTCATCTAAACCAATCAATTACAAAGAGTGAAGCCATATATTCACTTTTATTTGTCTAGTGCCAAATTAAACATTTCCTCACCTTCACATATGGATGCTATTTCTAAGAAATCTAATAACTTGCAAAGCTACCAGATTATTATTTAAACCAGCCTATATAATCTAGAAAAAAAAAAACAAATATACCGAATAATAGTTACTCGAATCATGGAATTACACTCCAAGCCTAGCCAAATATATATAAAATCTAGTCCAAAGATATAACAATTTCTCGGCCAATCCTCGATCATGATCAAAGTTTCCTATCACACATACTGTTTTCAAAAACAAAGAAACACTGGAACTCAACAATGGGATTTTTACAATACAATCAACTACCATATTTGCATTACATTCTACAAGATGATAGTTTCCTAGACTCTAAGTAGAAGACTATATGTTTTTTTTTGATAACCCAACTAATTAAAACGATAATTTTTAAAGAAGATATGAATATACATATAGCTTATCAATAATCTAATGAATCATGTATGAACAAACATGGATTAAGTTTAAGCATAACTTATTCTCAACTCTATATTTAGGACATATATGTGATTATCCATGCATGCAAGACGAATAAAGTGTTGTAAGAAGGCATGTCAACTAAAACATCCAATTTTAAACATCGATTTTGTCTCCTAGAAAACCAACAAAAAACCAAGCCAAGGAAAAACAAAACAATATAGTCTCCCTTTGTAAGAATCTTCATGAGGGTCTATAAAACAAGAAATTCCTAGGAACAATAGGTACTTTGAGTATGGGATCTTTGTAATGAAAAAGCATCCATGCCAAATCTTTATTCCTTGAACTTTACGGTAGAATTTCTACGGTATCTTTTCTACGGTATCTTTTCTTCCTAGATAATACCCACATATCCACGCCCGTAATCAAAATTTTGTACTATATAAACCTAGTAAATATTTGACTACATTCACAAATCACACATTCCACCCAAGCAACAACTACCATAAACACTTTTAAACATCATCCAAGTGTTAGCAGCAGGCACGTGTATACGAACAAAGACAAATGGCCACTAGAGCAGCTGGGATGATGTTTCATTGCGTTTTTGAAGGAAGCCTATCAATGTCTGAAATGGACAAAGAGCGAAGACCGTACCATAAAAACTGCAACTGTGTGTTGCATGAGCCAAAAGATGAGACCCCAAGAGCTTGTATCCATCACGGGAGAATTTCTTACTCAAAGAGACCGTCATGGAACAAGTGTTTCTTGACCACAACCACTTTCTCAAGCCCCGTTTAGTCTTCTAGTCATACCGGCTAAGTAGATGGAAAGATGACAGAGCCTTTATTATGGTGACATCAAAGTGAAAGAAAGTCTTTTGTTGCCATTTGTGGTTAAGGTGGGCTTCACCACTGTCCCATGATTTTGTTAATGTGGAAAAAGGGTAATCTAAACAATATACGGGCCACCCTTGGTCCACTTCGCACCACCTGCCGCAAGCTTTTCTCAACCCCATCAAACGAAGGTGCATTTTGGGCAAGAAAACATCACTCCTTTGGTCATTAAGACTGTGAACTATATTTTCACGAGTTAACAATGCAGTCATTTACACATGATTCAAATGGAGTAAGGTCAGCTCTTTGTAATTTTATCAAAGTGGAAGGTCTGTACAATCTGAGTTTTGATTACCTTGTTATGCACTTGTTACTTGTGGCATACGCTTATGATTCAAGATATCCGGGGCGCGCTTGATAGACGATACAAGATATTCGGCCTATCCGGGGATGTTCAAGTGGTTGCAACTATTTTAAATTAATCTTTCTTATTAAATAAGCTATATAGGTTAATATATCTTAAAGATCACAAGTTTGAGTTTTTTTTATACTTGTGGAGTGTAATGACAAACTAACAATAATGCAAAATTCTGGATTACAAGGTTCACTTGTTTGTCAAATTTAATCCTTATCGATTTGTACTTGCTTTCTTGTTCTATAAATTTGACTTATTTTCAGGGAAGAAGCTATCGATATACAACACAAATGCCATTAGTTAGCAAATGAAATTCTCTTGGTTAGTTTGTTAAAATGCGAACGAGTGACTTATTCACCTACGTTTTCTAATAGTCAAGAATTTAAGATGCTTGGCGATAAGTTGGCGTGACATCTGCAAGTGAGATCCATGTAGATAGAAAAAACAACTCCACGACGAATATGCTCCTTTACGATAATAAATATATTTGGTTCATGAAAAAACAAAAACATTGACAACTACAATTCTAAAAAAGTTGAACATCCCTTCCAAAGAAGTCAGGAAAGCTAGCAACATAGAATATAAATGAAACAAGTTAATTTGCAATTTCTAGGAACTACTTGATGGTCATAAGGATTAAAAAAGCAAACAAATCATATAAACTAGTAAACAACAAAGTGAACCCGGTAAATTCATTTGGTTCGTGTAGAAAACTAAATACTAACAAACAATAACATGGTTTAGTTAATCTTGTATCCTTTTCAAAGAATTGCGGATAATATTTTATTTGGCATGGCCGCATGGCCTTACAAATGCTATTTGGCTCACTGAAATATATGTATATATATATATATAGTGGGAAGTTAATTTGCAAACCATAAAAAACGTGCAAACCGTGCAAACTCATGGTTGCACACGTAAATCAATGAAAAATCTTTTATAGAGTCGTTTAATATGATGAAAATGTTTCATATACTAAATTTTGTGATGAAATTGTTTCATATGAAGGTGTTTATTTACGTAGAAATGAAAAAGTTTCATAGAAACGATAAAAAAGTTTCATATGAATAAAAAACACCAACATATGAAACAATTTCCTCAAAATTTGATGTTTATGAAACATTTTCATCATATTAAACAACTCCATGAATCAATTTCACTGATTTTACGTGTGCAACCATGAGTTTGCACGGTTTGCACGTTTTTTATGGTTTGCAAAATAACTTCCCTCTATATATATATATATATATATATATCTTGTGTCTCTTTGTGTTAATTTTTACGATGCCAATTGTAAATTGGCATTTGCGGTGGCGGTGGCGGCGACGGCGATGGCCGGGGTCGTGGCGGTGGTCACGACGGTGGCGGTGGCCCGGCAGTGGTGGTGGCCTCGGTGATGGTGGTCGTGGTGGTTGCGGTGGTCACGGTGGTCGTCGTGGCCAGGCCGCGGTTGTGGCGGTGGCGGTGATGGCGGTGGCCGGCGACGAGAATTGAAGGGGACGGTGGACGTGGCGGCGGTAGTGGTCGCGGCGACGAGAAGGGGACGGTGGTGGCGACGGCGGCGGCGGCCGCCGGCGACGAGAAGGGGACGGTAATTGAAAATGAAAATGAGAATAGGAAAATTATAAAAAGTAGTTTTCTAATTCAAGTGTAAATTTTGAAAATGAAAATTTTGTTTTTTCTTGAAAAAGTTTTTCTAAATTGAATCAAGTAAACAGGTTTTTTGGTTTTTCATTTTTTGGGAAATTTTTTCTAAATAAGTGAAATTTTTTCAAGAAGTAAACATCGCCTAAACAATGATCGTTGTCTCCTAGTGAGCAACCAAAGTCAAGGCAAGGGAGGCCGAGGCTTGGGCCTTTGGAGCTCATCTCCAATATTACACCCACACATCACTACCAAATGTCACCGGTTCCAATATTCTAACACTAGGTAATATTAAAGTCAGCTTGCCTAATTTGGGTTGGTTTAAAGACTTATTTCGAGAAGAACACAATTGATACCGTAAAATTTAAAATAAAGAGACGGAATGCATTTTGATGCGGGTTGGTCAAACTTTTGTAATGTCTTTCTCTATAGTAAAACAAATACACGTTATGATTCGGAAAACACAATGCGAATTATTAATATTCCAAAAAACAAGAAATCCATCTAAACCAATCAATTACAAAGAGTCAAGCCATATATTCACTTTTATATTGTCTTGTCCCAAGTTAACCAATTCCTCACCCTTGCCTAACCATATGGATGCCTTTTTGTAAGAAACCCAAGAACTTACCAATTTTACCAGAAGGTTAATTATTTCAACTAGACTATATAATCCAAAAAAAGTTATATAAAAAAATGAGTTGGATAGTTGAATTACACCCCAAAACCTAGCCAAATATATATAGAGTCTAGTCCAAATATATACTAGTTTCTTGGCCAAACATGTGATGTTAAACAATCATCTTTGTCTCATGGTAAACCAACAAAAAGCCAATTCAAAACAAAATAATATACTCTTCCTTTGTAAGAATCTCCATGAGGGTCGATAATTTATAGCAAGAAATTCCTAGAAACTATCAGTATTGTGAGTATGGGATCTTTGTTATGAAAAAGCATCTAGGCCAATTATTTATTCTTTGAACTTTACGGTAGAATTTCTAAGGTATCTTTTCTACCTAGTTAGCACCTACCTATCGCCCCCATACTCAAATTCTCATACTATTTAAACCCAATAAATATTTAACTACATTCACACATTTCACCCAAGCAGCAACTACCATACACACTTTAAAACATCGTTCTAAGTGTTCCGGGAAGGTACGTGTAAGAAAAGAGATAAATGGCTACTGGAGCAGCTACGATAACGTTTCATTGTGTTTTTGAAGGAAGCCTATCAATGTCTGAAAGAGACAAAGAGAGAAGACCGTACCATAAAAACTGCAACTGTGTTTTGCATAAACAAAACGATGAAACCCCAAGAGCTTGTATTCATCACGGAAGGATTTCTTACTCAAAGAAACCTTCATGGAACAAGTGTTCGTTGACCAAAACCACATTCTCGAGCCCCATTGGATCTTCTAGTCATTCTGGCTAGCTAGATGGAAAGATGACATGACCTCTTCCGGTGCCATTTATGGTTAAGGTGGGGTTCGTCCCGTTCCCATGATTCTTGTAATGTGGAAAATTGTTAGCGTACATGCATGTACCAAACAATGTGTTGGAGGACCCTCGGTTCACACAACATATATACTACAAGCTTTTCTCAACCCCATCAAACGAAGATGCATGTTGGAGGAAACATCACTTTGCTGGTCACTAAGATCCTTAACTACATTTCCACGAGTTAACAATGCATTCATTTACACATGATTCAGACGGGGAAAGGTTTGCTCTTCGTAATCTTATCAAAGTGGAATGATCTGTTCAATTATGAGTTATGGGACGAGATTTACAATTGTAAGGACTTGATACTTGTGGCAACTGCGCGTTAGACGTTCACTCAAAGGCTACCTAATTAAGAAAAGGGTTTGTAACACATTTTGTTGATTATAATGACCATTATCCATGAAACCATTTGAAATTCTGAGTGTACATTTACACTGGTATTGCATTTGGTAAACGACCCTACTTAAACTAATTTCTAGTAGTCAACTAATTTAGAGGTTTCGACACAATATGGCATCCCATGCCCAATTAGCAAAGATTAATTAGTAGTTTCTAGAAGAAAAAAAACATACAAGAATTGATTTTGTATGTCGTAATTGCTGCGTATTTCTGGTCTATATGGCAGCTTTCCAAGTCGTTGACCATCAACAATTGAATTAGATGGGGGAAGGCTATTACTTGGGAGAAGTGGTGTTATAATCCTTTGGTTGTTGTTCGATGTCTTTCTTGTACTCCTATCTTCTCGTTGGCTTGTTTTCGTGAATTAAATTCTTCTTGTTATAAAAAGTATATTTATTAGATAAAACAACCCCATAAAAAAATGTTTTTTAGGACACTACAAATGTATATTTTCAACCAAAGACAACTTCATTCACAAAAACATAATTTTATTATAGAAAAATTCAAAGTCCGTTCAATTTCATGGAAGTCGAAAGCTAGAAATGTTGTAAGGCAAACAAAGAAATTCAATTATTTCTAGGTTTGAACCTTAACATTGCTTAGAAAAATTGCAAAGAAAACAAAAACTATTTATAGACTACTAAACAACGAACATCCACACACATGGTTCCTCCATTTTTCCAAATGCAATAGAGTTACTTTTCCTACTATTTGAATGCATGGTACAAGAATCTCATACACTGATACACATGATCCTCAATTACCTTACCTTCATTTGGTTCATATGAAAAACCGATCAAGTATTACCAAAGGAGTGTTAGCCTAGTGGTAAGGCTTGGGCACTACCTAGTGGTGAACCCGAGTTCGAGCCCTGGGGGACGCATTTTGGAGGTACGGGGACTTCGACCCCGGGCTGCACACTTTAGCAGTCGGGCTTCGGCCCAAAATTGCTGAGGATTAGTTTGGGCCCAATGTGGTCTCGGATACCTCTTCCAAAAAAAATAAAAATTGATCAAGTATTAAAAGAATAATGATAATTCATCCACAATCACCACTTTAAACATCCTTTTGATAACGATCAAAGGTGCGGGGTACTTAAGTTGGTGAAGGCATAACAATAATGTTTACACAAAAACTGAAGCCCAAAAGTTGAAGTTACTTTTCTGGTGTTTAAAACCAAATAAGAAACTAATTATAACATTAAATACAATTTGGTATATATCGGTAGTTCACATAAAATTAATCTCTAGTAGCTAGAAATTAAGGAAGTCAAAGTAACTCAAACTAGTAATTGTAGTTGTAATAACTCTCATTGAGAATCTATTATACATAGGTAATATCATCAAATAAAGATGAAATGTAGTCGTTCATACATAATGAATGTCTTACTCTATAGTAAAACAAATATTGGTTATGCTTTAGAGAACACAATGCATATATTAATATTCCAAAAAAAAAGAAATTGAAATCCATCTAAACCAACCAATCAAATAATCAAGCCATATATTCACTTTTATTGATATTGTCCCAAATTAAACGTTTTTTGTACCTTATACATATGAAGGCCATTTTCTAAGAAACCCAAGAACTTACAAAGCTACGTACCAGTATCTTAACTATTCAACTAGACTATATAATCCGTAAAATGATTTGAATCGTGGAATTACACCTCGAAACCTAGGCGGATATATATAAAATCTAGTCCAAAGATATAATAATTTTTCGGCCAATCCTCAACCTAAACCATGGTTTGCTATCACACATACTCTTTCCACAACCAAACTAACACAAAATTTTAAAAACCGGATTTTAGGCAATACAATCAATAACCATATTTACGTTCTACAAGATGATAGTTTCCTAGAGGCTAAGGAGATGAGTGTACATTTTTTTTCCACGACAAAATGAATTAAAACAATTAATCTCAAAGAAGATACGAAAATACACATATCTTGATCAATAATCTAACGAATAATATACGAACAAAGAAGGTATAAATTTGAAGGCTAACTTATTCCCAACAACTTGGTTATGAGCCTGATTTAACTATGTAGGAAATTCAACTAAAGTATTGTAAAAAGGCATGTCAACTTAAACATCCAATGTTAAACACCGATCCTCGTTTCCTAGTAATTCGCCTAAATGACAAGCCAAGAAAAAACAAAACATATACGCTTTGTAAGAATCTTCATGAGGGAAATATTTTATAGCTTTAAATTCCTAGAAACAATTAGTATTGTGAGTATGGAATCTTTGTTATGAAAAAGCATCCATGCCAAATCTTTATTCCTTGAACTTCTCGCTAGAATTTCTATGGTATCTTTTCTCCCTAGATAACATCCAACTATCCACTCCCATAATCAAAATTTGGTACTATAATAACCCGATAAATAATAAACTACATTCACACATTCCACCAAACCAATAACTACCACAAACACTTTAAAACATCTATTCAAGTGTTTGCGGCAAGTACATGCAAGAAAAAAGACATATGGCTACCGGATCAGCTGCGACGATGTTTCATTGTGTTTTTGAAGGAAGCCTATCCATGTCTGAAACGGACAAAGAGCGAAGACCATATCATAAAAACTGCAACTGTGTGTTGCATAAGCCAAAAGATGAAACCCCAAGAGCTTGTACCCATCATGGGACAATTTCTTACTCAAAGAAGCCATTGTGGAACAAGTGTTCCTTGACCAAAACCACTTTCTCAAGCCTCGTTCGATCTTCAAACTCAAGCCATTGTGGAACAAGTGTTCCTTGACCATTCTAGCTAGCAAGATGGAAACCTTAAGGTGGCATTCACCCCATTCCCACGATTCCACTAATGTGGAAATTGTTAGCGTACATGCATGTACTGAACAATATATCAGGCACGGTCAGTACATTTCACACCACCTACCGCACGCTTTTATCAACCCTGTCAAACGAAGATACTTGTTGGGCGAGAAAGAAAACATCACTTTGTTGGTCATGAAGATCGTGAACTATATTTTGATGGGTTAACATTAACGCAATCATTTACACATGATTCTGTTATCTGCAATCTTTTCAAAGTGGAAAGGTCTGTAATGCTCATCAACATGGTCTACTGATGATCTTGTTAAGGACTTAATGCTTATGGCATACGATGCATGTTAGAAGTTTACTCAAAGGTCACCTATTTAAGAAAAAGGTGTGTCCACCCCATCAAGCGAAGATTCATGTTGGACGACATTAGAGGCAAACTCAAGTTCCATACATGTTTATTCTTTCGCTAGTTACATTTAGAAATGTAACAATTATGATCAAAGGAAAATCTAATTGACCCAGAATGTGGTTATTGCCTACATCTTGTTCAAATTTGTTAATCGTTATAATCCTATGTAAGTCGGTTGAAGGCTGTGGTCAGTCTGAGAAAGATGTATGCATTTATCCTATTAACGAGTTTGCGTAGTTATTGAAAATAATCAGCTAGGTTCTTGTAGATATACACCATGACCTTAATTATCACTAAAGAAAAAAAATGGAACAAACTCACTACTAGAAAAATGGGCATCAGTGACGATTTTTTGTGATGGACTATTTCCGTTGCTAATTAGCGACGGATTAGCGACGGAATAAGCCATGGCCATGTTCCGTCGCAGATCAGTCGCAAATCCGGCGAGTGCTTCTGTGTTAAGGACGAGAGGACCCAACAGGTCGATCGGTGTGCCACGGAATCCGTCTCTGAGAGAGACTTTGGTTATTAGCGCATCGGGCAGGTAAGTAGATGTTTTTGTAAGGCCTTATATTACGTAAACAAATGACACAAATAACTCTTGTTTTGTATTTTTTGTAATTGTGCAGGTTTGAAAATTCAAAGGCCAAGGCAGCGATGTTTACGATCTTTAAAGCCAACTTTCGTGGCCCGTGGACCTCATGGGACAAGGTCCCTCAGGGGCAACGCGATTGTATGTTCAAGATGTTTCAGGTTTGGTACATGAATCACGTTTAAGCTTATTGTACAAAACATATAAGGAAGTTATGTTTTTAACTTACAAGTCTTGCGCGTGTAGGCAAGGTTTCAATGGCACGCAGATCAAGACACGGAGGTGTATCTTATATGGACTAGTGTGATGCAGAACAGACATAGAGAATGGATAAGGAATGCGCGTAAATTTGCTGCGAGACAGGCCCTCGAATTAGATGGAATAGAGTGGGACAGGGAGGACATGTCTGTCATTAGAGGACACCATCCTATTTGGATCCCGGCGGAGTATTGGCATGAGATGATTGATAAGGTTTGTATGTCTTTTATTTGGTTTATGCATTTTTTTGTTCTATATTATACATACTTAACAGATGGCGTCTTTACAGGTATGGTCCAAACCGGGTTGGTTAGCTTGGTTAAGGTCTGGTACATGCAATCGAAACACGGAGGATGAGGGGGTGTCGTCTAGGCATACTGGCGGTTCGATCCCGATCGATGAGCATCGAAAAAGAATGGTAAGTCTTTTTTCTTTTCTGCATGTGTAATGAGATTTTTATACGTGTTACTAACTTCACTTAAATTTTCTGTTGTAGGCAGCTGATTGGGGTCGTGAAACCACTTCCCTTGAGGTTCATGAGCGAACTCACTGCTCGAACCGTAAGTATGCCCCAGGTGCGACCGCCCCCCCTGACGATGATCCCATCTACATTTACCCTAAGGCGGGTAGAGCAGCTGTAAGTTTTCTAAAACCATCGATTTGTTTTATGTATGCATGTGTTGGTTGCTAACCGCAATATGACTTATGTATTTTTTTGTTGTAGTCGCGCTTTCGAGAGATTAGAGATGTGGCGCAGTCGACCCAGACTCCTGACGACCCACCGATTGACGAGGTCGCTCTGTGGCAGCAGAGTGTCGGGGGACGGAAAAAGGGCCGTCTTTTCGGGTTTGGCACGAGCCGTGATCCCAGCTATGCCATTACTGGGCGGTGTAGCAGCAGCGGCGCCACTGGCGAGTCATCATATGAGGTATAATTAAACTACGATTGACTATTTTATATGTCTTACTTGTAACTTATGTTTTGTTGACACAAGTTGCTGATTATGTATCGAATGTCATATGTTACAGATAGCTGATCTGAGAGAGCAGTTGAAGACGATGGAGCAGCATCATCAGGAAGGAGAGGAGCGTCATCAAGCCATGTATGACTGGTTGCGTTCGTCGGGGTTCCGTCATCCTTCTCCCACTCCCACTCCCTCTGCCCCCCTCCTTCGGGTCCACCACCCCTCTAGATTATGCATTATGGATTTGATTAAACTATTTTTTTGGTAATATACTAAGATTTAGAACTTGTGGTGCACTTGATTAAACCGTTTTTTTGGATATGGAATTTGGATTGTGAATGGAATTTGTGGTTGGATTTTGGATTGTGAATGGAATTTTGGAAATTCTCTTTTTACAGGAAATTCTGTTTTTTTTCTAATTTTGCATTTATTTTTTTAAATTTTCTTGATAATTAGCGACG
The DNA here is from genome assembly GCA_030169165.1 of Centaurea solstitialis. Lineage (NCBI taxonomy): Eukaryota > Viridiplantae > Streptophyta > Magnoliopsida > Asterales > Asteraceae > Centaurea > Centaurea solstitialis. Next base: position 56,411,786 of record CM058044.1, on the reverse strand, counting down.
GATTAGTACGAAAATACCGTCGCTAAAGGTAATTTAAATGAAATAAAATTAAAATAGTATCCGTCGCTAATCCGTCGCTAAAAATCAGCGACGGATTAGTGACGGGTATTCCGTCGCTAAAGGTATTTTAAATTAAATAAAATTAATATAATATCCGTCGCTAATCCGTCGCTAAAAAGCATCCGTCGCTGATAAGCCGTCGCTAATCCGTCGCTATTTTGGTTCGTCGCTAAAATCCGTCGCAAATCATATCCGTCGCTGATCCGTCACTAAAAGCTGTCGTCGCAGATCCATCGCAGATTTGCGACGGATTGCCGTCGCTGAAAGTATCTTCCATGCGACCAACGGTGACAGACCATCAGCGACGGATCCGCCTTTTAGCGACGGATCAGCGACGGATATTTCCGTCGCTGAAGGCCGTCTGTTTTGTTAGTGTCTGCTTATAGACCTATCCATAACCCATGGGCTTCCAGATATATACCACCATGGACAAGCATTAATGTCAAAGGCACCCAGGTTAGCTCCATGATGAGCCTTATTCAAGGAATTATTTGAAAATGCTGGGTTAAGGTAGTTGAAATTTTAATGTCGATATTACGAGCATAACTGATAGATAATTCCGATTGTCGCTGCTATTGCCCAAATTTCTAGTAGTGTCTAGGCCATATCTTTCTTGACCTCCACAATATATAACTTTACCGGCATATTTTTTCACCATATACAACACTTAACCATCATCCAAATTCAATTTTGTTACTAGATAAAACCCAACTAAAGTTTCACCACATTCACACATTACACCCAAGCAACAACTCTTGATATAAAAGATTAAAATATCATTCAAGTGTTATATATTCAGACACAAACAATGAACAATTACATAAACACATTGACATTACATTCATCTAATTACACATGATTCAAATGGTATATCTAAAGCTTTGCTCCATAATCTTTTTCAACCAGAAGGGTATATTATAAGTTATGTTGATGATCATATTGTGCCACTTTCACTAAAACAAGATAAAGACAAGCAAATGGAGGTTTTTTTGGGTAAGGTTCCAATTAATAGACTTGAAGCAACAATTAGGAACTTCATATAAAGCTTGCGCAATGTTAGCAATCATGAAGGAGACTAATGAGCTAGTGTTCTGTCTACTTGAAGTGCGAGTTTTAAAGTCATCTTGCCCGATTTAGGTTGGTTTAAAGACTTATTTTCGAAGAAGAAAAATTGATACCATAAACTTTAAAACAAAAAAGATGGAATGCATTTGATGATGGTTGGTCAACATTTCATAATGTCTTTTAATATAGTACAAGAAAATGAAGAAATACACATTATGCTTCGGCAAACACAATGCGAATATTAATATTCCAAAAAACAAGAAATCCATATAAACCAATCAATTACAAAGAGTCAAGCCATATATTGACTTTTATATTGTCTAGTCCCAAGTTAACCATTTCCTCACCCTTGCCTAACAAATGGATGCCATTTTCTAAAGAACCCAAGAACTTACCAAGACAACATCAGGTTATTTATTCTAACTAGACTATATAATCTAGAAAAAAAAAAAAAAACTATATCAAAAAATGACTTGAATAGTTGAATTACACCCAAAAACCTAGCTAAATATATATAGAATCAAGTCCAAAGATATAGTAGTTTCTTGGCCAATCCTCATGCTCGTTCCAGAACCAAAGGAACACAAGATTTTGGTACTCGGATTTTAGGAAATCCATTCAATAACCATATTTGCGTTCTACGAGATGACTACATGTTTTTTCATGATCGGGCTAATTAAAATAATAAATACGAACAAAGATATGAAAATACGAATAGTTTGATCAATAATCTAATTAATCTTGTATGTACAAACAGGGATTAAGTTTAAGCATAACTTATTCTCAAGTGTATGCTTATGACATGTGCGTGATTATCTATGCATGAAAAATGCAAATAAAGTGTTGTAAAAAGGAATGTCAACTCGAACACGTGATGTTAAACAATAATCTTCTTCTCCTAGTAAACCGGGAAAAAACCAAACCAAGGGAAAACAAAATAATATACTCTCCCTTTGGAAGAATCTTCATGAGGGTCGATAATTTATAGCAAGAAATTCCTTGAAACTAACAGTATTGTGAGTATAGGATCTTTGTTATGAAGAAGCATCTAGGCCAATTATTTATTCCTTGAACTTTACGGTAGAATTTCTAACGTATCTTTTCTACCTAGATAGCACCTACCTATCCACCCCCGTACTCAAATTCACGTACTATATTAACCCAGTAGATATTTCACTACATTCACAGATTCCATCCAAGCAGCAACTATCATACACATTTTAAAACATTGTTCAAGTGTTCGGGGAGGTACGAGCAAGAAAAGTGATAAATGGCTACCAGAGCAGCTGGGATGACGTTTCATTGTGTTTTTGAAGGAAGCGTATCCATGTCTGAAACGGACAAAGAGCGAAGACCATACCATAAAAACTGCAACTGTGTGTTGCATAAGCCAAAAGATGAAACCCCAAGAGCTTGTACCCATCATGGGACAATTTCTTACTCAAAGAAGCCATTGTGGAACAAGTGTTCATTGACCAAAACCACTTTCTCAAGCCTCGTTCGATCTTCAAACCATTCTAGCTAGCAAGATGGAAACCTTAAGGTGGGATTCACCCTGTTCCCACGATTCCATTAATGTGGAAATTGTTAGCGTACATGCATGTACTGAACAATATATCGGGCAGGGTCAGTACATTTCACACCACCTACTGCATGCTTTATCAACCCCATCAAACAAAGATGCTTGTTAGGTGAAAAAACATCACTTTGTTGGTCATGAAGATCATGAACTATATTTTGATGGGTTAACGTTAACGCAATCATTTACACATGATTCTGTTATCTGCAATCTTTTCAAAGTGGAAGGGTCTGTAATGCTCATTAACATGGTCTACTGATGATCTTGTTAAGGACTTGATGCTTATGGCATACGATGCAAGTTAGAAGTTTACTCAAAGGTCACCTATTTAAGAAAAAATTGTCACCCCAACAAGTGAAGATTCATGTTGGACGACATTAGAGGCAAACTCAAATTCCATACATGTTTATTCTTTCGCTAGTTACATTTAGAAATGTGGACCAAAGGAAAATCTAATTGACCCAAAATGTGGTTATTGCCTACTATACATCTTGTTCAAATTTGTTAATTGTTATAATCCTATCATGTAAGTCGGTTGAAGGCTATGGTCGGTCTGAGAAAGATGTATGTATTTATCCTACTAATGAGCTAGTGTTCTGTCTACTTGAAAAAGATGGAATGCATTTGATGATGATTGGTCAACATTTCGTAATGTCTTTTGATATAGTAAAAGAAATACACATTATGCTTCGGAAAACACAATGCGAATATTAATATTCCATAAAACAAGAAATCCATATAAACCAATCAATTACAAAGAGAGCCATATATTGACTTTTATATTCTCTTGTCCCAAGTTAACCATTTCCTCACCCTTGCCTAACATATGGATGCCATTTTCTAAAAAACCCAAGATCTTACCCAACACCAGGTTATTTATTCTAACTAGACTATAATCTAGAAAAAGATTATGTCAAGAAATGATTTGAATAGTTAAATTACTCCCCAAAACCTAGCAAAATATATATAGAATCAAGATCGGATGATTATATCAATAGCCATATTTGAGTTCTACGAGATGACTATATGTTTTTTCATGATCGGGTGAATTAAAATAATAAAGATAGACAAATATTTGAAAATACGAATTGGCTGATCAATAGTCTAATTAATCTTGTATGTACAATCAGGGGGGATTAAGTTTGAACATAACTTATTCTCAACTATATGCTTATGGCATGTGCGTGATTAGCACACACACACACACACACTCTCTCTCTAGAAATTGAAGAAAGTAGTGAGTAGAGATTCAAAAGATTTAATCTTGATTTTACACCCTTGATATCATTTTTTTAAGCGCGCGCGCACACACACACACACACACACACACTCTCTCTCTCTCTCTCTCTCTCTAAATTGAACAGAGTTGAACAGGGTGATGTTTTCTCCAACTAGAAATTCTTCCATGATGGATGCTACAATTTAGAGAGAGAGAGAGAGAGAGAGAGAGAGAGAGAGAGAGAGAGAGAGAGAGAGAGAGAGAGAGAGAGTGTGTGTGTGTATGTGTGTGTGTGCGTGCGTGCTTAAAAAATGATATCAAGGGTGTAAAATCAAGATTAAATCTTTTGAATCTCTACTCGCTATTTTCTTCATTTTTCAAAGGACTCGTGTTCAACTCTCCATGTATGGGAACGAGATTAAGTATTTACCTATTTAAGGTTTTAGTTTTAATTTTCTTTTTATGTTTATGTAAAGTCTTAATTAAGTCTCTTACATAGTTATTATTATTAATTTTTTTGTTTTTTGTTTTTTTTTGTTTTTTTTGTTTTTTTTTTTGGGGGGGGGGGGGGGGGGGGGACAACAAGTTATATATAAAAGTAATCACAATCCTTACAAAATAAAAGCATTGTAACGTGCCATAATGTGTCGTAATGCGTCTTAACGTGTTACAATGCAAGTCAAGCCTTAGCCATATAAGTTGATTAACGTGGCGAAGAAGCCAAACTTTAATGCCATAAAGCTCCAAATTTTGATGCCATAACCCAAAGTATATTTTGGAACAGGGTTGGAGAAGCTATTGCCAAATAATTAATAGTCAATTAAGAATTAGTTAAAGATTCTTGGCCACATTTGGCGTGACATCCCCAAGTGAATCCCATGCCGCATAGGAAAAGCAACAATTCCACATAATGAATATGCATCTTAACGATGGTAAATATGTTTGGTTCATTAAAAGACGACATCATTAACAACCAACAATTTATGTAAAGGTTCAACATCCCTTCCAAGGAAGTCGAACATCTAGTTGACATAGAATTATACATGAGTCAATTTGCAATTTCTAAGTACTTGATTGTCGGGAAAATGACAAAGCAAGATTTTGGGAATATGCAAAAGTGTATCGCTAGTATATCGAAAGGATCCTGAACTACATGAGCTTCGTCAATTACAAAGATGTAAGTATCTATAAAGAATTTTGACGCCATGTGTTGGTTATTTCAGTTGCAATAAGTTTAAGAATCTATTATGCATAGGTAATGTCATCAACAAAAAGACAAAACATAGTTATTGTTAATTGGTCATAGGTAATGCCTTAATTTCTCTATACCATAACAAATTTGGTTATGCTTCGGGAAAGATGATTACAAATGTTCATATTCCAAAAAACAAGAAAGACATGCAAGGCAATAATATCAAAACAAAGCCAACCATCCAACAAAAATATATGAAAGACTAATGATCATAAAGCTTATGTTTATGCTACCGTGCTAGAAAACAAAAATTAAAATTTTTTTATACAACAAGAAATGAAGCCCAAATTTTGTTATATATCATTAGAGCATGGGTAATTCACAAATGTATAAGATTATACAAGAAAGGATGCCAAAGTTTTGGAACGTTAACAATTGCAAAGGTGCACACATCAATGATATTGGTTAATTAAGAATCTATCATTGACAAAAAAGATAGAATGTCTTTTTTTTTTTAACGGCAAAAAGGCAAATATTCCAAAAAACAAGAAGTCTTAATTAAACCGACCAATACAAATTGTCAAGCCATATCTTCACTTTCTTCTGCCTTGTCCCAAATAAACCATTTCTTCACCTTGAAAAAGGACGTCATTTTCTAAGAAACCAAAGAACTTGCAAATTACCGAGATAACTATCTCAACGAGCCTATATAATCCTAAAAAACGAGTATATTAGAAAACTAACTTGAATAAAATAATTTTGAATCATGGAATACACTCCGAAACCCAACCGAAAATATATAAAGTTAATCTAGTCCAAATATATAACATATTTCTTGGCCGATCCTCGATCTTGATCACAATTTCCTGTGACACATACTCTTTCCAAAACCAAAGGAACACAAAAATTCAACAACGAGATTTTAGGCAATACAATCAATTACCATATTTGCAATTTATGAGATGGTAGTTTCCAAAGGAGAAGACTATATCTGTTTTTCATGACATAATGAATTAAAACAACAAATCTTAAAGAAGATTTGATAATACAAATTAATAGCTTGATCGATAATTCAATAAAAATGTGTTAACAAAAAGGGATTAAATTTGAGCAAACGTTACCCAACGATACAGTTATAACATGCACCTAATTTAACTATGAGGGAAATACAAGTTAGGTACGTATTATAATATCCTTTGTTAAACAATATAACGACCCTCGTCTCCTAGTAAATCATCAAAAAGCCCAAACAATGAAAAACAAAACAATAAACTTTTCCTTTGTAAGAATCTTCATGGGCCCATTTCTTATAGCAAGAAATTCCTAGAAATAATCATAATTGTAAGTACGGAATCTTCCTTATGAATAAGCATCCAGGCCAAATCTTTATTCCTTGAAGTTTATGGTAGAATTTCTAAAGTATCTTTTCTTCCTAGGTAACACCCACTCCCATGTTCAATTTTCTGGTACTATATTAACCCAATAAATATTTCAGTATTTACACCAAAGCAAAAACTACCACAAACATTTTAAAACATAATTCAAGTGTTTTCAGCAAGCACGTGAACGAATAGAAAGAAATGGCCACCGGAGCAGCAAGGATGATGTTTCAATGTGTTTTTGAAGGAAGCCTATCAATGTCTGAAAAGGACAAAGAGCGAAGGCCGTACCATAAAGACTGCAATTGTGTATTGCATAAGCCAAAAGATGAAACCCCAAGAGCTTGTACCCATCACGGGAGAATTTCTTACTCAATGAAACCATCATGGAATAAGTGTTCGTTGACCAAAACCACTTTCTCAAGCCCCGCTCAATCTTCTAGTCATACTAGCTAGCTAGATGGAAAGATGACAGAGCCTTTATTATGGTGATATCAAAGTGAAAGAAATGCTTCAGGTACCATTTGTGGTTAAGGTGGGCTTTACCCCATTCCCATTATTCTTTAAAGTGTTCAGGCATGTAATGAGCAACACATTGGAGCAACCTCGGTCCATTTCACACCACCTATCGCAAGCTTTTCCCAACCCCATCACACGAAGATGCATGATGGACGACATTAGAAGCTAGCTCCGGTTCTAATGTGGGACCGCATATCTTGCACTACAGAGAGGTGTTTATGTTTCTATTAGTAGTAGTCAGGTTAAACTTCTACAAACGATAGTTCATTAGTCTAAAGGTCCTTATGCTGTGTGCGTCATTGTGATGAAGAGCACAAATGCTAAGACCTGGAAACATGTAGTTGTGTGGATCCAACAAGTTTCGAGGAGAATGATACTTGGTGATCGTGAACTACACTTGCTGTAATCCATTTACTCATGCTTCAAATGGACTAAGTTCAACTTCAAATGGTTAAGAGTGCGGCGATTTACACATAGTTCAAATAGACTAAGATGATTAGCAATCGGTCATCCTATCAAAATGGAAGGGTATGCTAATCATCGATCTGGTCTGCTGATCATCTTGTTGAGGAATTGATAGTTGTGGCATGCAATGTGCCCAAGAAGTTTACTCAAATCCACCGAAGAAAAAGGTGTCTAACACACTAAACCTTACAATTCAAGCATGTTCAACTTAGGTAAGCCTTAGTTTGTCAACATGTTCTTCCATTTGGTTGATTATGATGCAAATGTACATATGCATATATCGCCTAATTATGAGGACCGATCTAAACCCCATCTAATGATGATGCCTAATTAATTTATTGGGTTCAGTTTGGTATATTACATTCATGTTCAATTCCTACGAATGATAACTCATCATTAGTCTATATGTTGTGAATAGTTCAAGAACTATTTGATTCTGTTATCCTAAATATGTAAACAATGGAGTAATTTACACATTATTTAAAACTTTAGATGCTTAATCACAAGCTGGCATGACATCCCCAAATGAGATCCATTTTGCATAGAAAAAACAACCATTCCACATAATGAATATGCTTTTTAACAATGCTAAATATGTTTGGTTCAAAAAAAGACAAAGACATGGACAATATATGACAAATTTCTACAAAAGTTCAATACCCCTTCTAAGGTTGCAACATATATAGAAGTATAAGTAAGTCAATTGGCAACTTCTAGGTACTGGATTGATAATCAGAGAATATGCAAAGCAAACAAATCGTTTAAACTACATTGTAAACAACACACACGAGTACTAATTAAACAACAGAACAAGGTGGTCCTCAATTATATATATATATATAGAGAGAGAGAGAGGAAAGTTCAAATGTGATCCACTTTTTAGTTGTGAACGTGAGGACAACCGAGAGCGTGACATGTGGCGGCTTTGAGTGTGGTCCTCCTCTTTAATTCAATGTCCTCCCATGAATCGCGCCTAGTCATCCGCCGTGGACTTGAAGTGACGCATAGTCATCCGCCATGTGTCGCGCTTTCGGTTGTCCTCACGTTCACAACCAAAAAGTGGTTCACATTTGAACTCACCCCTATATATATATAGGGGAAGGTTCATACGAGAAGCATATCAAAATAAGAAAAACTTTTTTTTTAAGAAAAACTTTTTTCATGTACAAAATCATATATGATTAACAAATGAAATATTCAGGTACAAAAAACATGTACAAAATCATATATGATTCATATAGTAAATCACATATGATTTGTGTTGTTAATCATACATGATTAACAGCTGCGAGGCTCACCTGCGACTTCCAAGCCGCGTGTATCCCGCCCGGGTCCTTTTTTTTCGTTCAGTACTTAATCATATATGATTTTGTATATGAAAAAAGTTTCTTAAAAAGTTATATTTTTCGTATGAACCTCCCTCTATATATACATAGAGAGAGAGAGAGAGAGGTTCATGCGAGAAACATAACTTTTTAAGAAAACGCGAGGACGATTTTTAACCACTCATCCGGTCAATAAAAGTGGTTTTGACCGGGTCACCCTTTAATCATCTCCACCCTCCAAGAATCGCGTCGATCCTCCGTGATAGCATCCACCGTAACCAAAAATGTGTGGCTGAAAATCGTCCTTGCGTTTTCTTAAATTGACATCGTTCTCATATGAACACACCTATATATATAGGGTCAGGTTCAAATGTGAACTTATATTTCATTGTGAACGTGAGGATCACTAGTATCGTATCACGTGACAATATTCAGTTTGAATATTCATGATTTATTCAGATTGAATAAAAGCTTATTCTGAATAAAGCTTTATTCAGTCTGCATGATATTCATACTGAATAAAGCTTATGTGCCAATTCAGATTGCTACGTGGCGCGAATTTTGTTGGTCCTAACATTTACATTGAAAGATGAGTTCACATTTAAACTTTCCTATATATATATATATATATTTCTCCATGCATGCAAAATAATTTTAACAGTGTGAAACCTTATAGGTCTTACACGGTCTAAGAATGTAAATACCAAACAAAACCCGGTAAATTCATTCGGTTCATGTAGAAAGTTGAATACTAAAAGAACAATAATAATTCTTCGATCCAAAATCACTGCTTCATTCATGGTGAATGTCCTTCCAGATTCCTACAAAAACTTGGTGTGTAGCGTAATGAATGCCTAAGCACGACAGGCCTAGTCCAAGTATAAACTAGACGTGCGTTCGCCAACTCAAGTAATAATGTGGTAAGCCCACGTATCGTTCCACAGGGATTGGCGGTACCAAGATTTAGAGAATCGTACTTTAATCCGGTGCAAAGTTTATAAAGATTTGATTTGATTTGTTTGGTGAATTATAACGGAATATTTAAATGACAGATAATTGAATAATAGATATAAGATGACAGATATAAATGACAGGTAACCAAAAGAGTTAATTAACAATGAGAAAAAGATGGGTACGGGTGCAAGATTTTGCCCAAGAGACCGTTTGGCAATATTTGGTTAACGTGACCGGTCCGTAAATAACTCCTAAATAACTTTCTCCTCTCGAAGCTCCGTTAAAAAGGTTTACAAACTAGTTTTATTATAAAGTTTTCACAATTAATATTTCCCAATTTGTTAACTTTACCAAGTGGACCTTATAGATCCTAGCTCGGTCCAACAAAAGAAGATGCCCGAATCTCTTCGTGACACCCGCTTGAGGACACTTTTTGCCTTGGTTCAATTATGCAACGACCCGAATCTCTTCGTGATCATTAAAGGTTCTCTCAAACTCTTTTTGCATCACTCAAGCCGTGTTTCGAACCCGCCCCTCTCGAGGTCTTAGGTCTAACATGAACACTTACAAGTGATCAGCTTGTCCGCGTTGAGATAACGTCCCGACTTAGAATGACCAAACGAGAAAATATTAAAAGATAAAAACACCCAAAATGTCACATTTAGGCCTCTCGGGCTTTGCTCGCACCCACACCCAAGGATGGGGTTTAGCTACTGCCCATTCTTGAAAACAGAAGGTAAAAGATGTTGAAAATAAACTGCATTTGATTTAAAAACAGAAGGCTATGTTAAGCAGTCGCCTCTGTGGCTACGGAACACTAAGTTAACAGTACAGAATGTAAATTTGCAGAAAATTAAATTACTCTAAGTTACAAACTAAAATTCTAAGATAGATAATGAAGTGAAACTGGAGAGAACTTGCTGAACTCGAATTCTAAGTGTGTATGAAATGCTTTGCCTTCAAGCTCCTTTTATACTAGGAAAATGGTGGTCTTTGCCCAAAGGTTAGATCACCTTTTGCTTTTTGCCATTTTTTAATTCATTTCACCACTTCCTAGTTTCTCCTCCTTTTGGTAGCTGTTACTTTATGGTCTCCCATGCTTCCCATGCTGAGTTGACTTCTCCCATTAAAATATTCTGAAAATTTCTTCAAGATCCTGCACATACAGACTTTGCACTGTGGTGACATCCCACATTATCACAATTACGTCAAAACACGACTTTTTAGCTATTTCCTGTCTTAATGGGTAAATAAGACCAACAAGAGTATTCATGCTGTAAATGGGTGTTTCGAGAGGGGTTAGATGAGAAAAATGGTGTTTAAAAGGTAAAAATAACACGAGAAATACGAGGGTTATCACTAGGAGTGCTAAATTTAAGCCAGTAAAACCCATAGAAACAATTATCTTACATACAATGATCCAAAATTAAGCTACCAGGTCAACTATGTCAATGAGCCTATATAATCCTAAAAAACAAGTACTTTAGAAAAATAACTTGAATAAAATGATTTTGAATCATAGAATTACATTCCAACCCAACCCTAAATATATAAAATTAATATAGTCCAAATATGTAGCATATTTCTTGGCCAATCCTCAACCCTTGATCACAATTTCCTATTACACATACTCTTTCTAGAACCAATGGAACACAAGAATTCAACAACCAGATTTTCGGCAACACAATCAATTACCATATTTGCATTGATGATGTTTTTTTTCATGACCGAATGAATTAAAACAATAAATCTTAAAGAAGATTTAAAATACGAATAGCTTGATCGATAATCTAATAAAAATATATTAACAAAAAGGGATTAAATTTGAGCAAACTTTACCCAATGATAGTTATAACATGTACCTGATTTAACTATGAAGGAAATACAAGTTAGGTAATATAAAAGCGCATGCCTGGTCAAACATCCTATGTTACACAATATAGCAAACCATCAAAAAGCCCAACCAACGAAAAACAAAACAATATTCCATTCTTTTGTAAGAATCTTCATCGGCCCGTATCTTACAACAAGAAATTCCTAGAAATAATCATAATTGTAAGTACAGGATCTTCCTTATGAAGAAGCATCCATGCCAAATATTTATTCCTTGAACTTCACGGTAGAATTTCTAAAGTATCTTTTCTTCATAGGTAACACCCCGTATCCACTCCCATGTTCAATTTTCTGGTACTATATTAACCCAATAAATATTTCACTATTTTCACCTAAGCAAAAACTACCATAAACATTTTAAAACATCATTCAAGTGTTTGCACCAAGCACGTGAATGAATAGAGAGAAATGGCCACCGGAGCAGCAAGGATGACGTTTCAATGTGTTTTTGAAGGAAGCCTATCAATGTCTGAAATGGACAAAGAGCGCAGGCCGTACCATAAAGACTGCAATTGTGTGTTGCATAAGCCAGAAGATGAAACCCCAAGAGCTTGTACCCGTCACAGGAGAATTTCTTACTCAATGAAACCATCATGGAACAAGTGTTCATTAACCAAAACCACTTTCTCAAGCCCAGCTCAATCTTCTAGTCATACTAGATAGCTAGATGGAAAGATGACACAGCCTTTATTACGGTGATATCAAAGTTAAAGAAATGCTTCAGGTGCCATTTATGGTTAAGGTGGGCTTTTCACACCACCTACTGCAAGCTTTTCTCAACCCCATCACACGAAGCTGCATGATGGACTACATTAGAGGCCTGCTCAAGTTCTAACGTTGGTCCTCATATCTTGCACTGCAGACACGTGTTTATGTTTCTATTAGTAGTAGTCAAGTTCGACTTCTACAAATGATAGTTCATCAGTCTAAAGGTCCTTATGTTGTGTGCGTCATTGTGATGAAGAGACACAAATGCTAAGACCTGGAAACATGTAGTTGTGTGGACCCAACAAGTTTCGAGGAGAATGATACTTGGCGATCGTGAACTACACTTGCTGTAATCCATTTACTCGGGCTTCAAATGGACTATGGTCAGGTTCAAATGGTTAAGAGTGCGGCGATTTATACATGCTTCATATAGTCGACTATGATGATCAGCAATCGGAAATCCTATTAAAGTGGAAGGGTACCAATCAAAGTGGAAGGGTATGATGATCATCGATCTGGTCTGCTGATCAGCTTGTTAAGGAATTAATACTTGTGGCTTGCAATGTGCGTAAGAAGTTCACTCGAAATCCACCGAAGAAAAGGGTGTCAAACACATTAAACCTTATAATTCATGCATGTACAACTTAGGTAAGCCTTAGTAAGTCAACAGGTTCTTCCATTTGGTTGATTACGATGCAAATATACATATGCATATATCGCGTAACTCTGACTATCGGTCTCAACCCCATCTAATGATGATGATGAATTAATTTATTCTGTTCTGTTTGGTATATTACATTCATGTTCAATTCCTACAAATGATAACTCATTAGTCTATATGTTGTGAATAGTTCAAGAACTATTTGATTCATGTATCCTAAATAAGTAAACAATGGAGTAACTTACACATGATTCAGAAATTTAGATGCTTAATAACAAGTTGGCATGACATCCCCAAGTGAGATCCATATTGCATAGGAAAAACAGTAATTCCACATAATGAATATGCTTTTTAACAATTCTAAATATGCTTGGTTCATAAAAAGACAAAGACATGGACAATGACAAATTTCTAAAAAAGTTCAATACCCCTTCCAAGAAAATCGAAAAGCTTGCAACATAGAAGTATAAGTAAGTCAATTGGCAACTTCTAGGTACTTAATTCATACTCAAAAGACTTGCAAAGCAAACAAATCGTCTAAACTACATAGTAAACAACACACACGACTACTAATTAAACAACAACACAAGGTGGTCGTTAATTATATTTATATACATATATATATATATATAGAGAGAGAGAGAGAGAGAAAGTTTCATGCGAGAAACATAACTTTTTAAGAAAACGCGAGGACAATTCTCTACCACTCATCCGGTCAATAAAGGCGGCTTTGATAGGGTCACCCTTTAATCATCTCCACCCTCCATGAATCACGTCAATCCTCCGTGATCGCGTCCACCGTAACCGAAAATGTGTGGCTGAGATCGTCCTCGCGTTTTCTTAAAGTGACATCGTTCTCATATGAACACACCTCTCTCTATATGTATATATATATATATTTTATAGGGCCAGGTTCAAATGTGAACTCATATTTCATTGTGAACGTGAGGACCACTAGTATTGCGGCGTGTGGCAATATTCAGTTTGAATATTCATGATTTTTTCGGATTGAATAAAAGCTTATCGGTCTGAATAAAGCTTTATTCAGCCTGCATGATACTTATACGGAATAAAGCTTAGGTGCCGATTCAGATTAATTGCTACGTGGCGCGTTTTGTTGGTCCTCACATTTACAATGAAAGATCAATTCACATTTGAACTTTCCTATATATATATATATATATGTATAGAGGAAAGTTCAAATACAAACCACTTTTTGGTTGTGAACGTGAGGACAACCCAGAGCGCACCACGTGGCAATCTGAAAAAATTTCGACTTAGTCATTCAGACTGAATAAAGCGTTATTCAGTATAAATAACACTGACTCGCACTCTGATGCTGTAACACCCGTAATTTTTCGGGCTTTAGAACTTTTAAGAAAATATGAAAAATAGGACTTTTGATAAAAACCTATATTTTATAGTCTTGTTGGATGGGAAATTGAAATACGAATCCAACGGTTCTTTCGGAATCGAAATCAGAGCTATAACGAAGAAGTTATGGCCAAAACAAGATTTCTCACAGTGGAGCACCCTAGCGATCGCTAAGGCTTACTCTAGCGATCGCTAGGCCCTTAAATTTGGGCATCTGATGCTTAGCGATCGCTAAAGGAACCTCTTAGCGACCGCTAAGAGCTGTCAGCCCTGAAATCGGGTTAAATACATTTTTTTCTTCATTTGGGCATATCTTTCTCATACGAACTCCGTTTCTCCCGATTCTTTTTGCTATCTTCTCGTTTTTTCGAGCTCTTCAAGACTACATCAATGGATTTCAAGTATTTGGGAGTTCTAAAACGTTGGTGTAAGTAATCTCTTCATCTCCTTCGAGTTTAAGCTTCGATTTGGGGGTTTTTCACCTCCAAACCTTTTCTTCCATACTTGGCTTAGATCTAGTATTGTTTTAGGTGGAATTCATGTTTTGAGAAGTGTTGGAGGCTGGATCTACTAGTTTGGAGGGCGGAGACTTCCATGGCTTCATCTTATCCACCACTCACAACCTCAAATCACCATTGTTGCAAGGTGTTCTTCATCTAGGGTTTGTTCAAGATTTGGCTAGGTAAGCTTTATCTAAACCATTTGAGGTTGGTTAATCTAGGTGATAAGAGTTATGAAACTAACCTAAGATTTACTTGGTTCTAGGTTCGTTCTCGTATTTGACCTAAATCGGAAGATTTAGGGGTTTTGGGTATAAACCCTAAGGTGAGTTGTTAAAACCATTTTTGTTAAAACTGAGGGCACATCATTTTGTTGATTTTACATACCTTGCTTGATTTTGTGGATGAATGGGATTTTGGGATGAAATGCTTATTATGTCGAGTTTAAGGATTTCCCATGAAATGTATGATAAACTATGCCTATATGAATGACTTGGATTATATGGCCGTATACATGAAGTAGATTATCGTATACTACTATTGTATGTGTTACATCCATGGATTTGTAGGATGAATGTATTTATGCGGAATACTTGAAATTATGTATGCCATGAAATTATATAAAAGGGATTTGATATCCGAGTATGTTGGCATATATGAAATGAGCAAAGGGCTTGAGACCCTCGATATATACCTCTGTTAATGATGCTATGCTAAATTCAGTATCGATGTTTTGTATGTAAATAACATGGACGAGATGCTATGCTAAATTCAGTATCGATGTCTTGTATGATAATAACATGGACGAGATGCTATGCTAAATTCAGTATCGATGTCTTGTATGCAAATAACATGGACGAGATACTATGCTAAATTCAGTATCGATGTCTTGTATGCAAATAACATGGACGAGATACTATGCTAAATTCAGTATCGAGTCCTTGTATGTTAATAACATGGACGAACCAACGCAATATTTCCACACCAAACAGTCTTGGGAGGTTCTGAAATAGGAATGCCCCTATGTCGCCGGCCCTCGGGTTGCTCCTTGGTGCGCGGGCCTCGGATGATGTTGCCATGCTAAATTCGGGACATCGAGGTGTTTGGAAGTAACGAGTGTCGGGGTATTGGTTGGTGGAAATGGGTCGCTCCCATTGTTTCCGAAGATAAATAATAAACCGGTTTAACATGCTACTTTCGTTGTTAGTATGATATTGTATATCTTGCATGCCTTAACATATTTTACGTGTATAGTGTCATTTATACAACTCACTAGGCTCCTTTAGCTTAACACTTGTTTGGTGTTGATGTGTCTCTCAAGTACTAGGGACGCCGCTCCCAAGTAGGCTTCGGGAGTAGAGTGAGCATGGGGGACGTGGAGAGACCGGTCTTCTAAGACCGTGAGATTGACCGTAGAACAATAACCCTTTTGTGTAGTCATTTTCCTAGATAGGATTTAGACTAGATGGTTGTCACATTCTTTAATTAAATTACAGACATTGTAATTATACACTATTATACCCCTATTTTTGGGAAGAGCTCACGCCTTGGCGTACATTGTATCACCAACTTTCTATTAAATGAAAGTTTTTGTTCACTCTGATTTTTAGGGTGTTACAGATGCACTCGGACCCGGGCGGGTCAGCCGCGGGTCATCCGCGGGTCAAGGCTTATTCAGTCTAAATAACGCTTTATTCAGTATGAATAACACTAATCCGCGGATTTATTCAGAATGAATAAGCCTTGACCCGCCGATTTCAGATTGCCAAGTGTTGCGCTCTGGGCTGTCCTCACGTTAACAACCAAAAAGTGGTTTGTATTTGAACCCACCCCTATATATATATATATATATATATATATATAGAGAGAGAGAGAGAGGGAGGTTCATACAAGAACAACCCCATTTGCAAGAACAAAGGAACCCATTTTGAGCCACCCATTGAGGTGGGCCCATGTGGGTCCCACATAATAAAAAATCATATATGATTTAGTGGTGGGACCCACTTGAATCATATATGATTTTATATTATGTGGGACCCACATCATATGTGATTCAGAATTGTTCCTTTGTTCTTGTTGAACCTACTTCTATATAGAGAAAGGTTCAAACAAAAACAAAGTCAATTTGCAAGAACAAAGGAACAATTCTAGATCACATTTGATGTGGGCCCATGTGAGTCCCACTTATTAAAAAAAATCATATATGATTCAGATGGGTCCCACCACTAAATCATATATGATTTTTTTAATATGTGGGACCCACATGGGCCCACATCAATGTGTGGCTCAAAATGGTTCATTTATTCTTGCAAATGGAGTTGTTCTTGTATGATCCTCCCTATATATATATATATATATTCCCCGCATGCAACATAATTTTAACACTGTGAAACCTCATAGGTCTTGCACGGTCTAAGAATGTAAATACCAAACAAAACCCGGTAAATTCATTCGGTTCATGTAGAAAGTTGAATATATACTAAAAGAACAATAATAATTCTTCGATCCAAAATCACTGCTTCATTCATGGTGAATGTCCTTCCAGATTCCTACTAGGAGTGCTAAATTTGAGGCAGTAAAACCAAAGAAACAATTATCACATACAATGATCCAAAATGTTTGACTAACTTCAATTCTAGTATGTGAAAGTACTTAGGGGTCTAAATTAAGCATTACATAGGGAATATGCATCTATTACACAAGTATATATGTCATCAGTATATTAAAAAAGATGCCAAACTTCATGAGATTCGGCAACTACAAGGCATCTTTCTATAAAGATACTTGACGCCATGTGTTAGTTATTTCAGTTGCAATAAGCTTGAGAATCTATTTGGCATACATAGATAATATCATCAACAAAAACACCAGACATAGTTACTGTTGGTTGGTTGGCCGATGGAATACCTTTTCGTACAAAATTACAAAAATTGGTTGTAAGAACTAAGAAGATTGCAAATATTCATGTTCCAAAAAAATAAGAAACCAATGTAAGCCAATAATATCAAAACAGTTTAAGTCAACCATCGAACAAAGACTCAAGCCGTTCATTTTTTTCTTGACCCAACAGGTTAGATTTGCTAAGATACCAGGTTACATTAATTACTCGAACCTATTCGGAATATATAAGAAATTTAATTTATATTTACTATACCTTATGGCATAGTTATAATGTGTGGATGACTTAATTACCAATGTAACGTAATGGTAGCGACGATTTTATAAAGCTTTGTCGACTCAAACAATGAACGTTAAACAGAAGTCTTCGTCTCCTAGTGAACAACCAAAGCCCCAAAAACAAAAACAAAATTATACTCTCGGTCTTTTTACGAGACTCTTCAGGACCCACACAAAAAGCATGGAATTCCTAAAAGCAATCGTTATTGTGAGTACGAAATTCCTGTGAGTATCGGATCTTTGTTGTGAGAAAGGATCTCCCGACCAAATTTTCTTTGAACTCTACGATATATATAATCTAACTTTTGCAGAATCTTTTCTCCTAGATAACACCAATCTATAGCTCCTTAACTAGGTTCTCGTACTACTATAACTAACCCACTAGAGTCACACATTATGTACACCCAGCTAAGCAGCACCTATTCAAGTGGATCTTCGTGTACGGGAATGAGTTTAAGTATTTACCTATTTACCTATTTAAGGTTTTAGTTTTAATTTTCTTTTTATGTTTAAATAAGTCTTAATAAAGTCTTGTACATAGTTATTATTATTATTATTATTATTTTTTTGGAAAGTAGTCATTAATCCGACAAGTTATTTATAAAACTAATCTCAAACCTTACAAAATAAAGCATTGTAACGTACTAAAATGTGTCGTAATGCGCCATAACGTGTTACAATGCAAGTCAAGCCTCAGAATGGAGCCATTGCAGTTAATTAACGTGGCGACAAATCCAAGCCTTGATACCATAATGTGTCATAACGAGTTATTTAGAACCATGTATTTTATAAAATGATAAGGCCTAAAGTATATTTTGGAATAGGGGCTGGAGAAGCTATTGCCAAGTATTCTATCAGTCAAGAATTAGTAAAGATGTTTTTGGCCACAAGTTGGTGTGACATCCCGAAGTGAGATCCATGCCCATAGGAAAGCAACAAATCCACATAATGAATATGCTTCTTTACGATGGTAAATATGTTTGGTTCGTTAAAAGACAACATCATTAACAATCAAAAATTTATGTAAAGGTTCAACACCCCTTCCAAGGAAGTCGAACATCTAGAGACATAGAATTGTACATAAGTCAACTTGCAATTTCAAGGTACTTGATTTTTAGGAAAATGACAAAGCAAACAGGTCCTCTCAACTACTAAACAACAACACATGCAAGTTGGATCTCTGTTATATTCCCCCATGTAAAAAGCACCCGGTAAATATATTTGGTTCATGTAGAAAATTGAACACAAAGATCAACGAAAACGCTAACAAATTCTTAATTTGTGAACTATGAGTGCCCTTTCTGATTATAAGAGCGCTCTATTAAAGTCGGTAAATATATTTGGAAATCGTCGTTAAATGAAACAATCGGAAATCAATCGGTAAAAGCCGTCGAAAAAACCATCGGTAACACAATCAATTACCATATTTGCATTGATGATAGTTTCCTAACGAGAAGCCTATATGTTTTTTTTCATGATCGAATGAATTAAAACAATAAATCTTAAAGAATATTTAAAGTACGAATAGCTTGATCGATAATCTAATAAAAATGTATTAACAAAAAGGGATTAAATTTGAGCAAACTTTACCCAACGATACAGTTATACATGTACCTGATTTAACTATGAGGGAAATACAAGTTAGGTATTATAAAAGCGCATGTCTGGTCAAACATCCTATGTTAAACAATATAACGACCCTTGTCTCCAAGAAAACCATCAAAAAGCCCAACCAATAAAAAACAAAACAATATGCTTTTCCTTTGTAAGAATCTTCATGGGCCCGTATCTTGTAGCAAGAAATTCCTAGAAATAATCATAATTGTAAGTACAGGATCTTCCTTATGAATAAGCATCCATTCCAAATATTTATTCCTTGAACTTCACGGTAGAATTTCTAAAGTATCTTTTCTTCATAGGTAACACCACGTATCCACTCCCATGTTCAAATTTCTGGTACTATATTAACCCAACAAATATTTCACTATTTTCACCTAAGCAAAAACTACCATAGACATTTTAAAACATCATTCAAGTGTTTGCACCAAGCACGTGAACGAATAGAGAGAAATGGCCACCGGAGCAGCAAGGATGACGTTTCAATGTGTTTTTGAAGGAAGCCTGTCAATGTCTGAAATGGACAAAGAGCGCAGGCCGTACCATAAAGACTGCAATTGTGTGTTGCATAAGCCAAAAGATGAAACCCCAAGAGCTTGTACCCATCACGGGAGAATTTCTTACTCAATGAAACCATCATGGAACAAGTGTTCATTAACCAAAACCACTTTCTCAAGCCCCACTCAATCTTCTAGTCATGCTAGATAGCTAGATGGAAAGATGACAGAGCCTTTATTATGGTGATATCAAAGTCAAAGAAACGCTTTAGGTGCCGTTTATGGTTAAGGTGGGCATTTCACACCACCTACCGCAAGCTTTTCTCAACCCCATCACACGAAGATGCATGATGGACTACATTAGAGGCCATCTCAAGTTCTAATGTCGGTCCTCTCATATCTTGCACTGCAGACACGTGTTTATATTTCTATTAGTAGTAGTCAAGTTCGACTTCTACAAATGATAGTTCATCAGTCTAAAGGTCCTTTTGTTGTGTGCGTCATTGTGATGAAGAGTAACAAATGCTAAATCCTGGAAACATGAAGTTGTGTGGATCCAACAAGTTTCGAGGAGAATGATACTTGGCGATCATGAACTACACTTGATGTAATCCATTTACTCGGGCTTCAAATGGACTAAAGTCAAGTTCAAATTGTTAAGAGTGCGGCGATTTACACATGCTTCAAATAGACCATGATGATCAGCAATCGGTAATCCTATCAAAGTGGAATGGTATGCTGATCATTGATCTGGTCCGCTAATCATCATGTTAAGGAATTGATACTTGTGGCATGCAATGTGCGTAAGAAGTTCACTCGGAATCCACCGAAGAAAAGGGTGTCAAACACACTAAACCTTATAATTCATGTATGTATAACTTAGGAAAGCCTCAATATGTCAACAAGTTCTTCCATTTGGTTGATTATGATGCAAATATACATATGCATATATCGCCTAATTCTAAGGACTGGTGTCAACCCCATCTAATGATGATGCCTAATTAATTTATTGGGTTCTGTTTGGTATATTACATTCATGTTCAATTTCTACAAATGATAACTCATTAGTCTATATGTTGTGAATAGTTCAAGAACTATTTGATTCTTTTATCATAAATAAGTAAACCATGGAGTAATTTACACATTATTTAGAATTTTATATGCTTAATCGCAAGTTGGCATGACATCCCCAAGTGAGATCCATGTTGCACAGAAAAAACAGCCATTCCACATAATGAATATGCTTTTTAACAATGCTAAATATGCATGGTTCATAAAAAGACAAAGACATGGACAATGACAAATTTCTACAAAAGTTCAATACCCCTTCCAAGAAAATCGAAAAGCTTGCAACATAGAAGCATAAGTAAGTCAATTGGCAACTTCTAGGTACTTAATTGATAGTCAGAAAACTTGCAAGGCAAACAAATCGTCTAAACTACATAGTAAACAATACACCCGACTACTAATTAAACAACAACACAAGGTGGTCGTTAATTATATTTATATACATATATATATATGTATACATATACATATATATATATATATATGTATACATATACATATATATATATATGTATACATATACATATATATATATATAGAGAGAGAGAGAGAGAGAGAGAAAGGTTCATGCGAGAAACATAACTTTTTAAGAAAACGCGAGGAAGATTCTCAACTACTCATCCGGTCAATAAAGGCAGCTTTGACCGGGTCACGCTTTAATCATCTCCATGAATCGCGTCAATTCTCCATGATCGCGTCCACCGTAACCGAAAATGTGTGGCTGAGAATCGTCCTTGCGTTTAATTAAATTGACATCATTCTCATATGAACACATACTCTTTCAAGATCCAAAGGAACACAAGAATTCAACAACTAGATTTTAGGCAGTAAAATCGATTACCATATTTGCATTCTATGAGATGATAGCTTCCTAAGCAGAAGACTATATGTTTTTTCATGACCGAATGAAATAAAATAATAAATCTTAAAGAAGATTTGATAATACGAATAGCTTGATCGATAATCTAATAAAAATGTATTAACAAAAAGGGATTAAATTTGAGCAAACTTTACCCAACGATACAGTTATAACATGTACCAGATTTAACTATGTGAGAAATACAAGTTAGGTATTATAAAAGCGCATGTCTAATCAAATATCCTTTATTAAACAATATAACGACCCTCGTCTCCTAGTAAATCATCAAAAAGCCCAACCAATGAAAAACAAAACAATATACTTTTCCTTTGTAAGATTCTTCATGGTCCCATTTCTTATAGCAAGAAATTCCTAGAAATAATCATAATTGTAAGTACAGAATCTTCCTTATAAATAGGCATCCAGGCCAAATCTTTATTCCTTGAACTTCACGGTAGAATTTCTAAAGTATCTTTTCTTCCTAGGAAACACCCACGTATCCACTTCCATGTTCAATTTTCTGGTACTATATTAACCCAATAAATATTTCAGTATTTACACCAAAGCAAAAACTACCACAAACATTATAAAACATCATTCAAGTGTTCTTGGCAAGCACGTGAACGAATAGAGAGAAATGGCCACCGTAGCAGCAAGGATGACGTTTCAATGTGTTTTTGAAGGAAGTCTATCAATGTCTGAAATGGACAAAGAGCGAAGGCCGTATCATAAAGACTGCAATTGTGTGTTGCATAAACCAAAAGATGAAACCCCGAGAGCTTGTACACATCACGGGAGAATTTCGTACTCAATGAAACCATCATGGAATAAGTGTTTGTTGAGCAAAACCACTTTCTCAAGCCCCGCTCAATCTTCTAGTCATAGTAGCTAGCTAGATGGAAAGATGACAGAGCCTTTATTATGGTGATAGCAAGGTGAAAGAAACACTTCAGGTGTCATTTGTGGTTAAGGTGTACAAACGTGTAATGAGCAATTACATTGGAGCACCCTCGGTCAACTTCACACCACCTACCGCAAGCTTTTCTCAGCCCCATCACACAAAGATGCATGATGGACAACATTAGAGGCTAGCTCAAGTTCTAATGTTGGTCCTCATATCTTGCACTGCAGACACGTGTTTATGTTTCTATTAGTAGTAGTCAAGTTCGACTTCTACAAATGATAGTTCATTAGTCTAAAGGTCCTTACGTTGTGTGTGTCATTGTGATGAAAAGACACAAATGCTAAGCCCTGGAGACATGTAGTTGCATGGATCCAACAAGTTTCGAGGAGAATGATACTTGTCGATCGTGAACTCCACTTGTTGCAATCCATTTACTCGTGCTTCAAATGGACAAAGGTCAGCTTCAAATGGTTAAAAGTAGCAGCGCTTTACACATGCTTCAAATAGACTAAGATGATCAGCAATCGGTAATCCTATTAAAGTGGAAGGGTATGCTGATCATTGATCTAGTCTGCTGATCATCTTGTTATGGAATTGATACTTGTGGCATGCAATGTGGGTAAGAACTTCACTCGAAGTCCACCGAAGAAAAGGGTGTCAAACACACTAAACCTTATAATTCATGTATGTACAACTTAGGTAAGCCTCGGTATGTCAACAAGTTCTTCCATTTGGTTGATTATGATGCAAATATACATATGCATATATCGCCTAATTCTAAGGACTGGTGTCAACCCCATCTAATGATGATGCCTAATTAATTTATTGGGTTCTGTTTGGTATATTACATTAATGTTCTATTCCTAAAAATGATAACTCATCATTAGTCTATATGTTGTGAATAGTTCAAGAACTATCTGATTCTTTTATCCTAAATAAGTAAACAATGGAGTAATTTAAACATTAATTATTTAGAATTTTAGATGCTTAATCACAAGTTGGCATGACATTCCCAAGTGAGATCCATTTTGCCTAGAAAAAACAGTAATTCCACATAATGAATATGCTCTTTAACAATGCTAAATATGCTTGGTTCATGAAAAAACAAAGACATAGACAATAACAAATTTCTACAGAAGTCCAATACCCCTTCCAAGAAAGTCCAAAAGATTGCAACATAGAAGTATAAGAAGTCAATTGGCAACTTCTAGGTACTTAAATTGATAGTTAGAAAACCTGCAAAGCAAACAAACCGTCTAAACTACATAGTAAACAACACACATGACTACTAATTAAACAACACACAAGGTGGTCCTTAATTATATTTATATAATATATATATATATATATGTGTGTGTGTGTGTGTGTGTGTATTGTTGAGCAATGTCCCACATTAGATACAAAGTGAACTTATAATGTGCTTATAAGGGTCCTGGGCTACTCCATTATAGCCAATTGGTTTTGAGTTGGAACCCCACAAACTTACATGGTACCAGAGCAAGGTTCACCCGTGGTTGGTCAAAAAAAGGCCGCACGGACTCCACGTAACCCAAAGTATCAACGTGTTAGGCTAAAAGAACGCCACACGTGAGGGGGCGTGTTGAGCAATGTCCCACATTGGACACAAAGTGAACTTATAATGTGCTTATAAGGGTCATGGGCTACTCCACTCATAGTCAAACCATGTATTCCCTCACAGGTCTCTTGCATGGTGTAAGAATGTAACATACCAAACAGAACCCAGTAAATACATTCGGGTTCATGTAGAAAGTTGAATACTAAAAGAACAATTAATGACAATTCTTCGATCCAAAATCACCACTTCGTTCATCGTGAACCCCAGGTTCCTGCAAGGAGTGCAAAATTTAAGCTAGTAAAACCATAGAAACAATGATCCAAAATGTTTAAGGTACTTCAATTCTGGTGTGTGAAAGTACTTAGGGATCTAACTTAAGCATTGCAATTAGGGAATATGCATCTATTGCACAAGTATATATGTCATCGGTACTTTTGGGCCACTTCGCAACTCTCGCATTTTCAATCAAAAAGGGTATCCGTTGAGCGTAATCTTATCCGAGGTGATTTCGAACCCTTAGTTATGGGTCAAGAGTAGATGTAGAAAAAAGGAAAATCTCAATTGGGAGAATTGGTGTTATAGTCCTCTTGCTGCTTTGTAACGTTTCTTGTATTTCTCTTTTTCTAGCTTCTCGCTAGTAAGGTGTTGAGTAAAATTTCGTTGTTAAAAGAAAGTATATTAAAATAGATGCCAAAGTTCATGAGCTTCGGCAATTACAAAGTTGTAGGCATCTTTATATAAAGATACTTGACGCCAGTCGCCATGTGTTAGTTATTTCAGTTACAATAACCTTGAGATTCTATTAGGCATAGGTAATATCATCAACGAAAACACGTTACATAGATACTGTTGGTTGGCCGAGGGAATGCCTTCATCTTTCAATAACATTACAAAAATTGGTTGTAAGAAGATTGCAAATATTCATGTTCCGAAAAAACAAAATACCAATGTAAGCCAATAAAGGGAGTATTTTATAACCAATTTACTAAGTTCTCGAACAAAATAATAATACCAACTTTTAAACTTGAACAGTATTCGATGGATCAAATATATATGCTCTTGGGAACTTAATTATAACTTACAAAACTTGTAGTCAAAATAATTTATCGATATTTTGTAAAAACATTTTAGGAAAAATCGCTAATTCAATCCGCCAAGGTAACTTTATAATTCAAATTTTAGTTAAAACTATTAACAAAAGCTATTCCATAACATTCATTAATTAATTGAACGAAGTACTAAATAATCAACTCTTATAATTATCTAATAAAAATAATTCTGGACTAATTTGATTTTTAATTTAAGCTGAAATAAAATAAATTATTTAATAAATAACAATAAAAAGTAAAAAATTGCATACCAGATAATTTAATTATGAAGAGAGTTGGGCTCCAATAGGTCCAACACTACACAAAAAGTTACCCACTTGGCCACTTACTAACAATAATATACTACACAGCCCAACAGATGCAATCCAAGAACAAGTGAGCATCAGTTTGGGTAGTACCTAGTACCTACTACTTAGGAGAGGTGGTAAAATGGACCTGGTCCGATCGACTAATCAGTAATCGATTTTGTTTGTACGGTTAAGTAACCGGCCCGTAACCCTTTTTTTTGAAAAAAACTAGTTGTTTTTGACTGTTTTTTCCATTCTAGATAAATAAGTTGTGTGGTGATACCAAGTTAAAAACGCAAGAAACCGCAAACAATTGTTGCTATATTTTGTGATTTCAACTTGAGTCTATTCGTTTCTTACAATCTCGCAAGTTCTAATATCTAAAATTTCAGTTCTCGTCTATTTCTATCTTTCTCATCCAAAATGAGTAGTGAACAACACGACGCATCTAACAAACAAATTGCCTGGTTCTTGTCGAGCATGGAAGAAAGACAATAGTTTTGAACCATT
This sequence comes from Centaurea solstitialis, assembly GCA_030169165.1. Lineage (NCBI taxonomy): Eukaryota > Viridiplantae > Streptophyta > Magnoliopsida > Asterales > Asteraceae > Centaurea > Centaurea solstitialis. The sequence goes on along the minus strand of CM058044.1, from coordinate 56,385,289 downwards.
TCAAGATGGAGATCCTCACCACCGGAATAAAAATGCGCAATGAAAATGTTGTGGAGTTCTCCTTATGGCAGAAGAAAATTTCACCTTAAGGTTGCACGCCGAGGTTTCATCCTGTCAATGAGAGTAGGCCGGCCCCATGGCAGATCAACTTGTACTTCACAATGCCGGTCAAATATAGACGTATGATGCCGTGTTGAACCGACAAACGACAACAAAATGTGTCACTTAAATCATGTTGTCGTTCGGGCATTTCAACACTCTTCACATTACGAAAATGATCCAATAAATGCTACAACCACGCTACACAGTGGTAAGTCGTCAAACTCTTAAACGTGATGCAAGAAAAAATTTCTAAATATGGAATGCGACAAACGTTTGCCTCATTACCCAAACATTTCTTTAACAAATCCTCATCATTACTGAAATTCTAAAGTTGACAACGCTTGCTTTTATTTTAATGGTCCCTTGACTCTTTTTTGTGTTTTCTAATAAACATAAAAAATTTGGTGTTTCCTCTATAGCTATGCCATGTCTAGAAAGAATCTGTATTTAGTTCATTGCCTCCTCGTGATCAACCCATATGTTACATATCCTTATGCTTACGATTGCAAATTTAAAACATATCCCTACTATTTCAATTTGATGTCAAATCTGCATTTCTTAAGGGCGGACTTAATAATAAGTGGATATGTATCATCCTTAAGGCTTTGCGAGTGCATGAAAGGAGGATAAAGTTTACATATTAGACATAGCCTTAACAACCTAAAACAGTTTCCCCCTGCCTGTTACAACAGATTGATGAGTTAATTCTTCATAAGTTTGATAGAAACAACGTTATATGTAAAACCGTTAGGGAACTAAAGATGTAATACTAGTAAGTTTGTACGTTGATGACATGATATGCAGGGGTTCATCTTTGAAGTAGATCACATAATTTAAATAGGACATCAAGAGCAAGTTTAAGATTACCGATTTGTTACGACTTGGTTATTTTCTAGGTTTAGAAGTCAAGCAAACAAAAGAAGGTGTATTGTTATTAGAACAAAAATATGTAGTTGCTCTTCCTAAGCAGTTTGGTACGATGAAGTGCAAGGCTGTAGCAACCCCGATGAGTGTGAATGAAAAGTTGGTTACAGATGGTGGTACAGGGATGGCAATTGCAAAAAAAAGGTACAAAAGCCTAGTTACGAGGCACTTTTTGTTGCTTTGATCTAAAGGTTCATGCACAATCCAACAAAGTAACATTTTGTAGCAAATAAATGAATATTTTCTTTTGTATATGGAACTAAAGATCTTGGAATCTAGTATTTGAAGGCAAGTATGTTTGTTTGGGTTTGATATTTGGATTCAATTGGGCTAGATCACATGATGATAAGAAAAGAAAATCAGGAAACAATTTGTGATGGATCAAGATCAATAACTTAGGCCTCTTAGAGGCAATCAACAATGCCATATCTTCAACAAAGGTCAAGTATGTGGCACCTACTACAACAACTTATCATGTAGGATGGTTAAAGAGACTTCTTGCTGATGTGAACCAGAACCAATTACACGATACTTAGATTTTCTATGATAACACCTCAGATGTTGCAATGACCAAGAATCCAGTGATACGGGAGTGGTAGATCAAAACACATAGAAATCAAGCACCATTTTATTTGAGAGCTCGTTTGAGAAGAAGAATCAAGGTGGAAGTGTAACACCTTAGGCGTATCCCATATCGGCCGTGGACATGAGTGATGTGGGTGTTATAAGTAATATCTTGGCCTTCCTAACAACAACGCGTTTTGGGGTCTAATGCACGGCAGGTTCTTGGAACGTTGTAGTTAAGCGTGCTAGGGTGGGAGTAGTACCAGGATGGATGACCTCCTGGGAAGTCCTCACCAGGTCGCCAAAAACAAATCTGTGAGCTATACATTGGTTAAATCCAGAGGCAAAGCAGAGAATATTATTGTTGAGAAAGGCGGGAAATTACAGGAAGTGTCTAGGTCTTCTAATCAATTAGAAGATATGTTCACAAAGACTTTACCACATGCAAACGGGAGTGTTAACACCAATTTATAGTTGACTACGAGAAAAGATCATGAAAGAGATTATAGGGTAACTAGCATGTGTTTCTTATTGGAGTTAGTGGAGTTCTTTTATGAAGTTTTCCTAGTTTTTCAATTGAGTTGTTAGTAACCTAGCATCCTTTTATGTACACGTATTTAATGCCATGTTCTTCTTTAGTGAAAGAGTATTGGACCTCATAGATATTAATAGCTAGCTTGCTTCAAAAAGTCATTTGCATTCATGAACCACGCCTAATTATAACTCCTAACATTTACCAACTTTTTTTCACTATTCATAAGGAATAGTGAAAAAAAAACTAATAAACAATAAAAACAAAACATAAATATATTTAAAAATATATTTCATAAGACACATCTAAATATATTCAAGTTTATTTATATTTAAATATTATAAAATTTATATTTTTTACCCTTATAGTTATGTAACTATTTACTTTTATGTTTTTTAGTTTTTAATCTTTCATTTTCCATTTTCATTATATTAACACATATAATCGTATTTCAACTAAAATACGTTAAAAATACGTTTTATTTTTAACAAGTTATATCATTGTAATCGTTTCTTCGACACCTTTCAAATTTGTCCAATATTGAATATTTTTAATTTAATTATGATCTTTTATATAGCATATACTACGTACAAATATTTTAAATATTTACAATTCATGCCATTATATAGTATTTTAGAAAATGTTTGAACACCTAATTGTTAAAAGAATGAGTCTTAATTTCGAAGACTTGATTGTTATTTATTTCAAAGAATTAATCGTTATTTTATTTTGAAGACTTAATCCTAATTTTAATCGCTATAGTTAATTAAAGATATTGACCACACCAAAAACTACATCAACCCAATTTCAATTTTATATTTTCTTATGAAATTTTCTTTTCTAGGTCAATCGTCACTTGAGTCATAGTTGTCCTATCAATTTATGTTACATTTCAACTATTTTTATTGATTTATATTATTATATTTTTATAACCTTCCATCTCCCTGCAACGCGGGATCAAAAAACCTAGTACATAAGTAAATTTGATCTTTGGTGAACAGTTATTCCGTATACGCTCAAAGTCTATCTCATAGGACCCGAACATATCTTTAGAGGTCTAAATGATTGTCTACTTTTTTTAAACAGCAAGTTAAAACATACACGTTCTACTTTTTTTTAAACAACAAGTTAAAACACACACATTCTCAGGGTATCCACAATCCAAGGGCACCCGACTAATACTCGTCGACCACAACTCAGTTCAATTAAGGATACCACTATGTGACAGACTCACGTTTAATTTATGCCATCATAAGGCATTTCTTTTACCACCATATCTTTTCTTAAGTGATTGATTCAAAAATAGCTTTTCTTTCAACAACCTTTTTTCATATTTGCTTCAACATCTTACTATCATTTCTTTATCACGGTAAAAGTTATCAAAATTCAACGTCACTAAACCATATAGTATACTCGCAATTAATGCTGCCATATATCAGTATTTAGTCGTTAATTTATACCTTCAAATATTCAAGATTTCTTTAATTATTATATATTCAAGCATATATATATGCCCCGCTAGGTGCATTTTCCACTTAGGCGAATCTAGAACTGAAAACGAGGTGGTTCCCTAATTAAGTTAGCCGAAAAAAATAAAAGTGTCAACTATAATTTTGTCGGTTCGGGTCATTAAAATTAAAAATCAAACATATACCGAATAATATTAATTCTACCGACTATCAAAGTTCAAAATATCAAATACATCTCAATTCTCAAATACAAAAGAAGATTTAAAGTTTAGATTTTGAGCTTTAAACAAACCTATTGGTGTTTGGATCAGACTTAAACTTGTTGGACCTTAAACAGAAAATTTAAAAAAAAGTTATAATGTGCACAAGGAGATTTGAACCTGCAAACAGAACATACGAAATAAATTTTTAACGTAGTTCATTTAAATTTTCTAAGGTAGCTTCCAAAAAGATTTATATATAACTTCTAACATAAATTAAAAAATTCGATAGGTCCCAAACCTACCTAACCAAAGGGTAAATTCACCCTTGCCCACTTTAGTAATGTATATCCAGTTAATTACTTGGTAAAACACTCGATAAATATTTCAATTCTCAAGTCGAAGAATCTGATACATTGTTGCAAAAATAAAAAATAAAACAAAAAATATCACACTAAATATAGAAAATTCAACAATTTAATTATAGTATATGGTTTTGTTGTTGGTTTTGACTTTTTTTTTAATAGTAGATAGACCAGCCAGACCTTTGTATGGTCTGCACGATCCATTTTGTAAACGAAAACAATAGAAAACGATTTATAAGAAATCATATCGAAGAACGATTGTTTTCAAGAACCTAGCTTTCGATCGATCGATCGATGATCAGGTCAGAATTCGCTTCGATAATAAGTACTATCGTATCCGATAAGCGATTGGCAGTAATTAACGTTGGTTAAAACGGTACTCGTTGAGCCACATTCGCTTTCGATAAGCGAAGCAGTCGACTTGTCAAGCTTCACGGACCACGGATACTGATGGTTTTGACCACCTGCTCCCACGTGAGAAGACGATCGCTGCATCCTCACGGCTCTCGGAACATTCCGTCCTTCGATCGAAGGTCTCCGCTTAGCCACGCTCGAAGACTGACGCTCATAAACCGAACCGCAATCGGCCGGCCGCTGCTTAGGTGCGCTGTGGGACCGCGCTTTTGCCTTTGATGATTCGGTGTTTGCCATATAACTCGGGAACTCATAGAGCGATTCCGCACAATCCGATCTCCGGGACGGGCTACTTTGAGCGATCCCGTATGTGAACTCTTCGAAATGGCGCCCGAAGGCCCTCGGGCTCGGCTCCGATGGGGCCGGGGAGACGTGTGCGGATCCTCGCTCTCTGGAGTAGCTTCTTCTAGTGCTTCGGGTGTCCATTTCGACGATCTTGATGTGTTCTTCGGATACGTCATGGGTTCTGGTCATACCGTCGTATAGTTCGGAGTCTGGCCACGCGTAATAAGAATCCGTTTCGTCGTTGCTGCGCCTTCTTCGAGCACACGCCCGTGTCTGGACCGTCACTAACGCCTGCATACACCGCAGCGTCGCGACGGCCCTTTTCCGCACCAAGTGACCCCGAACCAGCGCCTGCAGCTTAACCAGTCCTTTCAAAGCGAACAACGCCTTTCTCGCCAAGTACGATCGAAAAACCGATTGAATCTTTGTGGCGGCAACATGCTTCAAGATGGCTTCGGCCGCTGCATTCGCAGCAGCCGTAGCGGCAATCTCCGCCTCGATAGCGTGCTTCTTCTGCTCGTAATTCTCGGGTTCATGCACCAATGCGGGTGGTTCGGCGGAGATTACGTCTACCGAGTTGTTGTTCGTGGTGGTGATGGTGGTGGTGGGAGGAGCGGCGGATGAGCGGCGGAAGCTCCACCGGCGCTTCTCCTTGGGTGTTCCCGGCGGGAGGGGAGTGGGTGGTGTTAGGGTTTCATGGATGGTGGTGGGTTTGTTCTTTTTTTTGGCTAACAAATTCTTGATCCATTTGCTTGTCTTCCCCATATCTTTTGTGGCTGAATGAATATCTTTAGAATTCAGCCATTGGGTTTGGATGACAAAAACTCAATAATATGTAGATCTGAATTTCTCTTTCTAATTGATTACAAAATTGGTCTCAACAACAAGACATTATTATTTTAAATTCCCAATTGGAGTTTTGCATATGGTTCATGCAATTAATATTTTGTCTTCTTTTACAAAGATATGATTGAGATTTTATCCCTTTTAAGAATTGATTGTGAACATGTTGTTTATATATTTTCCTTTCAATGGAATAAATACAACTAGATATATATACATTGTTTTTAACTGGGTTAAGTTGTACAAAAATAAATTCAAAGCTTTTTGAGAAAATTATAATGCAAATTTAGCCATTTTGATATAAACTAGCTTTTATGAAAGGACCCATTTGATATAATTACAAAACAATAACATTGATTAGGCCGTTGGTATTCTTAAGGTACGGTTTGTGAGGGTTCGGCTGGGTAGTCTTATTCATGTAGCGAGCTTGGCTTGCGGGCTCGGCCACGAGGTTGGCAACCTGCTCGACTCTCTCTCTCACTTTTCTTCTTTCTCTTTTTTTTCTTGATAGATATATATATAGAGAGAGAGAGAGAGAGATCACTATTCTAAACAACTCGCCACGCAACCGTCGTGGCACACGTCATGGCTTCAAGGCTTGTGTCTCACGCCGCGTTAAGCCTGTGGCACGCCATGGCCTACTACGCAATTCTCCTAATGCGATATTTGAATTTTCTTTATATTTTAAGGTTTTATTTGCTGGTTTTTATTATATAACCTAATTTTAACTATTAACTTGACAATGCAAAACATATGCTCTTATATATAATATTTTATATGAACTAGAAATTTGACACCATAAGTCATGCCTTGAAAACGCTATGGCTTAGTCATGGCTCTAGCTAAGGCTTGGCCTCACCGCCACGCCACGTTTCATGCCATTTTAAACCTTGATATATATATATATATATATAAAGGTGTCTTCTAGAGAAAACCAAATAATTTGTAAAAACTTGAGTACCAATCTAAGCCTTTGATCTGAAAATAGGTATAAAGGGCATGATCATCATTTTGCAAAAAAAGTTCACAATTCATTCATAATATGAATACGAAAGTTTAGATTCATATTATGAAACTTCAGATTCATAATATAGAAATCAGATTCATAATATGAAATTTCATATTCATCTGATGAATATTCACTAGAAGAAACTCAGATTCATCTTATGGAGGTGGTGGTGGTGGTGGTGGTGGTGGAGGCTGGCGACGGTAGACGATGGCGGTGGCTATGGCGGTGGAGGCCCGCGACGGTGGTAGAGGCCGGTGACGGTGGTGGAGGTCTGCTGATAAACGTCCGATGATGGAGATGAAGAACGAGCTGAGATTAGATCTGGTGGTGGCGGTGGACTGCGGTGGAGCGTTGATGGCTGTGGAAGGCGGTGGAGCGTCGGCGGCGATGGAGCACCGGCGACGGTGGTGGAGGTCTCATGGTGGAGGTGTGATGTTGTTGGGTTTTAATATGTGTGGAGTTAATTTGATAAGCGAAATGTCTAAAATACCCTTTTGGGTTTTAATCAAGTGTAGCACATAAAATATGAAGAGATTCTTACCATGGTCCTCCTTGTATCATCAACCGTTGATTAAAAAAATTTAATGGTGTAAGATTGGTCATCAAGTTCACCACAAATAATTGGTTTTCATTTGATTATTTCTATATATATGTATATATATATATATATATATATAGAGAGAGAGAGAGAGATGGAGAAGTATTTTCTTTTGTGATCCAATAAAAAATTGTAAAATTGTGAACTTGTATACCCAATCTTGACCATTCAATTATAAAGTCTATGATGTAGATTAAGGAGACGGTTACTAAAATTTTATTGACTTAATCACATCTGTTGATTTAATTGATAAAGGGTTATATATTAGGGGTATTCGAACTTGTGGGGAGTAGTAGTCCTATTTGAAAACCTTATGTTAATTTATTGATATTAATGAAAAGCAATTAAATAGGAATTGACTTTGAGAGGGAATAAGTAACCACAAACTTATGTTAATTTATTAATATTAATGAAAAGCAACTAAATGGGAATTGATTTTGATAGGGAATAAGTAACCACAAACTTATGTTAATTTATTTATATCAATAAATAGCAATTAAATGGGAATTCATTTTGATAGGGAAGAAGTAACTAATATCTTTTAATTAATAAAAGATGATAGTTAGAAAACAATGTTTTAATAGAAGAAAAAACTAAATTGAAGGGCAGCTAGTGTTACTATAGATGGGCATCTTTGCCAGCCTGAAGATTCAGCTGGTTGGAGGGATATTAGTCTGGAAAACATTATCATGTTCATGTGTTCCACTGACCCCAGATCATAGATGCTAACATGCGCTTATTCAATTTTCCAAAATTTAATTAATAAGCATTGGCCCCATTCTCTGTCAGTATTTGCATGTCTCTATTATTTCTTGCATGGAGGGTCACATATTTAAAACCAGACAAAGGTTGAAGCTAAGTTTTAGCGTCAAATCTAAGATCCCTAATGAATGCATTTTGTTAATAATACACTAGTAATAATCACGGTTCTGAAAAACTCATAATGGCTTCGTTATGGCGTCAAGACTTTGGTACGCCGTCACGTTAACCCCTATGGCTCGTTAACTCTAAGGCTTGGCTTGTATTGTAACGCGTTATGACACGTTAACGTTACGACATGTTATGTACAATGCTTTTAAAAGTAAACGCAGGCTTGCGATTACTATTATATATAAGTTGCGGGATAAATAATAACTATGTACGAGACTTAAACTTAAATAAATATAAAAAGAAACTATAAAAGTTAAAACTAAAAGCTTAAATAGATAAATTCTTAATCCCATTCTGGTACATGGAGAGTAGATCGAACACGAATTTTTTGAAGATTGGAGATACTAGCGAGTAGAGATTCAAGAGATTTAATCCCAATTTTGGACTTATGTTTATAAGAACTATATATTTTGTATCAATGGTTATTCTTTCGTTTTTATTTTATTTTGTTGTTTGATATGAATTTAATTTGTTCTATAGTATTATTCCAAACACCAACATATACAAGTATGTGTGATATGTTGCCTTAAGGCATGCCTTGAAAAACGTTATGGCCTCGCCATAACTCGTAAAGTTTAACCTCGTCACCATGCCACGTCTCATGTCATTATTTTAAACCTTGGTAATAATTAATACTTCTACATCAATTTGTGATATATATATATAGAGAGAGAGAGGGGGGGGGTTGAGTTCAAATAGAAATTCAAAATTTCGCAAGAAATGTAGGAACAAGGGTCGCATGTGTTTTGATCTAATAGCAGTAACGCTAACGCGTATGTTGTTGTCAAAGAGGGGTAATCTTGCCATTTGGCCATCCATATCGGGCAGCATTAACATCGACATAAGGGGAGGTTTTGGGATTGATTATGTAAGGTGCTTATTGACTTATTTTGTTGGAGTAAATGAGATCAAATTTTTTTTAGTGTTTAGATGATGATAGGGGGAAAATTTGTTTATACCTTTGCCAAAAAGGAGATAAGGAGTTTTTGAAAAGTAATTACATTCTACCTCATTAATTTATTTAAAACAACTTATCAACTTTTAATTATTTTACATATATAAGCAATCTCATACTGTAACACCTCAAAATATATCTATGATTTATATATACGAAGTAGAGAAGTTGACACCGATTCACGGAGGACGCGATTCACGGAGAGTTGACGCGATTCGCAAAGGGTGGACGAGGTTCAAAAAGGGTGACCGGTCAAATCCGTCTTGATTGACCGGATGAGTAGTCGAGATCACTTCTCTACTCCGTATCTTTTTTTGCATTTCCCACTTGAACCTAATATATATATATATATAGGGGTGGGTTCAAATGTGAACCACTTTTTGGTTGTGAACATGAGGACAGCCGAGAGCGCGACACGTGGCGGATGACTAGGCGCCACGTCAGATCCACGGCGGATGACTAGACGCGATTCATGGGAGGGCATTGAATTAAAGGGGGGGACCACACTCAAAGCCGCCACGTGTCGTGCTCTCGGTTGTCCTCACGTTCACAACCAAAAAGTGGTTCACATTTGAACTTTCCTCTATATATATATATAGGGTTGAGTTCCGTTGTTAACCACAAATAGTGTGTTAACCGTGTTAACCCATCACAACCCTTAATAATCTAGATCTAGGGTCAAGATTAAATCCCTATAATTAGGGAATTTAATAATTCATAATTAAAGAATACAGCAAACACACGTGCACAGGGGTATTTTGGGAAAGCCACCTCCATCCTCTACCACCCGGTGAACACATGTGCACACCCACCACCATCCACCACCATCACTACACCTACCATCCGGTGAACACATGTGCACACCCACCACCATCACAACTACCACCACCACCATCACCACACCCAACACATGTGCACAGCCACCACCATCATAGCTACCACCACCATTACCACACCCACCACCCGGTGAACACATGTGCACACCCACCACCACCACACCCAACACATGTGCACACCCACCATTACCACACCCACCACCCGGTGAACACATGTGCACACCCACCACCACCACACCCAACACATGTGCACAGCCACCACCATCACAGCTACCACCACCACCACCTCCATCACCACACCCACCACCCGGTGAACACATGTGCACAGCCACCACCATCACCATACCTACCACCGGGTGAATACATGTGCACAGCTACCATCATCACAACTACCACCACCACCACCACAACCACCACCACACCACCACCACCACCACCACACCCGCTACCACTAGTCCACCAGCACCACCAGTCCTCCACCGCCACAGCCACCACAACCACAACCACCATCTCTAAACCATAACCACAACCACCATCTCCAAACCACAACCTCACCCACCTCCACTAGTCTACTAGCACCACTAGTTCACCAACATCACCACAACCAGATCTGGCGATGGCAATCCGACAGATTCGGCACTAGTTCACCACAACACCACCACAACTAGTTCACCTCTACCACTAGTTCACCACCAGTTCACCTAAAGTCGTAGATCCGGTGACGGTGGTGGTGGAAGCCGCGGATTCGGCGACAGCGATGGTAGAGGCCGTAGATCTAGCGACGGTGGTGGTGAAGGGCGTAGATCCGGCGGCGGTGGTGGTGGAGGGCTGTAGATCCGGTGGTGGTGGCGGTCGAGGTCGGCGGTGGCTGTGATGGTGGTGGTGGAGAACTTCAGATCCGACGACGATGGTGGTGGTGGAGGGCAACGGTGACTGTGATGGTGGTGGTGGAAAGCTTCAGATCCGACGACGGTGGTGGTGGTAGAGGGCAGCGGTGGATGTGATGGTGGTGGTGGAGGTCGGCGGTGGCTGTAATGGTGGTGGTGGAGAGTTGCAGATCCGACAACGGTGGTGGTGGTGGAGGGCAGCGGTGGCTGTGGTGGTGGTGGTGGTGGAAGGCGGCGACCGGCGGCTGTGGTGGAAGGCGGCAACCGGCAGCTATGTTGGTGGTGGTGGAAGGAGGGAATGGGGTACGAGGGGGGAGGAGAACTGGTTGTGGTGGAGATTGGGTGTGGAGGAGAAGAGCTTGGTATATCATGATTTGTTGTTTAATTTAATAAATAAAACAAATAAACAAAAATCAAATTACAAAAATACCCTTCCATGATTAATAAATTTGATTGGTGGAGATGAGTTAACAAAGTTAACACACTATTTGTGGTTAACAACGGAACTCTCCTCTATATATATATATATAGAGAGAGAGAGAGAGAGAGAAATAATCAAATAAAAACCTCTTTTTTCGTAAAAACTTTAGGAACAATCTAGGCCATCAATTAATATTGATCAATGGTTAAAATTATAAATGACATTGTTTTGTAATTTTTTTAACAAATGTTTGTCCACACCTGATTATAAGCCCACAAGGGCAATTAAGACATTTTAACATCTTCCCCATCTTCCCATATCTTCTTAACCTAACCCACATCTTCTTAGAGCAACGACATGCACCATCTTCTTACAGCAACCACATCTTCTAAACCTAATCCATCTTCCCCATCTTCCACATCCACCACCACCACCTGCTGCCGCCACCACCGCACCACCGCCACCGCCACCGTCCAACGCAACCGCCGCCAACACAAGAAAACTTATCTCCATCTTCATACATTCACTCATTTCTTCACAAACTCTGCATCAATCACAAGAAAACCAATTCACTAACGATTCAATCATCATCTCATTCTCTCCAGGGTTCATAATTTCGTTTGATTTCATACGATTCGGACTTCAATTTTTCGAGTTCACACGAATTTATTAGGGTTTTGGGGATGTAATTTGGTCGATTGAGTTCAAATTGACGTTTTTGGAAGAAATGTGATTATATAATGTTGGCGGTGAAGTCAAAGAAGCAAAATTTTGGTTGTTGGTTGATTGATTGATTGGCTCAACTGTAGCTTCTGAAATTTTAGGGTTTTTCCAAAGTGTAAATCGGTTGAATCAAATCGGAATTAGTTCTCGAATTTCTGGTACATTCTTCTGGATTTACTTTTGCTTTTGATACGATTCGTATATAATCCACATTGTTCTGTAAAATTCATGCAATTAGTTATGGAATTTTAAAACAAATTCGAGGGTTTCTATAGTGGATTATTCCTTTGAAAAGCTGTTTAAAGCTTTTCTGTATTTTTGCTTTTCTTATGTTGCAGCTTTTTCAACTTGTATTGTGTTTGTGTTTGTGTTTTGTATTGTGTTTGTGTTTTGTATTCATAAGGTGAATATTTTTTATCCGATGAATATGAATATTCATAAGGTGAATATGAACATTCATATGGTGAATATATGATGAGTATGATATGGTGAAATTGAATATTCATATGGTGAATATGAATATTCATATGGTAAATATGAATATTCATATGGTAAATATATGATGCATATGAATATTCATATGGTGAATATGAATATTCATATGGTGAATATATGATGAATATGATATGGTGAATATGAATATTCATATGGTAAATATATGATGAATATGAATATTCATAAGGTGAATATGAATATTCATATGGTGAAATTGAATATTCATATGGTAAATACGAATATTCATATGGTAAATATATGATGAATATGATATGGGAAATATGAATATTCATATGGTGAATATATGATGAATATTCATATGGTGAATATAATAATGAATATTCATATAATGAATAAAGTGCGATTTTCAAATTAAGGGCTTAGATTATTCCTCAAGTTTTTACAAAAAAAAAATGAATATATATATATATATATTGTAAAAACCACATATTTTGTAAAAACCTCTTATTTTGTAAAAACTTTAGGAATAATCTAAAATGACGATCATGCCCTTTTTAGATCAAAGGCTTAGATTAGTTCTAAAGTTTTTACAAAAAAAATGGTTTTTCCTTGAAGGCCCCTCTATATATATATATATATATATATATATATATATAGAGCGAGAGAGAGAGAGGTTAAATCCTGTAAAAACCATTTTATTAGTGAAAACTCGTAAGAACCGACTAAAAAATATTTTTTTTACGATTTTTTTTCTATCAAATGTTAGAATTGATATATTGTTTCACATATTTTTTTTTCATAAGGTGAGTATCATCCATGAATTTGTTTCATAATATGAATAAAAATGTTGTATATTTTCGATTCATAATATGAATAAAAAACTTATTTTTTCATGGATGATACTTACATTATGAAAAAAAAATATGTGTAACAATAGTTAATATCATAGTATTTGATAAATAATCGTAAAAAAAATATTTTTTAGTTCGTTTTCACGGGTTTTCACTAATAAAATGGTTTTTATTAGATTAACACTATATATATATATATAAACAAAAGAAACCAAGTGACACAGCCACGCTTCGAGAGAAAGGCACGTGACAAAGCACGGCGTGAGTTGTTCCAACCCCCGGTGCGAGGTGGCACCGGCCGTTCGAGCACACAGTGCGGTGGCGCAAGGCTATTCCAGCCCAAGTGTGGGTGGCACGGGTCGTTCGAGCCCACGGTTCGGACGGCTCGGGCCGTTTCAGCCGTGGTTCGGGCGTCTTGGGCCGGACCCTCAAGCGATTGGACCAATGTCTCGCATGGGCCTATGATTTTTTTTTAGTTTGGGTCAAGTGTGTATAAAGCCTTTACCTTCTTAGTGGGCTTATGTTTGGTGAGTTGGGCCTATTTGAATTATCAACATTTGGCCAAATTTATTTGTAAATTTAAGGGGAGATTTATTAGTTGAGGTGAATTAACTAATAACTAATTAATTATAGCTAGGCTATAAATAATTATTTTGATGAATGGTTTATTATTGTTCTCATCACGAAGAATTATTATTAGTTTAATTAATTATTTATATAGCTAATAACTAATTATTTATGATCGTGGTTAATTAATTATTGAGAATTTATAAGGTCATCCTTAACCGTACCCCTCATACCTCTCATTTTTGCTGCCACATCAGCGCCACATCAGCTTTACCAACACCTTACCAACACCATACCAATCCATCCTTAACCATACCATACCCCTCTAATTAATTGGAAAAAAATAGAAAAGAGAGAGAGAGAGAGAGAGAGAGAGAGAGAGAGAGAGAGAGGAGAAAGAAAGAAGAGAGAGATAGAGAGAGATGGGGGTAGGGGGTGGGGTGGTTCGCCTAAATTCAATCGGCAAGCAGGTGCCGACCCTCTTCACTGTCGGAACCATAGCGCCCATCCACGACGGTGTTACCGTCGATACCAGGTCGGTACCGACTTGGTGCCGAGCCCGTTGCGGATGGCCTAAGTGGAATTTTAGAAAAAATGACGTTAATTCGTTAGTCGAGACTAATAGATTAAAACGTCGTTTAGGAGTCAAATAATTAGGTGGAAATGTTTTAAAAGCGTAAGGAGATAGAGTCATTTTTATAGGATGACTAAGTTGACATTTTAGGACGTCAATCAGTTGATGCTCGGAGGGTTGATTAAACATTGACTAAAGTTGAGTTTTGTTGACTTTTTGGCAAGTTTAGATCCCTGATAAGAGGTTATTTGGTATGTATTGTGTAGGTCATTAAGGAGGATTTTGCTAGGACACACACTCATAGGTGAATTTTAATGTGATTCCCCTAGAATGCATACATATGTATATGAAAAATATTTTGGCATGATATTTATGTGGAGACGTGTATGCTATGCATGATGATATGTTTTATGCGCATGTTTACAGGTGTTGTATACATGTATATAGATGATATGAGGAGTTGCATGCTTTTATTTACATGTTTTTAAATAATTTCTAGCATGCTCTATTTCTGGAGTTCTATTTAATATGGAATGACCGAGTAATGAGAACCAGGGAGGTGTGAGCGCGTGTGACCCAACGATGTCGGTGCCGATATATGGGTATGAGGTTGGGCGCAATATGTCACACCTTGGGGTGGCACGATTAGTAATGGGTGTCGAATCGGTGTGAACTCATTTGTTTGATGATATGTTGATTGAGTCAAACTTGTTTATAAAATGTTTACAACAATGCAGTAAAGTGAACGATAAACTTGACATTTTTGTTATCAAAGTTGAAACAAAAAAAATATTACATGAAATAGAAATGAAAATTTTATAAAAAAAAATATTAATATTACGTTAGAATTAAATTTTTTGTTATATTAATATTGATTGGGGAAGAAAAAATTATTACATGAAATAGAAATTGAGAGGAGATTTGTTATGTGTTAATGCATTTTTCCTAATTAAAATTCTTTTCAAATATTATATAAATAATATAATATTTTATTTCGAATGATGAGTTTAAAATTAATTAGTTGGGTCGGTGGTAATTCTCATAGCTTAGGAGTTGGTTTTTATCCTTTCTATATAGTAGACGTGTTCGGATTAATTGTTTAACATGAATCATACATGCATGATAATCTATTTAATTCATTTGTTTTTTATTAATTTGTTAAAATATATCATATAAGTATTTTTTTTTTAATAGTTGAATTAATTAATTATTAAATTAACTGCAGGCACAAAACTCACCCTTTATGTTGCATATATAATGTTGGTTGCTGTAAAAAAACTTTATGGGGTGTTTGGGTTTGCTTACTTAAAACGAATTATGTTTTCTTATTATTTTATTTAATTAATTGCATCGCTAATGTGTACCTAATTTCCTCGCTGAACGTTTAGGCAATTTCTTCGTTAAAGTGTCGCTAAGTAGCAACGGAACATCACTAAGGCCATCCGCGGCCATCCCTGTGAGCAGCCTGTACCGGCCCCATACACGATAACACCGTCGAGGTGTGCCGGTATAGGAGCTGCAAGCTCACCCAACGGTGAGTACATACCGTTCGGCAACAATAAGGTAACACACACACATGTATATTACATACAAAATATATATATAAACATTATATTTTATTATTTAAATAATACAGGTGTATGAACTGTACGGCTGTGGATGAAATGGTAAGGTAATGGTAAGGTGGTGGTAAAGCTGATGTGGCGCTGAGGTGTCAGCCTGTACAGATGGTATGACATGTACGCTGTGGATAGCCTAATGCTTGTTTTTCTGGTATTGTATATATAATTCTATATATATATATATAGGTAAATGATTTGTGAACCAATAAAATGTTATAAAGTATATGTATCTATAATATTTTATGAAACGCTCTCATATTTCCAAAATCATTGACTTTTCATATATTTCATATTTTCATATTTTTTATGAATCCATATTGGCACTTCATTATTTTGACCAACGACTATGATTAAGTTCACAATTTCATATTCTTTTCGTGGTTCACAAATGAAACCAACTACATATATATATATATATAGGGGTGGGTTCAAATACAAACCACTTTTTGGTTGTGAACGTGAGGACAACCCAGAGCGCGCCACGTGTCAATCTGAATTTTCTGTGACTAAGTTTATTCATACTGAATAACACTATTATTCAGACTGAATAAGCCTAATTCAGTATGAATATAGCTTAGTTGCAGAAATTCAGAGTGACACGCGCGATTTGTCCCCGCGACTTAGCCTTATTCAATATGAATATAGCGTTATTCAGTATAATTAACACTAAGTCGCGGGCTTTATTCAGACTGAATAACACTAAGTCGCGTAAGTCAAAATGCCACGTGTCGCGCTCTAGGTTGTCCTCACGTTCACAACCAAAAAGTGGTTTGTATTTGAACTTTTCTCTCTCTCTCTCTCTCTCTATATATATATATATATATATAGGGTTAGGTTCAAATGTGAACTCAATTTTGGTTGTGAACGCGAAGACCACTAAATTCGCGCCACGTGGCAATATTCACTCAGAATAATGCATGATATTCAGAGTGGATATTGCCACGTGGCGCAATTTTAGTGGTCATCATGTTCACAATGAAAATCGAGTTTTCATTTAAACTTCCCCTCTCTCTCCTCTCTCTCTATATATGTGTGTGCGTGTGTGTGTGTGCGTGTGTGTGTGTGTGTGGTCAGGTTCAAATGTAAACCACTTTTTCATTGTGAACATGAGGACAACTAAAATCGTGCCACGTGGAAA
This sequence comes from Centaurea solstitialis, assembly GCA_030169165.1. Taxonomy (NCBI): domain Eukaryota; kingdom Viridiplantae; phylum Streptophyta; class Magnoliopsida; order Asterales; family Asteraceae; genus Centaurea; species Centaurea solstitialis. The sequence continues at coordinate 56,368,024 of CM058044.1, read as the reverse complement.
TATGCTTTGCGCGGCTTAGCTTTATTCAGTCTGCATAAACACCTGCGGGTTAGCTTTATTCACTTTGCATAAATAAAACTATTATGCAAACTGAATAAAGCTAACACGCGCGTCAAGTCAGCCGCATTATAGTGCAACTAAGCTTTATGTCTACTACATAAAGCTTTATTCAGTCTGTATAATAGTTTTTATAAAGCTTAGTCGAGCACGTTTTATATTTATTATTCCAATAAACTTTTAAACAATAAATTTTGTCATTCGTGGAATACATTAAAATAATATTTCTTTTGCATCATTTAGAGATTTTGAAGAAAATCTTTATATTTAAAGTAAACTTCAATTTTTTTTATTTTAACAAATAATTTAACAATATTATTAAAGCAATTTAGAAAGAAAAAAAATAATATTGTCGGAGATATATAATAATATACTATTTTAATAAATATGAAATGAACATGAATAAAGAGTTTGAGATGGACACTTAAGCGTTTAGTCCGCTATAGGCAACCAACAAAGCTTTCACCACATGTAAGTGTGTTTGAGGGTCGGCTTTCGCCACATGTAGGCGGCTTAAGGGTCACTCTGTCGGACACTCCTTTTTGTACCAAATGTCTTACATTTCAAGTCCCAACCATCTCTAACTTCATCCATCTTTTTGAATTATATGATACTTTGTTGGTAAACTACACTTTAGGTGTATTTTATTACATCTTTAATAACTTTTTAAAATTTTATTTTTGAATGGTAAAAAAGAACGACGAATAAGGGAGAGAGTTTTGGTATTACCATCATCCATTCCAAGCTCGCCAATTTATTCAAAGAGCTAGCAAGAATCTAGCACCAAAAGATACAGGGAACCGTTCAAAGAGAAAACCTAAACCCGAACAATTAAATACAAGAGCTTATAGACCAATTGTCCCAATTCAGTGGCAAACTATGTTTCCTGCTTCCGATCCACCGCTTCGAGACGGTCTGAACCTTAGGAAAGAGATCTTCCACACTTGCCATGGTGCCTGCTTCATCTCCACGAAGATTATATCATTGCGCCTATTCCAGAAAAGGCAAAACGCTATGGCACAAAACGCGAGAAAAATTTGGCCCATTTGCGATTTGATCCCATGTGCTACACTAGTAATTTGAAGGCAGCCATCGTTGTTAACCATCGTTTTTAAAAACTATTTAAAATGAAGAATCGAAGTTCAAAAATCTCAATAATAAAATGCTAACACATTCTTCATTTTGGAGATAACATTAACACTTATATTATTAAAATATTATATGTATAAAAATAAAATACTATTTCTCTCTTCTAAATATTTTATTTTAAAAGTTCTTGTTGGTGGAACATAATAAAAGAAAATCATTTCTCTCTCATACTAAATCATTTTTGGAGATTTTTTTTAAAGTTCTTCAAATTTGAAGATTTTTACACTTCTCTCTTACCTTTTCCATTTTGAAAAAGGTTTTAAAAAATTTGTTGAAGATAAAATTTGTACAAAATCTTTATTTTCTTATTTTTGAAGAATTTGTTGAAGATGCTTTTACAACATCTCCATTATGTTCTTTAAAGAATTCCAAACAAAATAATCAAAAATTCACTTTTTAAGATATATAGATATATATAATTTATCTTAAGAGTTATATCATTATTTATATTATTCTTCTTATATACATCATTATTTCATTTTATGAATTTTATTGATGAACTAGAATAGAAAAATCAAATTTCTCTAGAGATATCATTTTTTGAGATATCAAATTTGTACTTTGTTTTCTACTTTTTTATTTTAAAGAAAATCTTGAAGAATCTATTAGATAAAAATGTCCAAAATTCGTATTTTCTTCATTTAAAAAAGTTATTAAAAATGTTCTTAGTACACATGGTTTAAAGGAAGACTACAAACAATGTCCTTATACTTTCATAAATACAATAACTATTATTAATGAGGTGGTCCCTTCTTTTAATCCAATAATTTTTTTTTTCCACTTACCTGATATTTTTAATGCACCCTAAATATCTCTGCCCTTTTCGATGGAGATTTGTTACGAGAGGGGCCTTTTCAAACATCACATCACGACCATCAGGGGGGCAAAGAAGTTAGTAAAACTGGAGAAAAGATGAAGATTATGAAAAAGCTAAATACACTCATTGACTTGTTATATACGGGGGTTGCTATATGCACTTAATTTACTAAAGAGGGGTTGCATCGGGAATTGAAATGAATGCATCGAGAATTGAAAATGTGATCTTTGATGTTGATGTAAAAGTGAATTGCGTCATACACACATACGTCAACATCAAAGACCACTTTTTATATGTCCAATGCATTCATTTCAATTCCCAATGCACTCACATGCTTTGCAAATTGGTGCATACAGTAACCCCTAAAAATATATATCATAGGTATATCTTTGCAATAAAAGTTTTATAAGAATTCCATTTAAAAAGATAATAAAACATACTTATTAAATTAAAGTTAATTATATTGATACTTGATAGTTCCTTTTTATTTATTCAAATTTTAGATTTGCTATTTAAAACAAACAACCCAAAATTAATATAGTCATTTAACAACTATTATGAAGAAGTAATCAGTCTTTAAAGAAAAAACAAATTATAGGTACTAAAAATGTAATAAAGTTTAATTAAAAGTAAGTTTTCGTAAATTATAGTGTATATTAAATAAATAAATAAACTCCATATTTGCTAACAAAACTGTTAAATTGTTAAATTGGCTTATTTTAGAGATTATAAGACCATCTCCAAATGGGTAACACTATTTTTTACACCAAATATTAAAAGTAGTGTAAAAAATAGTGTAAGATTTAGTGTTACTAGTAAATCTTCTCCAATGGGTAATACTATTTTTTACACCAAATCTTTTTTACATTGAAAAGTACTCTTAAAAATAGTGTAAAAATATAGTGTTACACCAAATATAGTGTGATACTGTTCATCACACTAAATTTAGTGTGAAAAATAGTGACCCCATTGGAGATGTGAATAGTAACATTTATACCAAATTTAGTGTTTAGTGTAAGATTTGGTGACCCCATTAAAAATGGTATAAGTGTAAAAAATCCAAAAAGAAAACATTACATATATTTTAAATTGGGCGTTGAAATATGCAAATAAAGTATTTAAAAATTAAGTATGGTTAACATTGATAGTTATATATTAAAATTTTGTTTCTAGGATAAATGATTTTTTTGTTAGGGAAAAGATTATCATGTTTTAAAAGTTAAAATATAATAAAACATTATCAAATTATCAAATATCTATGAATAAACCACAACAATTAAGTTGTTACAATAAGCCAACCATTATTAAATGCATAATAACTTTGAAGGATTTTATATGATGGGTTTAAATTTGAGGTTAGTGTAAGAAAACGAGATAAGTGATTATCAATGAGTGGATCTAGATGCGTATGGATGCATATTAGGAGTAGATTCACTGAGATGCACAGTTTCTAAAATGCAATTCATGTATGAGATAAAAAGATAACGAATGTTTAGATCCATTTCTCATACTTCATCTCACTGTTAACTCAACCCGCCACAAGATCATTTGCCTTCATACGGTTCTTGAAGAAATTGCAAATCAAAATGGAACCAAGCTTCTTGGAAGAAGATATTGCATCAAAATGAAACTAATTTCAAGTTAATTTCTATTTTTGGGAACCAACTTCCTTAAGTATCATTTTATGATCTAGAGCTAGTTTCTAATATATTTAGGGACATGTAACACCCTCGAATTTGAAACGAGCGAGTAATTAAAGTTCATCGAAAAATACTTCTATACTTGAATTACTTTAAATCAAAATCTAGTTTAATCCTCGATAAACAATTAACCAAGTCTTATTACAGGATTAATTAGAACGGCTACTACTACAAATAAAATACAATCGCTCTCTCTAATGCAGAACTTTATCGATGATATAGAATTATAGATGCTCCTCGTGTAACAAAACTAACACTCCTTATGTAGCGGTGTCGCTAGAACCGAACTCCAACAAGGACCTGATGCATATGACGACAATTAAAGAGAGCTGGTCTTAACGTCCAGTGAGTTCAAGAGTTTTATCAGTATTAAGCCAAGAGAGATAAGAATATTGATTTAATCACAGACAAAATGGATGTAGATTTAAAGTGTTAACTTCTCCAGAACTATGATTTAGTGAAATAGTGCTTGAGTAAGAATGCCCAAACCGTCTAAGCAACCTGGATGGCTGGATCGCTCGAATCGCCACACCACCTAACCACCAACCGTCGGACCATTCAAACCAAAGTTGTTGTCACACATTTCATCCCTGCAGTGGTATTTTTGGCCCACCCATTGGTCTAATTCGTGATTATACTTTCGGTTTTTTACTGAAACTCACTGTATTGACTTTTCTCCTTATACATTACGGAGTGCGACGAGCTTTAGACCTCAAAAAAACGGCATCAAAGAAAGAGCAACTAAGACGGAGTTCAAACATATATAATCATCAAGTCTGGTATAGAATTTATCTTGAATTGTGGCTTGAAACTCGAACGAATGCTAACTAAAACGGTAAAACCGTAACTGATTTCTATAAAAGAAAATATCCATTGTTTTGCATAATAACTGATTTCTAAAAAGGTTTTTGCTCAAACGATGTTTTAACAAGGTCACGCGAGGCCTCAATAAATGCAGCCATAAAAAATGGTTGAAACCATTTTTTAAAGACATAGCAGGTCCATGAAGTTTGTATTTTCATCCTTTAACTTTCCACTGTGTTTCACTTTTGACCTAATGAATATAGTTAGATATATTCATTTTATTCTCTCCTTTTTAGTGTTACAATATCAACAACTAACAAGTCATCATGTAACCGAGATGTTAAAATATACTAGAAGTTTACTTCAGACCGATATAAGTCGGTCCCCTAAACTAAAAATTAACTTAAAGTTTGTTTGATTTTAATACAATTTTTTTTATTTAAAGAAAAAGTAATTATCTTACTAAATCACAACTTTCTATACTTTTCAAAAATAAAATTTTCTCTGTTATCATATAATTTACCCATTATTTATTTTTATGGTAATTGACAATTATTTTATCATTGTTCCAATAATAAGTGTTTTTTAATCCTTAATTTATAATATTTTTGCTTATATATTTTACTACCAGCCCAAAAAAGATATGTGATTTTTTCTTTCAAAAAGTGTGTTCTGGCGGAGACACTCTAACACTGGGTTCCATTGGACCGACGCCACTCTACCCCCATGAGCGTGTCTCTGGCAACCCTCTGTCCCGGTCTTCCGCAGCCGGTTGGAATAAAACCCAGGACCGTATCTTCCAAATAGTCCCCAAACTGCGAGTCCCATAGGCATTTGCGAGGTGGAGGTACCGATCAAATATTGAATAGTGCAAGGATCGAACCCTTGACCTCAAGGAAGCCAATGGACAATCTTACCACTAGCCCAATAAATGATTGGTTGTGATTTTTTCTTGATATCCGTTGTTTTTTAAAGTAAATATTTTTCTATGCAAAGGTCATGTTATCAATGTAATGTTTGAGTTAACATGATAAGCATAAAAGGTAGATCTAAATTATAGATAACTTTTATTTCAAGCTCACACATAAATCATGCTTAATATGATGATTGATCCAATATATCTTATCTTGGTGTATCACATCCTAATATATATCCAACAATTGATAATCACTTTTCATGCTTATTACATTAAGTCAACTTCTAAATGAAACGTATTTGACATGTAATTTAACTTAAAACAATCTGATTCGTAATACTTTTTAATAAAAGAATAAAATCATTTTTAACATGTACTTTTAACTTAATTAAGCATTAATTAGAGTAAATCATACTTTTAGGGGGCGCTTGGTTGAAAGTATTGCATGGTAAGGAATGAGAATGATAATGAAAACTGCAGTTTGGTCTGATATTATATAATGAAATCATTCATGCAGATTCATTAATTTCTATTCCTGGCCAAATCGGGGGAATGTAAGTTTTATTTCCACTTAGTTCTTTTTTACCATATGTCGTTCCATGTTAAACGGAACATCTTTTGTATTTTCAAGTTAAAGGAAAAATATATTTGTAATATAAAACAATTTTTTATTGATTATATTGGGTAAACCAACCAACATCAATACAATGCTTATTTTTATTTTCATTCTTCTACATTCTCATTCTTTAAATTGAACCAAACACCCTCTCAATTTTCATAGTGTATTTATTTAGCGACTATGTGAACTAATGACATTAGTTCTAGAGGGCCTATATGTTATAAAATTAAAAAGATTGATGGAGCCCTATATGTTATAAAATTAAGAAGATAGGGACCATCAACGTATAAATAATTTCTGTTAAGGACCAAATTTAAAATATAAACAAAACCATAGGGACCACTAATGTAATTAACTCTGAGTTATTCAGAAGCTAAATAAAAGGAATCGCCAGTCTATCAACAGCCAAAAATCCGGAGATTTCGAGGTGGCTTTGGCTGGACTCAACTGGACCGCCCCAACCTCCTCTATTGGCCTTTCCACCCTTTTTAATCAAATAACAATTAATATTCTACCTACCCAAAATTACTTATTTTTTACCATTTTAATCAAAAATATATAACCACCTCAATCTATATATATATAAAAGCAAGATGTTGGAAGATGATGTGGACACCCTATCTATTGAGTATTTGCTTAAAAAAAATTTCTCCTTTTTTTGAATTTTTTAAATATTAAATAAATTAAAGACTATTCTACCCCTAAATGAAAATTACATGTTTTATCATAAGAAGGACTATTTGGTAATTTGACTTAACAATTTAATTAGCTTTAAGATTCATATTATTTAACTTTTAAGAACATTTATACTACCCTCTTCATCTTCTCATTTATTAATTAAAAAAAAACCTACAACATATTCATCTATAAATAACAACCTAATGTCCCACAAAAATATAGTCAACAACTTTTAGTTCTATGTTTTGCTATTGAGTTCTATGTTTTGCTATTGGTTCCTATGTTTGTTTGATTGTTGCTCATTCTTCGTAAGATTTCTAGGTAAGCTAATACTTTTTATGATTTCTGTAAGCTACATATTGTTTATGTGTGTATCAATTAATATTATTGATTTTTATTTCTATAAAAAATCCATATTATTTTTATACGTTTTGTGTATATTCCCTGTTGTTATAAAAGTTTTTTGTTTTTTTTTTTTAATTTTCAAAATTGTTACCTTTGTTTTTTTAATTTTCATTTTCATATTATTTATATTGTAAGCTATATATTTTTTTCATTTTCATATTTATTCTAATTTTCATATTTCCTAATTGATTTCTCCGTAAGCTATATATTATTTATGTGTGTCAATCAATATTATTGTTTTTTTATTTCTATAAAAAATCCATAATATTTTATACGTTTTTGCATATATTCCCTGTTGTTGTTATAAAAGTTTTTAGTTTTTTCTTTAATTTTCAAAATTTATTCTAATTGTTACCTTTGCTTTTTCATTTCCATATTTCCTGATTGATATTTATGTTAATACCATAACTTTTATCTTTCATTAAAATTCGTATAATGTTTTTAATTTGTGTATATTACACATGATTGTTAATAAGTTTTTGAGTTATTATTTGTAATTTCTTTACAATTGTTATAATTATTTCTTTATTGATATTTTCTACTTGATATTTTTGGTATACAAGTGTTTTAGTGGGTCTATTTCTTAATTTGTTTTGTTTATATTGTTATAGTTTTATAAAAAAGAAATTGTTGACAACAATCAAATTCTTATGTGATTTTTTATGCTATGTTTTGTTGGGATTCTCTTCTCATTCTTTTATATTTTCATAGTCCCTCAATTTATTTATTTTTATTAAAAACTACTAAAAATGAGATGATATTTGCTGACATCTTAATCCTTATTTTTTTTCCTTTGAACCAATAGATAAAATTAAAAGTATTATTATTTAAAATATACTAAAATCATAAATAAAAATGAATGACATTATAACCAATATATATAAATAAAATTAGAATCAATATATAATTAAATAATTATTATCATAATTTTTTTTAATAAATGAATTATTTTTTACGAAGGATGTTGGAAGTATGATGTAACATTTTATCTATTGAGTATTAGCTTATAAAAATTTTCTCTTTTTTTTTTGAATTTTTTAAATATCAATTAAGTTAAAGACTATTCTACCCTTAAATGAAAATTATATTTTTATTTTTTATTAATACAAGGACTCTTTGATCAATTGACTTAACAATTTAATTAGTTTAACTTCCATGTTATTTAACTTTTAAAAACATTTATTATACCCTTTCCACCTTCTCATTTATTGATTAAAAGAAACCTACAACATAATCATCTATAATTACAACCTAATTAATATAGTTAAGTATGTGTTATTAACTCTCTCATTAGTAAATTAATAAATAGTTATTATATTTAATATCATTAACTAAATAAATACATAAAGTTAAAAAAAAATACAAGAATCGGTACATATAAGTTAAATTATAACCAAACTAAAAGATATCGGAATCAATTAGCAATATATGAAAGAAAAAAATTAAAAACATATATATGTACGAGTTCAAATGAAAACTCAGTTTTCAGATTCACCTGAAAATAACAACTTACTACAATTAATAATATATAGTTATGTTAATATTATTTTTTTTTAATTTAATTCGAAATAAAACTATGCAAAAGAATTGAATTAGAATTAATTTAACATTTTTCATTTTACGTAATATAACTAAAACCTTTATTTTTCGAGATCTTTTATCCCAAAACTAAGTTATATAGAAATAACCACATGCAAATCGAAAAAGTTCTAACATGAAAACATTAATGACTCAATTAGACTCGCATATGGTCTAAGTGATCACAATATTGAAGATTATTTTTACTCTTTGAGTGGGTTTTGAATGGGGCGTCGAGAAGTGTTTTAGTCAAAGTGGCAAACACATATAAATATTTTATGTAAATATTGTGTTGGGATATATCAATACATTATGAGATATGCAAAAAAAAAATACTCATTAAACATCTCATTGTTATAATTAATAGTCTGACACGTTTCTTTTATTATTCGAGTCGATTAGAATGTATGACGATATGAAAGTTATTAGTTATTACTTTTTATGCACGAGACAACTTTAAATCAAATCTAATATTGATTTTTATTAACCTAATATATGACATGTTAATATTGGCTCATTAAACTACAATATTTTCTAAAAACTTTATTAACACCGCGCAACGCGCGTGTGTCGAACACTAGTATTCTATAAAAGTCAGATTCCAACAATCATTTCTTTGATCATGAAAAAACCACACACAATTTGACAAAAATGAACGAAATTTGAGACATTTCACCAATGATTTTCTTTTCCTAAATTCATCTGAGTTGGGACAAAATAAGATCGAACATTAATTCATTATAATACTTGAATTAAAACTATGTATTAAAAAAATGTGAAAAAATAACTTAATGTTTGTTTGGAAGGTGTTCGGGCCAAAGCTTGATTAATCCCCTACAATTTTCGAGGCTAAACATGGCTCCACTTAAAAGTCTTCAGACATGTGAACGAGAAGGTTCGAACTCGGTTAGGACGCTATAGACCTTCCAACGTTAACCAATCCGCCACAGCACTTATGACAAAATAACTTAATGTTAATGGGTGCAAACATAAAATTAGTAGAGAATCGCTCATTTATGATAATGCAAATAAACAATTAGTAGCCTAGTGGTCGATAACATTCTTGTAAGAAACAATGGATTACATTATTCATGAGGTGGACATGTGACGATACCGTGATCATGGGGCAGTTTTCAAGTCGGTCCATGGTCGCCGAGGATTAGTTGAATGTTGTATGGATCCAGGATACATTATCGACTTCGCATCAAGATGTGTAACGTGAGTTATTAATTTGTCGTTCAAAAAAAATTATGATAATGCAAATTAAAAAACCTCCTATGAGATTTGAATTTGAAGAAATTACACCCAATTTGGAATTGTTAGGTTTCCAATTTGTTGTAAGATGCAAAATATACCAATTAACAACGATCGATCTTGAACGAAATCAAAACTGATATTATGAAGAACAATTAAAAAAAATCGATCACACACCAAATGCACACATTTCTCAAAAATTGAATCAAAAAAAACAAAAATTAGATAACTAAATACTAATGATCCAAAGGATGTACATGATGATTCTGATTTCATTTCTTTTCTTTCCACAAAGATCCAATCAATTCAACCCCCAAACCACAAAAAAAGAAAAGAAAAAGAAGAAAAAAAGTCAAAAAAACCCTAACAGATCTTCAAACCTTATACAGACGAACCAAAACCCTAACGACTTAATTGACGATGATGCGGAACATGCGGCGGCAATCTGGAATTCGCCGCAGCCGCCGTCGTCGTCGTCGGCGCCGGAGAAGAAGGACAACACGGAGACGAACCAGGAGAAGGTCCGGCAGCCATGGCGACCAAACAGCCTTCGCTATAAGATCTTCTGATCGGATAAGTGATTTTAGGAAAAGGAGCGTGATGAGAGCAATGGTTGTTTTCGTCTGATTTATGAAGAGCGCAGTTGCAGTTGCGATGGTACGGCCTCCTCTGAATACCGATGTCGTCGCTGGAGATGCATCCTCCGTAGACGTTTCGGAATATTCCGTCTCCGGCGGCGGCGGAGGACGCCATGGTGGAATGAACTTAACTCTGATCTGAATGTAGATCTAGAAAGATCTGAAAATTAAGAGAGAGAAAGTTAAAATGGAGGTGGTGGAAGGGGTGGGGTATATATAGTGGTGAAGAGAGACTACGTGTTGACCAGCTAGAGTCGTAGTCCTTTACGTGCAATTAATTGAATTTACTTTTATTTTTTATGGGTTTTTTTCACGGTCAAGATTTTTTTGATTTTTCTTTTGCCTCCTCCTAAGAAAATATGTTTTAGAACACACTCGAATATTATAAACGAAGTGTAATAGATTTAGGCTATGTTTGGTAAACTAGCTGATAAGCTAGCTGATTACTGGTAAGCTAGTTGATAGCTGATAAGCTAGCTGGTGACTGATAAGTTAGCTGATAGCTGATAAGCTAGCTAGTGAACAAATCATGTTTGGTAAAAACTAGCTTATGAGTATGTAAAATGACCAAAAAGGACATTCTTAAAAAATAATTAATTACAAGTATTTTATAATATAATTAAAATAATTATTTAATAATATAACTAAAATAAATTTCTAATAATATAATATTTAAAAAAAATAATATAGAGTTGATTATTATTATTATTATATATACACAACATAAATTTAGAATTTGTTAAAACAAACTTTAGAAAAAATCTACATTAACTTATAATATAAATTACTATTAAATATAATAAAAACAAAAATAAAATTGATCAACTTAACATATCTTAAATAATTATTAATTCTAAAAAAATATAATTAAAAATTAGATATAAATATTTTTTTATTAAAATATTTAACATGTTTCACTTATATTACATTTTAAAAATTATTGTATTTTTATTTGATAGTTAAACATATTAAATAATATATAATAATAATTAATAATATTTAAAAATAAATAATAAATAATATATAAGGTATAATTTAATTTAATTTAATTATTAATTAATAATTAATATATAATCTTAATTGTAATATTTAATTATTAATAAGGGGTATAATTGGAAAAAATCACAAAAAGCTTCTCATAAGCTACTCAAAGTAGCTTATCAAAAAGCTAGCTTATAAGCTACTTTTTGTCTTACCAAACATGTACACAGAAAATAAGCTAACTTATAAGTTAGCTTATAAGCTAGCTTTTTTTTACCAAACAATGCCTTATTGTGAAAAATATCTAATATGTACATCCGTATACAGAGAGAGCGTAGGGGTGACAATTTTCGACATGACCTATAGATATTAAGATAAATGGGTTTTAGTTAAGGTTTTTGACCCACCAACTTGCGAACTCGTCAACCCGCCAATTTCGCGGGTCATGTTTTAGAACCCGTTTATCTTTAATTAATTAATTTTTTATATTTTTTATAAAATAAAAATAACATTTTGACCTTGAGTGTTCAAATATTCCTAACATTAATAACATGCCAACCCGCAACCCGTTTATGACCCGTCAACCCGTGTCTGACCCGCCAACCCGTAACACGACCCGTCACAGGTTAGAGTTGAAGGTTTCGACACGATTAGCTAAACTGGTCGTGTAACGGATTGAGGTTTTTGACCCGTCAACTTGTGCCCGAACACAACCCGATTGCCACCCTAGAGAGAGGGTAGAGGTTCAAATTAAGGAAAACTTAAACAACAGAAAATTGAAGAGCACCATTGTAGTCTTCCATCTAGACAGTAGTTATACATAACAGTAAATTAAGTTGTTTTTTTTTTTTTTTTTTATGCAGGTGTGCATATCACAGATTACATCTATGCACAAGTGCATACGGTCCAGATGGAAGACTACGGTACGTTCTGTGATTTCCCTCTTTTGAGTTTTTTCCTTGAACCTAACCCTATATATATATATATATATATATAGAGAGAGAGAGAGAGAGAGAGAGAGAGGATTTTCTTTTGTGAACCAAAATTTTGTGTGAATTTCGCCAAAAAAACGATTATACGATGAAATTGGTTCATGAAATTGGCCCAGCAGAATGCTTTCGCCGTCAGTGTTCTTTCCGTTTAATATGATGAAATTATATTATATATATATAGAGAGAGAGGGCGGATCAAATAAAAATCGAAATTATCACATGCAGTTAGTTTGATTATGTACTTGACACCATCGCTCAATCGGGGGTATGTTTTTAGTGTTATTTTATTTTCTAGTGTTATTTTATTTTGACATTATTTTCGATTAAACCCAACTATAAATATATGAGCCACGTGTTTTTATAACTATAGATGTATTTTCTATCCAATAACACACTTGATATAATTGAGAGGGTAATTAGTTTGTTTCAAAGAATTGGAATAAAAATTAGAATGCTCATTTTATTGTTGTTGTTTGTTGTTTCATGGTTGATATTATGGAATCATTGTTATTATCATAGATGTCATTTGGTGTTGTACACTTTATGTGAACAATAAATAACACGATTAGATTAAACGTTGTCTATTCGACAAGGCTAAACTATAGTGCCAAACAATATAATAACAATTCTACATCTTTGCATTACTTAACTAAATTGACAAACATACCCGGAGATTGAACGATGATGTCAAGCATATAATTGAACTAATTGCTCATCTTAGATACAACCCATAGTCGAGAGTCGATAATACATATCCTTTTTAGTCTCCTTCTCGTTAAGCCTCACCGTTATATACAATTTCAGGTATTGAAAATTTTGTTTTGAAGTGTTTGATGTGTTTGCCACGATAAATATGTTATTGTTTGAAGTGGAGGGACAACTTGAGGGAGGAGGGGAGACATGTCATGCGAGAAGCAAATTTGTTTTCGGTGATACATATGTTATTGTTTGCCATGATCATCGTCTGCGTGTTAGGAAGAAGTGAATTAGAGGAGCGTTTGGGACGGAAAAAGAAGCTAGGTGCTTTTGATTGTGGAAATTTTTCCAATTTTCCAAGGAAGATAAAAATTTAGAAAACATGTTTGGTTCATTCAGTTTTCAAAAAATTTCTAAGAAAATGAAAATATTTTGTATTCTAACTTTTATGTAAATTAGAAAACTGATTTTAGTAGTTTTTCAGAATTTTCTAAAATGGAAATGAAAACTCCACCATTTCAACCAAACACGTTTTCTAAAATTTTCATAGAAAAATAAATATAAAAACTGACAGTTTTCCACAACCAAACGTACCCTTAATATAACACCCCGTCTACCACGTCATAATATTGTCTATTTCCGCCATTGGATCACAACTTTCTTTCTGGAGACCTAACGAGAACCTCCTAAGGGGTCACCCATCCTGGTATTACTCGTAGCCAAGCACGCTTAACCGCAAAATTCCAAGAACATATTACCATGCTTGTTGCCCCAAAATACGTTGTTGTCTTATAAGACCAAGGTTTACTTATGTACCCACTAGGCCACTATCTCTACTATCCATGATGATATGAAATACGTCTAAGATGTTAGTGATTCTATTTTCTTGTAATACTCCCAACAAAGTGCCTCTTCAACATAAGAGATGAAGACAGCATAAGAATTTGTATATTTATCTTTTCTTATATGAAGACAATAAACGATATCTCGAGTGTGTAGATCTTTTTACTCCATAGGTCTCGTGAAAAGCATCTAAAAGATTTGTATCTACATTTTTCTATTAAAGAGATAAATACAAAAAATAGTAATGTAATTTTTATTTTTGTATTATAGTACAGTAGTCTCATTTTTTTTAGGTTGTGTTTGACAAAAATAAGTTAGCTTATAAGTTAACTCATCCAAACATATACCATAAGCTAGTTTATAAGCTAACTTATTGAAATGCTACTTTGAGTAGCGTTTGTGAAGTTTTTATAACTTTTTTTCAGTTATACCCTTATTAATCTTAATTATTAAATTAAATATACCCTTTATGGTCAATTTACATATTAATAAGCTAGTTTTTTCCAAAAATAATTTGTTCATAAACTAGTTTATCAGATGCTAGCAAGTTTATCAATCAACAACTAACTTATTAGCTAGTTTGCTAAACATAGTCTTAGCATAAAATTTACAAGAAATAGTAATGTACTTTCTATTTTTGTATTATAGAATTGTAGTGTTAGTTTGTTTAGTATATAAATGTATTATCAAATAAATATTATGACATGAACTTTGATAAATTAAGCTGTTATACCAATAGTCAATAGTATGTAGCTTAGTTAGCAATAGGCAGGGATAGTGTTTGTCTAAATTAAATGGTCTCGGATTTGGCAATTGCATGGATATCTCAAATGTAAATAACAATATAACATGGTATAAAAGTCTATCAACTCATGCTGTAACACCCCAAAAATTGGAGTCAACAAAAACTTTCATTACGAAAGGTGGTAATACAAATTACGCCAAAGCGTGAGCTCTTCCCAAAGATGGGGTATAAAGTAATGTACAATTACAATGTTTGTAACTTTAAATGAAGCGGTATAATAACCAACAAGTCTAATTCCTAACAAGGAAAAAGACTACAAAAAGGATCAACAGTTTCTACTATCATCTCGCGGTCTAGATGGACCGGTCTCTTCTCACATCCCCCAAAGCTCACTCTCAAATCCCGGCACCTACTTGGGAACGGCGTCCCTTGTACCTGAGAGACACATCGACACCACACAAGTGTTAGGCCAAAAGAGCCTAGTGATTTGTAACAACAAAGTATCATACATGTAAAATCATGTTAAGACATGTGAGATATACAAGAGTGCATTAACAACAAAATGCAACACGTTAAACCGGTTTATATTTTATCTTCGAAAACCGTGGGAGCGACCCACTTTCGCCAAGCAAGTTACACCCCAGAGTCGAGACACCCCGTTGTCGTCCTTCTACGAAGACTTCCATGACAACCCCAGAGGCCAGGCACATTCGCGGCCACACGAATGGCGAGGGACATAGGTGCACACCTTTGACTAGTGCCACCTAAGACTGAGTCGAACTCGTGTAAACTTGAAAGTGCACACCTTATGACTAGTGCCACTTTAAATCAATCTCATTTCAAAAACGACACAATGTACACCTTTTGACTAGTGTCCCATTGTCCAATTTATGTTTGCGTAAAAACATGGGTACTCACCTTTTGACTAGTGACATCCCGGTCCACTTTTTGACTAGTGACCAATAGCATCACACCTTTTGACTGGCGGTGCTTTAGAACATTTGAGCATAGTTGCAAATCTTAATTCATACAAGCCAACATGCTCGGGATTCAATCCCTTCGGATCATTCCGTGGCATACATAATGACACGTATTTTTCATGCATACATTGATCATATAATCTTATGAATATAGTTCATCCAAGGTAGCACACGATTGATCATTCCATGTATACAATTCCCAATCAAGATATATATATATATATCAATCAAGATGATGCGCTCTCAGTTTTAACAAAATAGTTTTAGCAACTCACCTTGGTATTCTTCACAATCAAACACGGGTTTGATAGCTAGGCAGGTCACAAGATAGTACCTATACAATCATATTGTGGTATACATCAATAAACCGCAAAAAATGACACTTACGGTTCACAACCGAAACACTAGTCTATAGCTAGGCTAGACTATCTCAATGGCCTCCAAAATCTACCAAACATTATCTAATATAACCCTTAAGGAAAGCCCAAAGCCAAAACTCGAAAAGAATCGGAAACGAAAAACTTCGTCGCGGGCTTAGGTCGCGGGGTTTGCCTGATCTGCACTATCCCGCGATCTGGTTTGCAAAACTTTACCAAAACTCAACCAAAACTCGATTTTGACTCCCAAAACACTCTACGAATGTTTATGAACGATCCTACGATGATATAACACGATAAACTAACAACCAAACTCGAAAAACACCGATAAATCATCAAGATCTATGATTTTTCCCCAAATATAAACCCTAGTTTTCAAGACTCTCAAAACCCGACTAATACACGAAATCAACAAGAAATAAACCATACCTTCCGTTAGGAACTTGATTCTAACAACATTTCACGGCTTGATTTCACCTCCTACGCTCGATTCTTCCTCCGGATCTCGAATCTTCTTCCAAACCCTCCCTTTCTCCCTTTTTCTCTCTTTTCTCCCTTTTCTCTCTTCAAACTATAACACACACAAATAATGAAAGGGTGAGGGGTTTTAACTAGCTAGTGAGCTAGTTTCACTACACCCCCTATTTCGGGTATTTACCTTCTTATCCCGAAACTAATAACTCGATCACCCGACTCAACATATAAACTTAAATACGAGCTGATAATTAACTTGGGAAGGTAATGCGTTATATTAAATCGAATTTCTATTATTCACTTTTATCAATCAAGTTCGAGTTCATAAAATTCCGGGTGTTACAATCCTCCCCACCTAAATAAAATTTCGTCCCCGAAATTCCTAATCTTTTTCCGAACCACAAAAGGCAACTTTGCTCAATCATTTCCCAAAATTAGACAACCATGCTCTCTCCATACTAGTCGATTAGACTAACACTAGCCTCAAGTATGTATCCAAGGAAAGCACCGATATAACCTTCTAACTTAAGGGTAGCTCATCAAAACATCCCAAGTCACTAATTTACGCCTATCATTCGAACATGATGCGTTTATAAGGATAATATCACTCGAATACGCAAATCTTAGCTCTTTGTACAATTTAACCAAACCAAGTCGACTAAATTCTATGGTTCAAGGTACCATACATCATTCGCCTCCTATTAAAGTCGATCACTCGACTAATAGTCACTTTACTACCAAAGAATGTCTCAACACTCTCACTAACGGTGTCTAGTCGTCGTTATCAATTTTCAACGAAACTCGAAAATTCCGTCTACTCACCTATGGGTACCATAAGGAAGGTAAGTTTCTTCACTTAGCAAATCGCTAATCTCCACTAAATCCATAAATTTCCACATTCGCACTATCATAGCCCTTCTAATTATCCAATCACTTACGCAATTCTAACTTTGTCTTAGGTGACTAAATCTTGATTTTCTCAGTACGAATTCTCCCCCAAATCCATTTTGATTAAATAATACAAGTCCACTACTTATCCCCATCAATACTTGTCATCATATCCTAAGTTTCGTGCTTAGTCTGGCGTATCATGCCATTATGTCCACCACATAATCTTACTTCATATAATTTAATTATAAGTCACGTCTTCAAAATCACTTTTATACTCACAAAAGGTTTCTCCTACATGGCAATATTAATACACTGACAATAAAGTCATTAGTAAACATCACATAACCACCCAATGTGGTACCACTGATAACATTTCCTCGACTTTTAGCTATACAATTCAGTTATTAGTCCATTCGCGCAATCACCATCCTACTACGTCCTCTATAATCACAATTTGGAAAGTTACTTAGTACACACAATCATTATTGTTTCTTCTAAACCACTCATACCAAGGTAAGTATCGTCTCGCGAAGACCTCCAAAACATGGTCACTTAATTCGCCCGAACAAGCCTCGTTCTAAACGGTTCACTACGATCTCTTAGGAATACGCTTCAACAACCTATAGGATTCTCTTGTAAGGGTCAGGGTGCACATCATGCATTCACTTAGGTGGCGCTAACCAATCCCTCCTACGTGGATCTGTCCACATCTCAATGAACTTTTACTAGTCATTAACAAGCTTCTTTCTAGATAAGGTTGTTGGGAATCGTGAGATACAAGAACATGCACAGCGGATAACAAAAACGATTCCCAATCGAGGATCCAATCCTAAACCATACAGATACAATTAAGGGTGTTTCAGTGGATTACCTTTGTGCGAATAACAGCTCTGAATCGCAAGCAGGGGGTACACCGCTACTGGCACCGGTCGAGAGGGTTGCTAGACCACCGTTAAGGATTACCCGAAAAGCAAAACGCAAACCTTCCTCCTAACTGGATTTTGGCGCCGGTTTTTGGGAGAGGGAGAGAGAGAGAGTTTTCTGAGTTTTTCAGTTGTAAAATCATTGATTTATCAAAGCCCCTAAACCTTTATTTATATTGATGATATCAATTAAATAAGGCAGTGTTTGATTCCAAATCAAATACCTGATAATTATCAAATAGATATTTTCCATAATTATTCTCTTTGATAATTACCTCATTAATTAATCTAACTGATTAATTAACCTATAAATAATTTAACTAATTATTTATTTCTTTTTCTCTCTAAATAATTAACCAATTAATTATTTCCCTTAATCCAAACATTCTCATTTTGGTGTGCAGCAGTGTGACCTACTAGTGTCTTATAACATTGGATACGATAACCCTGTTACTGTCTTGCACATAATCCTAACAGACTCCCACTTGTGCTAGACATGTAACTGAACTGTTATCATTCGCCTAAGGAGGTCCCTAGCCAGACACTTAGGTTAACCAGGTTATAAGATCTCTTATATTCAGAGATACAATTCACGCTTGAATTTGTACACAGGTTCATTCCTTTTGCACACGATATTTCTAAAGTGATTTAAGACATGGAGTGGAGGATTCATTTCTTAAAATCAAGTATTTCTTGACTCTGATTTCGATTGCCTGCAGTAACGGATATTACTAAATAACCCCTGTTATTCTATCCGAGCGTGGCCACGCGTTTTCTGCCAATCTTAATCGTCAAGGGGCCCGGAAATATCTCTCTTTTGAAAGAGGTGCAAATCCCTTCTTGACTACTTGCATTTGGATCCACGGCTTCCGCTGCATCTAGTCACGTCCCGTATAGCCACCCAGTTACGGTGCAGCGTTAGTACGTGCTAAGAGTACAGTGGTCCTCGTGTTCCCAAACCAAGTATCTCAGGTCTAAGGACAACCTATCAAGTCAGTGCTTATGACTGAGGCTCCATGAAGCAGACTTGATTACTGGTCACTTCCAATACTCAAACACTCTGATGAGTATCTACAAATACTTGGTCACATCACTTGTGCTTTTATTCTCTACTTTGAATAAATCATCAAGTATTTATAATAGCGTTAAACTCCCTATTGAAATTCCCATTTCAATAAGTGGCTACGGAAATTTAGATTTCATACAAGACTTTGTAGAATCAAGGATACGTTAAATATGCGAAAAATAGTTAATTTAGAACAATCATGAAATTAAAACCTCCATTTATTTCCAACACACTGTGAAATAAAAACTTTACATGATTACATTGTTTCTAAATTAGACTATAGTAATAATTAATAAACTAAAAACTAGCTACTGGCTTCCAGGTACTGCATCCCAATGGAATTCGCATGTGCCTCATGCTTTGCCCTTGCTAGTGGCTTTGTCAGCGGATCTGCGACATTGTCTTCTGTTGGAATCTTGCATATTCTTACATCTCCTCTTCCAATGATCTCTCGGATGAGGTGATACTTTCTGAGCACGTGTCTCGACTTGTGATGCTCTCTAGGTTCCTTTGCTTGCGCCACGGCTCCTGAGTTATCACAGAATATATCTATCGGTCTCGAGATACTGGCAACCACTCTGAGATCCGATAGAAAATTCCTCAGCCAGACAGCTTCCTTTGCCGCATCACATGCTGCAATGTACTCTGCCTCTGTAGTTGAGTCTGCAATCGTGTCCTGCTTCGAGCTCTTCCACGAGATCGCACCTCCGTTTAGGGTAAAGACGTACCCTGACTGTGACCTGAAGTCATCTCTGTCGGTCTGGAAACTAGCGTCAGAGTATCCTGTGACACTAATTTCATCCTCAGAACCTCCAAAGACCAAGAACATTTCTTTCGTTCTTCTCAGATATTTGAGAATGTTCTTGACAGCCACCCAATGGGGCTCACCTGGATTCTGTTGGTATCTGCTCGTAACACTTACTGAGTAAGCAACATCGGGCCTAGTACATAACATGGCATACATAATTGATCCAATTGCAGAAGCATATGGGACCGATTTCATCCTGTCCTGATCTTCACTAGAAACAGGACACTGTGTTTTGCTTAACACTATGCCATGTTGCATTGGAATGAATCCTTTCTTGGATTCATCCATCCTGAATCTCTTCAGTACTTTGTCAATGTATGTACTCTGACTAAGTCCGATAAGCCGCTTAGATCTATTTCTGTAGATCTTTATACCTAGTATGTAAGCGGCTTCTCCAAGGTCTTTCATCTGGAAACATTTACTTAACCATTCTTTAACACTCTGTAAAGTTGGTACATTGTTTCCTATGAGTAGTATGTCATCTACATACAAGACCAGGAAGGTTACTATGCTCCCACTGAACTTAGTGTAAACACATGGCTCGAATTCACTTTTAGCGAAGCCAAACTCTTTGATTCGCTCATCAAAGTGTAAGTTCCAGCTTCGAGATGCTTGCTTTAATCCATAAATAGATTTTAGCAGTTTACACACCTTATTAGGATTCTTAGGATCTTCAAACCCCTCTGGTTGTTCCATATAGACGTCTTCTGTTAACTTTCCATTCAGAAAGGCTGTCTTGACGTCCATTTGCCAAATCTCGTAGTTAAAGTACGCTGAGATGGCCATTAGAATCCTAATTGACTTTAACATGGCCACTGGTGAAAAGGTTTCATCATAGTCGATACCATGAGTTTGTGTGAATCCTTTTGCGACCAGTCTGGCTTTGAAGGTGTGTACGTTCCCATCCATGTCGGTTTTCTTCTTGAAAACCCATTTGCGTCCAACAGCCTTACAGTGTTGTGGCAAATCAGTCAACTCCCAAACTTGGTTGTCATACATGGATTGCATCTCGGCCTTCATGGCTTCCTGCCATTGTTCAGACTCACTGCCTGATACAGCTTCTCCATAGGATGTTGGTTCATTTAAGTCTCCGCTCTCTTGAGAGACTAGGAACCCAAGATACCTATCTGGTTCTTGTCTTACCCTGCTGGATCTGCGAAGGTCCTGTGTTTGCACTTCCTCAATCGGCTCTGATTGAGGTTCAACATTGTTATGTTGAATTTCTGGCTCAACAACTGGTGTAGTGTCTTCTTCGTCTACTATCTGTAGATCTACATCCTTTCTGGTGTTCTCTAAACTGAGAAACTTTTCTTCCAGAAATTTTCCATTTCGAGCAACAAACACTTTGTTCTCTTCAGGGTTGTAGAAATAATATCCCACGGTGGTCTTGGGATATCCAACGAAGAAACACTTGTCGGATTTGGGTTTGAGTTTTTCTGAGGTAGGTCGTTTGACGTAAACCTCACAACCCCAAATTTTCAGAAAAGATATGTTGGGTTTCTTACCCTTCCATAACTCGTATGGAGTCTTTTCTACCGACTTTGTTGGCGCTCTGTTCAGTATGTGTGCTGCTGTTTCGAGCGCGTGTCCCCAGAATGATACTGGCAGCGAAGAATGACACATCATCGTTCGTACCATGTCAAGTAAGGTACGATTTCTTCTTTCTGATACACCGTTCATCTGAGGTGTATACGGAGGTGTAAGTTGGGATACAATCCCACACTCCATCAGATGATTGTCAAACTCATCACTGAGATATTCGCCACCACGATCTGACCGTAAGAACTTGATCCTCTTGTCAAGTAGATTCTGTACTTCATTCTGATATTCCTTGAATTTCTCAAAGGTTTCAGATTTATGTCTCATCAAGTAGACATATCCATACCTACTGAAGTCGTCAGTGAAGGTAATGAAGTACCGGTATCCTCCTCTTGCTACATGACTGAAAGGTCCACATACATCTGTGTGGATTATTTCAAGCAAGTCAGTAGCCCTTTCATTCTCACTGTTGAAAGGTTGCTTTGTCATTTTGCCAGATAAACAAGATTCGCAATTATCAAAAGGTTTGTAATCGAAATTGCCAAGAAAACCTCCTTTTAGGAGTAGTTCAACGCGTTTCTTGTTTATATGGCCCAAACGACAATGCCAGAGGTAAGTCTGATCCTCAATATCCTTGGATCTCTTACTTATATGATAGATTTCACTATTGTTGTCTTTAAGATTTACAGTGTATAGACCATCTACAGGTGTAGCTTTAAAATAGAAAATATTATCTTTAAAAACCGAAATCATTTTATAAGAATATTTATAGTAAAAGCCTTGGTCTACCAACAAATCAAAAGACAATACATTCTTAATCATATTTGGAATATAATAACAATTATTCAGTTCCAAAACTAGACCCGAGGGTAAACTAAGACTATAAGATCCCACGGCTTCAGCAATCAACGGAGTGCCTTCGCCCACTCGTAGGTTCGAACGGTCCTTCCTCAGAGTCTTTCTTCTAGTGAATCCCTGTAAATGATTACAAATGTGGTTACCACTGCCTGTATCAATTACCCATGATTCATAAGAAGTGATTAAGCAATCTATCATAAAGATACCTGGAGTATCGGGTAAACCGATATCCATCTGGTCGATGTTCATCGAGTGCTCGCAAATATCCTCGCTGCCGCATTCTGGGCAACTCAGATCTCCCAGCTCATCTATTATGTCAGTGTCCATGAGATTCGCAGGTTCGGGTACTGGCTCTAGACTGGCCAGGATATCTTCATGAACTTTATCCACGTCGCTCTTTGGTTCCTTCATGTAGGCACTAGCTGTGTCCTGAACTTCCTTTGTGAGGGAGAACCACATGAGATACACTAACTCTTCCTGAGTCATCTTGTACCCCAGACGCGATAAACATTTAAAAAGCCTTCTCATATCAACAAGATGGTTTTTAACTGACTGACCCTTCTGTAGCTTCAGGGAGAGAATCTCTTGCATGATCAATAACTTCCCCGTGTGCTTGTAGAGACCTAGCTGGTTCTCCACATCTCTCACAACCTCGTGACATGATTTAACTCTTAAATCTCCCGTGAACTCGGGTGACATAGAGAAAATCAGAATGGACATTACATCCGATTCATCTGTCAAGTATCTAAAATACTCAGCAAATTCCTCTTCAGGGGCATTGCTTTTAGGTCGTGATACGGGTTTGTTGATCACATAAAGCTTATCCTGGGCACATAAAACGTTCCTCAAGTGTAACTTCCAAACTGGAAAGTTATGGCCTGTAAGCTTCCACTTGCCCATAATAAGGCGAAGTGACTCTTCAGGTGAATAAAACAGAATACTAATTTGAGACATCTACAGAAGAATATAAAATTCCAGTTTTAGTTTATAATTATATAATTCTAATAAATTATTACCCTTAAAATAAATTTATTAGACTAGAATCCATATTTCACATGCGTCGGGAAGCATGTGATCATGTCATACCGACTCATGCGATCTATGGTAGGTAACACTATACCAATCGTATTCCCTATCTGAAAATACGACTTCTAGATCGTCGGGACATCGGATATCAATAATCCGTGCATATTTAGTCCCTCTAGTGCATTTTGGCCTGGTACCACCCAGTGAATAAATAATTACCAAAATAGATTGCACCACCCGGGACCTGGACAAACTCTGGCCGGTACCACCCGGAGATAATTCGCAGAGTTTTATCTCCTTCCAGTTTCGGTTTGAACACGGGCGTTCATAGTGTGAGCACTTACAACGCCCTATGTACCTTACACCGGAAGTGCCCCTAAAGTGGGTTGCACTTACTAATCTATGATTTTTAACAAGGGTCTAAATTGCCAGTTTTCTATTTCCAAAAACTTTGAAAAACTGGATCCAAACACTAGCTGTATTTGTATCCTTTTAATTTTTAAACAATCCGTTCAAAAAGGGGCAATTTATATAATAATTACGTAAATTAAACAACCACGCAATTTAAATATAAACAGCACAGTCATAGCTTAAACCCTTAAACTAATGTTGTTTTGTGAGCCAACACAAAAACAACGGTCTCAATCCCTAAGTGACAAAAGTCTTCAACTTCTGGCACTCCCACTGGCTCCGAGATCCATGGTCGTCGTCTTGTCTCCGTCTTGATGCAATTAAAGTAATTATTACAAATGGGTTCAAATGGCACGCAGGCCTCCCAACTATTCTAATAAAACTTTAAAATTACAAAAAGGGTTGTAAATGGCTCGCAGGCCTCCCAACTATTCTAAAACGGAAAAAATAAAACACAACCACGGGTCCAAAAAGGGTTCAGCTATGACTTATCATATAATTAAATAAATTAAAACACATCTGAATTTTAATTTAATAATTATAACACTAATTAATTAAAACAATTAATTAAAACTTATCCTGAATCGTTTTAACCTTTATCTGGTAAAACGATCCTTTATTCGAAAAATTATCCGGAAACGGATTTCAAACTGATACCCGTTAACGATAACAACGAAAAACTGAATACACCACCATCTGTCGTTGCCGCCTCTGATCAGTCGGCGACAGCGGTAACAACATCGCTACCACCGCCGCCGTGATCGGCGCACAACAAACGACCAACCACCATCGCTAATCGACTAACAGCAGCCTTGGGCCACCATCGCCGATCGGCGACCAGTCCGCACGGCTGCCGGCGGCAGCAGTGGCTTAGCGCCACCACTGCCTTGCGCGGCGTACGGCAACAATACCACCACCGTGACCGCTAGTGGCAATCGGCCACCACAGTCGATCGGTGGTCATCGATTGATCGAGGCAATAATCTATCGCCACTATCTATCGCTGCCGCCACCACAAATCGGTGGTGCGGCGGTTCGTTTTTGTTAAGACCGTCGTCGATTGCCGCCACCACCACAAACGGTGGTGTGGTGGCTACAACCAGAAACCGCCACCGCCACTGTCGACGACAGTGGTTATCGCCACCATCGCCGATCGGCGGTCAAAACAGTCGCCGCCACCACTAATCGGTGGTGCGGCTTTCATCGATGTTCATCGCAACCATCATCAATCGCCACCACCACCACATACGGTGGTGTGGTGTGTGAGACCGACCACAGCCGCGTCCACGATCTGTGGTGCGGCGTGGTGGTGCGACAAGAGGGCAGCCGCCGGCTACCACTAACTGTGGTGTCGCCGGCGGTGGTGTACGGTGGTGCTTGGTGATTTGATCGGCTAACTGCCGTCGATTACCACTGCAGTCTAGGTTTATACAAAAATCTAATTTTGATAATGAACAAATTAAAATTTTTAAACCTATTAAACTGATAAACCTGATCTGAAGGTTTTAGGAAGTGGCTCTGATACCACTGTTGGGAATCGTGAGATACAAGAACATGCACAGCGGATAACAAAAACGATTCCCAATCGAGGATCCAATCCTAAACCATACAGATACAATTAAGGGTGTTTCAGTGGATTACCTTTGTGCGAATAACAGCTCTGAATCGCAAGCAGGGGGTACACCGCTACTGGCACCGGTCGAGAGGGTTGCTAGACCACCGTTAAGGATTACCCGAAAAGCAAAACGCAAACCTTCCTCCTAACTGGATTTTGGCGCCGGTTTTGGGAGAGGGAGAGAGAGAGAGTTTTCTGAGTTTTTCAGTTGTAAAATCATTGATTTATCAAAGCCCCTAAACCTTTATTTATATTGATGATATCAATTAAATAAGGCAGTGTTTGATTCCAAATCAAATACCTGATAATTATCAAATAGATATTTTCCATAATTATTCTCTTTGATAATTACCTCATTAATTAATCTAACTGATTAATTAACCTATAAATAATTTAACTAATTATTTATTTCTTTTTCTCTCTAAATAATTAACCAATTAATTATTTCCCTTAATCCAAACATTCTCATTTTGGTGTGCAGCAGTGTGACCTACTAGTGTCTTATAACATTGGATACGATAACCCTGTTACTGTCTTGCACATAATCCTAACAAAGGTCTCTCATCGGACCACTCTTTTCCATAGCCGTTGGCCATAAGGTGTTCCTCAACAACACCCTCGTAAGGGAGGTATGAAACTTAATCCCTACGTAGTTCAGTTTCGATTCACATCGAGCACAAACACAATTCCGCTCACACTTTCTAAGTGTTGCTCCACCATATATTAGCATGCTCCTAAAAGCTATCAATCAGTTAGTTTATTCTAACACATTAACATGATAATAAGCAATTGGTTCGCACATGGGTATTAACCCTCAAGTAATTCGTACGTGCATGGCATTCAAAGATTTCAAAATCAAGCAATGACAACTCAAATACCCAAAACACACAATCACACACAAGGTCTACATGCATCTCACACAAAAGACTTGGTGACAATGAAAGTAATCCGTATTAATCGGGAGCACATAAGCACATAAGTGTCCCTGCTCATAAAGAGCTGCGTACAATTTCCTTGCGCTATAGGTGTTCACTTTTTAACTAGTGACACCTCAGGTTCACTTTCTGACTAGTGAGGTTTCGTGTTCACTTTTTGACTAGTGACCCACGCATTCATTTTAGAACTCAAAACTCGTAACCGAGCCATTCAAAATCAAAGCTCACAACCGGGCTATCTTAGTAGTCGGGACTTGTTCCCAAAGTTCTTAAAGTCAAAACCGAGCATAAGCTCTAGACTCAATTTACCCAAAGTTTGATCGTCTGAAATTAATTTTATCTTGTTTGTCCCGTTAGTGTGGACGTAACTCACGAAGTCGTTTTGACCCAAAAGCTCAACACAGTTTAACAAAACAATTATCTAAGTGGGTCTACACTTTTATAAATCTCATATACAAGCATTTTACAAAATCCAGTAGATAAACGCACTCGGTAATAAAACACAACAAACCGTTTAATTAGAAGAGAACTTTATGAAAACGCACCTGTCTTGGAAGGATATCATTTTGGCACACAAGAAGGATCTTGTCTTATCCACACAACCATTTCATCCCGACATCCTATATAGTCGAAGTTTGCAATGTCATTTAGCACACACAACTGCTATTAGTTCATCTGAACCATCTCGCATTGGAATAGAAGTCATCTAACGAACTCCTCTATTCCGAACCCAAGACATCTTGTGATTCTCGATAATACTCTCATGAAGGCCTCACAGAACTTAATCCTCCATAATCTAATACTGATTCTGATCGAGTTTAGACTCGACTCCATCCATACTTTTCTAAGTGCTACCCTTACTATCCAATAGTATATAGGGATTACTTCCGCAACATCAATACACCGTATTCTACTCGATAGAGCCTTAACCTTCTTTAGTATCATATTTTCATGACCTTCCTCTAAGTTTATAACTTAGTCATTTTAATCACAATAATTCCTATTGCATAAATCAAGTATTTATCCCAAAGGGTCTCGTGACCTCTATCATTATGTACCCATGTTCATCCGATAACAATTGTTCACATGCCAATTTCTAGCTTACATAAACACTCATGTAATTTAAGGTGATAAGTCACTAAGTGAATAATTTATAGATAGATCCTCACAACATGCATACTAAAATCGTCGTAACTAGATCGCATAAATCTTAAATATGCATGATTCTAGTTTACCCTCAATTTAGAGTTTCACACTTTTATCCAACATATAATCCACTTAGAACAATTTGATTCGTAAATCTTAATCCATCCATACTCGTTCTAACAACCTTATTAAGCCATGCATCCATGGTGTTTCCCAAACCTTGCCATTTGTGTAAATCTTATCAACGGCATAACTAACAGTGCTAGAAACACGTAGATAGGTTACTATCCCTCCTATTTAGACCCTTCCAAATTCATGACCGATTTAGACCATCAATTCCTTTAATCAACACTTAGGTCACGCTAGTAGTTTCTCAATTATACCGTTTCGATAAATAGGCCGTATAGGTCAACTGTCCCTAAGCTCTTCCGATGCGATCCACCTTCACTTGGTCGTCTGGAGAAATCATTAGCTAAACATAAATTTTCGCTCTTAAGCAAAAAGGATTTATCACTAAGATTTAATCTTAAATCAAAGTATTTAATACTTTCTTATGTTGATACCATAACGCGACCCCTAAATAAAGACTTACCGTAACTAAGGGTCCTTCAATATCTGATCAAATATCCTGTCATAAGAAATCAAGAAAAAGATTAATAATAGACTACTATACGTACCAACATTTATCAATCATTACATCGATAGTAACCAGGAATACCCAAATGACGATACATTCATAACTCAGTAGCTAAGTGATTTATGAATAGACCGTACACGAGATTCTCTGCCTCTATTGACGCAAATCCTCGATCCATGTATTCCGTATCCCTAGCGCTCTCCCCACCTAAGACTTTACCCATGGTAGGTGACTTGTCTATTAGTGCACTAAGTTTAAGTCTAGGTATTCTACCGTCAACACCTAATTCGCTTAAAGTAAAGCTCTGATACCAACTTGTAACACCCCAAAATTTGGAGTCAACAAAAACTTTCATTACGAAAGGTGGTAATACAAATTACGCCAAAGCGTGAGCTCTTCCCAAAGATGGGGTATAAAGTAATGTACAATTTCAATGTTTGTAACTTTAAATGAAGCGGTATAATAACCAACAAGTCTAATTCCTAACAAGGAAAAAGACTACAAAAAGGATCAACAGTTTCTACTATCATCTCGCGGTCTAGATGGACCGGTCTCTTCTCACATCCCCCAAAGCTCACTCTCAAATCCCGGCACCTACTTGGGAACGGCGTCCCTTGTACCTGAGAGACACATCAACACCACACAAGTGTTAGGCCAAAAGAGCCTAGTGATTTGTAACAACAAAGTATCATACATGTAAAATCATGTTAAGCCATGTGAGATATACAAGAGTGCATTAACAACAAAATGCAACACGTTAAACCGGTTTATATTTTATCTTCGAAAACCGTGGGAGCGACCCACTTTCGCCAAGCAAGTTACACCCCAGAGTCGAGACACCCCGTTGTCGTCCTTCTACGAAGACTTCCATGACAACCCCAGAGGCCAGGCACATTCGCGGCCACACGAATGGCGAGGGACATAGGTGCACACCTTTGACTAGTGCCACCTAAGACTGAGTCGAACTCGTGTAAACTTGAAAGTGCACACCTTATGACTAGTGCCACTTTAAATCAATCTCATTTCAAAAACGACACAATGTACACCTTTTGACTAGTGTCCCATTGTCCAATTTATGTTTGCGTAAAAACATGGGTACTCACCTTTTGACTAGTGACATCCCGGTCCACTTTTTGACTAGTGACCAATAGCATCACACCTTTTGACTGGCGGTGCTTTAGAACATTTGAGCATAGTTGCAAATCTCAATACTTTCATTTACTTCATACAAGCCAACATGCTCGGGATTCAATCCCTTCGCATCATTTCGTGGCATACATAATGACACGTATTTTTCATGCATACATTGATCATATAATCTTATGAATATAGTTCATCCAAGGTAGCACACGATTGATCATTCCATGTATATAATTCCCAAGCAAGATATATATATATATATATATCAATCAAGATGATGCGCTCTCAGTTTTAACAAAATAGTTTTAGCAACTCACCTTGGTATTCTTCACAATCAAACACGGGTTTGATAGCTAGGCAGGTCACAAGATAGTACCTATACAATCATATTATGGTATACATCAATAAACCGCCAAAAATGACACTTACGGTTCACAACCGAAACACTAGTCTAGAGCTAGGCTAGACTATCTCAATGGCCTCCAAAATCTACCAAACATTATCTAATTAACCCTTAAGGAAAGCCCAAAGCCAGAACTTGAAAAGAATCGGAAACGAAAAACTTCGTCGCGGACACAGAGAGTTGCGCGACCTAGCCGCGCGACCTCAGGTCGCAGGCTTAAGTCGCGGGGTTTGCCTGATCTGCACTATCCCGCGATCTGGTTTGCAAAACTTTACCAAAACTCAACCAAAACTCGATTTTGACTCCCAAAACACTCTACGAATGTTTATGAACGATCCTACGATGATAAACACGATAAACTAACAACCAAACTCGAAAAACACCGATAAATCATCAAGATCTATGATTTTTCCCCAAATATAAACCCTAGTTTTCAAGACTCTCAAAACCCAACTAATACACAAAATCAACACGAAATAAACTGTACATTCCGTTAGGAACTTGATTCTAACAACATTTCACGACTTGATTTCACCTCCTACGCTCGATTCTTCCTCCGGATCTCGAATCTTCTTCCAAACCCTCCCTTTCTCCCTTTTTCTCTCTTTCTTCTCCCTTTTCTCTCTTCAAACTATAACACACACAAATAATGAAAGGGTGAGGGGTTTTAACTAGCTAGTGAGCTAGTTTCACTACACCCCCCTATTTCGGGTATTTACCTTCTTATCCCGAAACTGATAACTCGATCACCCGACTCAACATATAAACTTAAATACGAGCTGATAATTAACTTGGGAAGGTAATGCGTTATATTAAATCGAATTTCTATTATTCACTTTTATCAATCAAGTTCGAGTTCATAAAATTCCGGGTGTTACACATGCCATCTTATTAGATACGAATAAATAGTTCAAATAATATTATACTGTCTAAAAGTTTTAAAACACAATGTTGTAATAAGAACTAATTAAAATATAATACTGTAATAAAAAGGTATATCTATAATGTTACAATAAATATATTACAATTACATTGTTCTCACTATTTTAGTTTAAAACAAAAACAACCTTATTCATGTTTAAAAAATGTTAGATGAATTTAGTGTCAATAGGTTCGTTTTAGTGTAATGAGATATATGGATTATCAATGAAGTCAAATATAGTTTTGATCAAGTCAGGAGGTGCGGAGTGCAGATTTGTCTTGAATTGAGGTTGTTTCCCTGTCGGATTATTCTTATAATCTGAATTTCATGTAACCCAAACATATGGTCGAAATATCAGATTCTTCTCCCACCAATACCAACAAAAAGGTTCCTGTTTATTCTAGCATTTTTCGTGTTAAAATTAATGAAGAAGAATATCAATTTTTTTATGTAGATTCTTGTTCTAAATTGATCATCATTAATTTTTATTAGTATAAACTTCATCATTATTCACCTTTTATTTAATAAACTAAGCGTCTTTTCTCGTTTAAACATGAAAGAAAAATGAAACAAAATAATTTAAAAGACTAGTAACTGAATGTGTGCTATAGCTTTTATTTTATGAATTAGGGAAAAGTACATTTTCGGGCTGTCTTTTTCTTTAGAAATGTAGTGATGCATTCAAACTTTGCGACTTTGGCATGTTGCCTACTCACATTGTTCTTGTTTAAAGTTTGGTCCATAAATGGAACAACAAATATCGTTTTGTCCTTAGTTTTATAGTTTTTTAATATAGGTGTATAAGATATGTATATAATATATACATAGTCATTTATAAGAAAATTTGGTTGTTTGTAGTAAGCATGAAGTTGGTCTCATCCATACAATTTATTAATAAATGGTTATAAACAAAAGAATAAAATTATATTATTATGACTTATTCCTAAAAAACTCTGTTAAATAGGTAAATATTGGTCCAAATGAAATTATTACGGTTATCACAAATTATCAAGTTCCAACTTGATTAATATATATATATATAGATATATATATATATATAGAGATAGAGAAAGGTTCAAACAAGAACAAATATAATTTGCAAGAACAAAGGAACAATTCTGGATCACATGTGATGTGGGTCCCACATAATAAAAAATCATATATGATCCACCACTAAATCATATATGATTTTTTATTATGTGAGACCCACATGGGCCCACATCAATGTGTGGCTCAAAAATGGGTTCCTTTGTTCTTGCAAATACCCTTGTTCTTGTATGAACCTATATATATATATATATATATATATAGGGGTGGGTTCAAATGTGAACCACTTTTTGGTTGTGAACGTGAGGACAACCGAGAGCGCGACACGTGGCAGATTACTAGGCGCCACGTCATGTCCACGACGGATGACTAGGCGCGATTCATGGGAGGGCATTGAATTAAAGGGGAGGACCACACTCAAAGACGCCACGTGTCACGCTCTCGGCTGTCCTCACGTTCACAACCAAAAAGTGGTTCACATTTGAACTTTCCTCTCTCTCTCTCTCTCTCTATATATATATATATATAGAGAGAGAGAGAGAGAGAGAGGAAAGTTCAAATGTAAACCACTTTTTGGTTGTGAACGTGAGGACAGCCGAGAGCGCGACACGTGGCGGCTTTGAGTGTGGTCCCCCTATTTAATTCAATGCCCTCCCATGAATCGCGCATAGTCATCCGCCGTGGCGCCTAGTCATCTGCCACGTGTCGCGCTCTCGATTGTCCTCACGTTCACAACCAGAAAGTGATTCACATTTGAACCCACCCCTATATATATATATATATATATATATACAGGGGCGGAGACAGTCGGGGGACTGACTGGTGCTCAGGCCCCCCCCCCCCCTAACGATTAACTTAAAAGTCTGTTTATGTAAAATAAAACACATATACAATGGTAGCTCAGATGGTTGGTGTGTTTCTTTGTGTAAGGAAGACCCAAGTTCAAACCTTGGGGTCCCCCTATAATTTAAGGGAAAAGTTCAAGAAAACCCAATAGACTTTAGTGGTTGGAATGATTAAATCCTTGGACAATTTTTTGGAACAAATAAGCCATTAGACTTTCCTAAACCTATTAAATAAACCATTGGACTTTCTAAAACATGTTAGATACATCCTTATGACCTATAAAAACAAGTTAACATGGTAAAATAATTGAAAAGGTTGAAAATACACCCAACAAACTTTCATACTTTGAACAATTAAGTCTGTAGACAGTTTTTGAACGAAAAAAATAACATTAGAACCGTGGTAAGGTTGTTGGTTAGTCAATAATTCTTTTTAAAAAAAATGAGAAAAGACATTGTTCGTACTTTTTTTTATATAAAGGTGATATAAATTTAAAAAAAAAATTCAAATCTCTGTTTTTTCTCTTATATAAAAACCTACGAACGATGTCTTTTTTCTTTTCTGAAAAAATATTGAACTAAAAACTATTTCTCTTTTTTCGAGTTTAGAGAATTTTAAGCAAAATATCCGAAAAAGAAAAATAATTTTCAGCTTGTTAAAAAAATCCATTATCTATCTGTAAAAACTTACGAATTATATCTTTTTTTCCTTTTTCGAGAAAAATGTAAAATATGAAAATTATTTCTTTTTTGGCTATTTCACTTAAAATTCTCTAAATTTGAAACAAAAATTATATTATATTGACATTTTTTTTTGTTTAAAAAAATTCATAAATTTGGTTAGAATAGCAAAATTAACAAAAAAAAATTATTGTATTATATCATATTGGCATTTCCCTCTTTAAAAAAATAGAAAATTTGTTCAAAATAACAAAATCCAAAACCTTTATTATCTTTTATATAAAAACCTATGTTTTTTTTTTTTCCTTTTTCGAAAAAAGAAGTATGGAATTGAATATTATTTATCATTTTAGTATTTTACTTAAACTTCTCTAAATTTGAATTTTTTTATGTTATATTGTAATTTTCCTATTTAATAGAAATCTTTAGAAATTTGGTTAGAATAATGATCATGTAACAACCAGTTTCGTTTTCAACATTATTTAACAGAAATAGTAACCAAACATAGCGGAAGCTCTTTAATAATTAAAAAGTAATATGTTTTTCCCAAAACGGGTCCAAAGTTAACAATTTTTAAAAGTAATAATAAGTCTCGATAAATCCAGTTTGCGACCAAAACATTTCAATAGTAGTTCAACATCCATTATTTCCAAAATCTCTTAAAACATTTCCTGAACTGAGTCCTCCCGAGCATCAAGCAGGTGCCTTCCCTTTATCTTTGGATGAGGTACCTGCCACTGAACCACATAAAACCACAACGGGTTAAGCATAAAGCTTAGTGAGCACAAACCTAGGTTCTATGCATGCATGTAAATAATCATAATCATATAACTGAATAACTGGACATGTATCATGAACCTTACTCAAGGTGTATCCACCAAAAGCATCTTACTGACACTGGTACCAGGCCTCTGAACCCAACTTCTCTAGGGGTAGTAATACCACCTTAGGTACTATCGTGAAAATTACATGCCAGTTCATACATTAACCACATATATATAACATGATCACAAGCATAACAATCTTGAACGCATGTTAATGTACTCACCTTAGTTCGCTTCACAATAACACAGTCAATCACCACACACGACGGAGTATCAAAAACCTATACATCACATCGTCGTGGTACACATAAATAACATTTCAAGACTCATAACCGTATCTCCTAGTCTAGAACTGATTTAGACCTTCTAAAAGGGTAGGTAATTCAATTACGAACCCAACGGTCCTTTCGGAATCAAAATCGGAGTTAAGATGCAAAAGTTATGGCCAAAACAATTTCTCACACAAAACAGGGGCTAGCGATCGCGAGGCTGATAGCTAGCGATCGCTAGCTGTTTTTCCCAACATTCTGTCCGAGCTCACTATCACCTTCACGATCGCGAGCCTTAATTTCCTATTGCTAGCGATCGCTAGCTTCACCACCTAGCGATCGCTAGGTGCTGAATTTTCAGCACGAACCCAAAATCGCATTTTCTCATTTTTGGCATAACTTCCACATACGAACTCCAATTCGTCCGATTCAAAAAGCCACGTTTTTGTTATTCCAGGCTCTACAACACTACCACAAGAAAGTAGGACCAATCTAACACAAATTACTCAATTGGTGATCCAAAGATCACCAATTATCATAACATTCAACCAAAAACCCTAACTTTGATCCAAACTTGATATTTGACAACAACAAGGGAAATTGATGATTACCTGAAGTTAGGAACCTAGTTCTAATGATAACGCAACGATCGATTGCACCACGAATGCACGTTTTCTTCCCAAACACCAAATCCCTTTGAAGTGCTCTCCAAACCCTTCCCTTTCTCTCAAGATTGCCAAATGATCAAAAAGAAGTGTTTGATCATCCAATCCCCCTATATATATACTTACACATAACACCCTCCACTTTCTACATTTACAAGCAAGTCCCCCTACCTGAAAATACATAAATGACGCCAAACCTTACTAACTTAACGGAAAAAGGTTAAAACTTAACTGAGTGGAAACGGGGTGTTACAGATCATATATATATATATATATATCATATTTAGATTAGAAATGTTGAATAATGTATTTTTCTCCTTTCTAAAAAAATTATCGATTAACCAACAACATTACAACTATTTTAATGTTATTTTTTATTTCAAAATTTATCTTTGGACTCAATCATTCAGAGTATGAAAGTTTGTTGGATGTATTTAGAACTTTTTCAGTTATTTTACCATATTAACTTGTTTTTATAGGTAATAAGGATGTATCTAACATGTTTTAGAAAGTCGAAGAATTTATTTAATTAATAGATTTTAGAAAGTCTAATGGCTTGTTTGTTCCAAAAAATTGTCCAATGACTTAATCATTCAAACTACTAAAGTCCATTGGGTTTTTTTTGGACTTTTCCCATAATTTAACTTATTTTTGTATTACCTTTGATTTTTATTCATCAGTTTTTTTTTTTATTTTAGATTTTCATTACTTAAATAGATATTTTATATTACTTCTTCTCCTTTTTACTTTACATTTTAGATTTTCATTACTTAAATAGATATTTTATATTACTTCTTTTCTTTTTTACTTTACATTTTATCTCTTTCAATTCTTTCTACTTTGAATTTTTATCCCTCAACTTTTTTATTTTAAACTTCTATTAGTAACTAACTCTTAATATCTTTTATTTTTATAAGTTAACCTTTTTTTATATTTTGATATATAATTTTTAACATCTACTATTTATATTATTAATAATAATTTTTTTTTGTTTTTTTCATCTATAACATTTTATAAAAAAAATATTATTACATGATTCATCATATTTCAAAATAAACTAAATCTATAGTGTTACTGATATCATTATACAATTTAAAAAATATACATATAAATCAAGAATTTATGTAATACCATTTTACACAAATTGAATTTCAATTAAAAATGGTCTAACCTTTAACTTTTCACAATTTTATTTTCTCATAAAATTAAACTTTTTTATTTAAAGGAATTCCATATATGTAAATATATAATATAGTTTTAGATTTATGAAAAGAATATATATTTGTTTTTTACTTCATTTATTATATTATACTAAATTAGTGAAAGCAATTGCTTACTTAATAATAATAAGTTGTTTTTCGTTGCAATTAACACATTAGTATTATTTATCTATTTCTAAATTTCATAAAGAAAGCTTACAATATCAACAAAGTTTTTTTTCTTCTTGTTTCTTATCTACATCACAAATCAAGTTTTCTAGCAAAATCTCGTGAAGCTTAAGATATTCAACATTAACTTCAATCGACAAGTTAACTTTAAAGTCTTCAAAGCCCCCCTTAATTTGAAATTCTGGCTACGCCTCTGTATATATATATATATATACATATTGATAATCATTTAAAACTCATATCTAACGTGAAACTCGTGCATAATTATGAAAAAGTTTCATAGAATTTTATTGGAATTTCATAGCTTGGCGTCGGTTTCACGTTAAATGTGGGTTGCACAATAGGGAGACTATACATATAGATGAAAGTTCGACCGAAAACTCATCTTTCATTATGAACGTGAGAACAACCGACAATGCGTTACATGTCACATTCAGTTTGAATAATACATAATTATTCAATTTGAATATTCATATTTTATTCATGATGAATAATACAACATTCATGGTAAATAATACAACATGTTTTATTCATTAATCCTAAAAAAAAATCCATGTTTTTTTAATAAAACTTCACATGTGTAAACATGTCCTTAAACTTTACATAGTTATAAATGGTTGGACACAATTAGATTTATGATTTCACGATTACCAATCTTAAAAAAATTAACCCTCCATAGAACCAAAGATATGGTGTACGTACCACAGTGGTCGTCAACCTTGCTGTGGCGGATTGAGTAACATCCGGGAGGTTTATAGTGCCCTAACCAAGTTCGAGCCTTTCCGTTTACATATATGAGGACATTTAAGTAAAGCCATGTTTAACTTCCAAAATTGTTGGAGATTACTCGGGCTTTGGCCCGAACACCCTTCTAAAAAAATACCACAATGGTTCATGTGGACCCACCCATGATGGCCATGAACAAACCTATAAAACATGCACGTTGCTCATGCAATTTTGTATTGTTAAACTTGAAATTGAAATGCAATATTAGAGTTGATAGAATGTAATTTATTATACTTTAGTTAATCAAATAGCAATTTTATCTTTAAATAATGTATTTTATCAATTGTTAAATATTTATGCACTAATTAATATTAGATATGAAAAATTTATCTATTTTCTAAGGTGAAGACTTATTTCTAGATAAATAAAAATAGCAATATAAACACTTGTTTTAAAACGAAAAAAATATATGATTCGTGATTATATTTCTAGAATAATAGTTTTACACGTAAAACTCAATCATCAATATTTTATCGTGATTGATTGTGGAAAAAGAATATAAATTTTGAATTAAAGTTTTATTCTTAAGACAATCGGTAACCGAGCTATCGAATAGGTAAATCAGATTCTTAAACAAAAAAAACATTTGTCTCATATTTTAAATTATAATTTTAAGATTGATTCTTTAAAATAGAAATTTCGTAGAAGAAGGTTTCACTTTAATGCAATTTTTCTTTAATATAAACTAAAAAAATAAAGAAATTTACTAGTTGAAAGACTTGAGAAAAAGTATATATATATTTGAATTAATACATAATTAACTAAAAAAATATTAGTGACAATGATCCTATGAAGTTATGATATAAACCATAAATTAAAGAAGAGAGCATCATATCAACTTTAACACACTTGAGACACGCACCCAACGCTCTTCATAGCCGCAACCTACTTTTTCCTGTAATCATTTATTATTAATATTACAAAATTAGCCAACTGGATGCATTTATTAAATTGCGATTGACTAATTCATACTTAACAAAACGTAATAAATATTTTTTTTAACGATATCGGAAATTTTATAAAACAAGCTAGCGAGACGCTAGACTAAAACAAAACAGGATTACAAAGAAAAAAGGTTAAACGGAGAACAACATCATTGACTCTAATAGCAATTTCTCTTCAAAGTTCCCTTATATAGCAAACATCCAAAACATAAGAGAAGCCTTTGAATTTGAGAAAATAAACAAGGAATTGACTCCTTCCTTTGAACCTTGGTGAATAACTTCATTCATTGCCTTCCAAGCTGCCCAAATAAAAGTGTAAAATCACTGAACTGAAGGCATCGAGTTTGGACCTTTTAATATTTGAAGAGCTCCCCCAATTAAGAAGATATTCCAACTGGCCTTGTGTGTGTGTGTGTGTGTGGGGGGGGGGGGGGGGGGGGAGATCCGCGACCATTTACAGATCTCCGTAATGATACTTTAAGCGATAAAACAATCCAAGAAAAGGTGATCTTCGGATTCTGTGGCGGAATCACAGAATGGGTATATTTTCAGTTTCGGAATAACACCTCTACTTGCCAGGTTATCGAAAGTAGGAAGGCTATGATGTTGAGCTCGCCAAACTGTCATATGTACTTTACTGGGCATGAGATTCAACCATATTTCCCTCAAAGATCGGTTATTTATGAGCAAGATCGAGTCCTCTTTCTCCTAAGGGAGGTCACCGTGAATTCTTTTGAATTTTCCAAACTCCAAACCCATTTGCCAACCAAACCTGGCTGATCTGGTACAATTTCCAGACTAACCAAAGAAGATAAATCTATCTTTATGTCCCCCAGATCTTTCTTAATGCTTATAATATCACCCCAAGTACCACCCTTTTTTGGTAAGAATACGTCAGCAGGAGCCATCCTGTAATAACCATGAAGGGAGTAAATATAAGAAATTCAATTCTTTGATAATTGTTATTGAGAGAAAAGGTACCTATATATACATGAGAAAATCCTTGATCTATGCTACCGTTACAAATCTAATTCTATAATTAGCTACCGTTACAAATCAAGAGAAAACTAATTACAAATCAAATAAATAAAGAAATCAGATTATGTATTAATATGCTCCCGCAAGATGGACGATCGTGAGAGAAGTCCAATCTTGGATAGAAGAGTATTGTAACGATGTTTAAGTAACGGTTTGGTTAAAGCATCCGCTAATTGATCATCACCTTTTATATGAGTGACACGTATGGACCCGTCTTGAACTTTTTCACGAACAAAATGAAAATCAAGTGCTAGATGTTTCATTCTTGAGTGGAAAACCGGGTTGGCAGAATAGTGAACAGCACTTAGATTGTCGCAAAATATGGTTGGTGTTGTGGTGGATTTGTAGCCAAGTTCGGATAACAATGAAATGGTCCATTGTACTTCGGTGGTAGTAGAGGCGACTGCCCAGAATTCTGCCTTAGTGGATGATCTGGCTAAGGTGGGTTGGCGTTTAGAACTCCAAGCTATTGGGTTTGAGCCAAGGTAAACGATATAACCTGTGGTGCTTCGATATGTTTGTTTGTCACCCGCCCAGTCAGCATCAGTGAAGGCATGGAGTTTTAACGGAGAGTTACGACGTATGAATAAACCATGATGAATAGGTAGCGCAGTGTAGTCGTTTTAGGGCAGCCCAATGAATGTCGGTAGGACGATGCATGAACTGGGAAAGTTTATTTACAACAAACGCAACATCAGGGCGGGTTAAGGATAAATATTGTAGTAGTCCTCCAACAAAGGATCTATAGTTTTTGGGATCGGATAAAGGGGTTCCATTTGTGGTTGTGAGATGGTCCGAGATTGTCAACGGTATGGAAGCCGGTTTACAATTATTCATGTTGGCCTTAGTGAGAAGATCAAGAATGTACTTGCTTTGAGAGAGAAACAAGCCATGAGGATGAGGTAGGACTTCAACTCCGAGAAAATAAGATAGGTTGCCCAAATCCTTTAGAGAAAATTTATGTGCAAGGGATGTTATGAAGGAAGAGACAAGTGAAGAATTGGGTCCAGTAAATATGATATCATCAACGTACACAAGAATGTAAATGGGAGAGGTATTAGAGTGTCGAACAAATAAAGAAGGATCGGAAATGGTAGGTTTGAAATGATCCGAGATAAGGAAAGATTTGAGCTCATTGTACCAAGCACGTGATGCTTGACGAAGGCCATAAATGGCTTTGTTTAATTTGCAAACATGGTGTGGAAAGGA
This sequence comes from Centaurea solstitialis, assembly GCA_030169165.1. Taxonomy (NCBI): domain Eukaryota; kingdom Viridiplantae; phylum Streptophyta; class Magnoliopsida; order Asterales; family Asteraceae; genus Centaurea; species Centaurea solstitialis. The sequence continues at coordinate 56,327,306 of CM058044.1, read as the reverse complement.
GGGATCAACAAACCCGGGGGGTTGAGACATATAGACGGATTCGGTGAGGGTGCCTTGTAAAAAAACATTATTTATGTCAAGTTGACGTAGTGGCCAATTTTGAGAGGAGGCTAAAGAAAGAACGAGACGAAGAGTTGCTGGTTTGACGACAGGACTAAAAGTTTCAATATAGTCAAGACCTGGTCGTTGGTGAAAACCTTTAGCAACGATTCATGCTTTTAGACGATCAATGGTCCCATTAGGTTTGAATTTGGTGCGAAACACCCATTTGGAACCAACAAGATTTGGAACGGATTCGGGTGGGACAAGGGACCAAGTTTGGTTGCGAAGAAGAGCATCATATTCCTCTTGCATGGCTTTACGCCATTGAGGTTGTTTAAGTGCCTGAGTAATAGTTTGAGGTTCGAGAAAGGGTTGGATTATGGATTGATAAAGAACAAAATCATTGTTGTGGTATTTTGGATTGGGTTTTCGTAACCGTCGAGTGTGTGGAGGGGAGGATGGTGGACGGTGAATTTGTGTATGATTAGATGAGGAAATATTTGGGGAATTAAGGGAATTGGGGCTAGGAAGAGATGAAGATGAGAAAGGAGAGTTGGTAGGGATGTTTAACGTGGAAAGTAGAGGGGGGGCTTGTTGCGTAGAATTCGATAAAGATGTAGGGGGAGGTGGAGGTGGAGGTGTTGAAAGGGGAATAAAATTTATGTGGAGCCAAGTATCGGGATTGGGGGTGGATTTGTATTTGTTTGGGTTATTGAGGCATAAGGGAACATGGTTTCAACAAAGTGAATGTGTCGAGATGTGTATATTTTGTTGGTAAGTGGATCAAGAAGATGATATGCACTTTGTGAAGATGAATAGCCCACAAAGATACAAGGTTTGGATCGGGGTTGAAGTTTGTGGTTTGAGTAGGGACGTAGCCAAGGGTAAGCTAAGCAACCAAAACTTCTAAGTTTGTTGTAATTAGGGAGTTTATGGAAAAGTCGAAGATAGGGAGAATCATTTTGAAGGGTGGTTGTGGGAAGTCGATTTATGAGATAGGTAGCGGTGGTGACTGCAAAAGGCCAAAACTTTAATGGCATATTGGCGTGAGAAAGTAAAGAAAGACCGGTTTCTACGATGTGACGGTGTCGCCTTTCGGCATAGCCATTATGTTCGGGAGTGTGAGAAGGAGATGTGATGTGTGAAATTCCACAAGAGGTAAGGTGAGAAGCAAGTTTGATATATTCTCCACCATTGTCGGAGAATAATTGTTTAATTTTAGTTTGGAAATAATTTTCCACAAGGTGTTGAAAACGTATAAAAGTGGTGAGAGAATCAGATTTGTGTTTTAATGGGCATAGCCATGTATATTTTGTGAAATGATCCACAAATATAATGTAGTACTTGAACCCATCAAAAGAAGTGATAGGAGATGACCATACGTCAGAAAAAATTAATTGCAACGGTGAATTAGACGAGAAAGATGAACCATGGAAAGGAAGTTTGTGGCTTTTATTAATGCAACACGAATTACAATTACTTTTTGATGATGTAATTGTAGAAATAATAGAAGCTAAATGTTGTAAAACTTGAAAATGCGGGTGCCCAAGCCGATGATGCCAAGAGGTAGACTTATTTGATTGCATGTGAAAGGCAAAAGGTTGTGACGTAGAACGAAGTTCGTAAATTCCACGACTAGTTGTTCCGCAGAGTAGGATTTGTTTGGTTTGGAAGTCTTTGATAATAAAATTGAAGGAAAAGAATTCGATTAGTATGTTGTTGTCAATACATAATCAAGAGATAGATATGATATTCTTTGAGATAGAAGGGACACAAAGAACATTATTGAGAATAAATGAAGTATTGAAAAATTTGATAACTAATGAGCCAACATGAGTAATAGTAAGGGACGAACCATCGCCGATGACAAGTTCATCGGTACCATCATAAGGAGAATGAAGGGATAGCGTGTTGAGGTCATTTGTGATGTGATGCGAAGCTCCACTGTCAAAAAGCCATTTTGGGTTAGGATTCATGGTGCTCATAACATGGGCATGTGGATGGCTATGGTTGTGGCTATTCCTTGTTAAGGATGGTAAAGTAACATGTGGATACTAGTTTTTGAAAGCATAGCAAGATGTAAGAGAGTGTCCTTTAGTAAAGAAAAATTGACATTTGCCAAGAAATTGTCTAGTAGCAGCGGGTTGTGGAGGGGAGGGGAAAAGGCCTAAAGGGAGAGTATGAATGACAGAGGAGTCGGCAGCCATGGTAGGGAAGATGAAGTATGATTGGAAAAGAAAATTAGTAGAGAGAGAGAGGAGTTTCCTGGCTGATACAATATAAGAAATTCAATTCTTTGATAATTGTTATTGAGAGAAAAGGTACCTATATATACATGAGAAAATCCTTGATCTAAGCTACCATTACAAATCTAATTCAAAACTAGCTACCGTTACAAATCTAATTCTATAATTAGGTACCGTTACAAATCAAGAGAAAACTAATTACAAATCAAATAAATAAAGAAATCAGATTATGTATTAATAGTAAATTACACCAGCCTATAAAGATTGTGAGTTTGTTTTGAAATGCCACCACCATTTTGTTAAAAGGGCTATATTTAGGGCCCTAAGACTTCCTATTTAGTTTTTTTAACTGCAGATTTATTGAAAAAAACAACTTGCTAGTACGAAGTTAAATGAGAAGATAGAATGAAATCACGAGACATTCTTCGAACGAAAACAACACCAATTAACCCAGTAAGATTCTTACATAATCAATATTTTATGGACTACGGTAGTACAGTTATAAAATGTAAGAAAGTAAATCGATTAGAAAGAACTAAATCATAAAATCAACATATTTTCTCTACCATCAATTGGATCACATAACTTTTTGGTAGTTAATGTAAAATCACATAAGATAACTCATAGATTCATATATGGATATATGCTTTGTATATGAATCACTTAAAAATGTTAATATTTGAAACACACAAGTTCATACATAAACCTATAGTTCATATATGAATCACATACAACTTAAAAATAGTTAATAGCTGAATTACATCGATTCACGTATTAACATAAAGTTCATATGTGAATCACAAAAGGTTTATATCAACCATTTTTCCACCTATTTGTAAAAGTTACGAAAACCATCCCTTGATTATATCAATGTTCATGGTCAAGATTCTTTTCATAGGTTATAGCGTGTTTACATCTAACACTTATCAATCGTATCGAAATATCTTTATGGGAAAAGTTCATATAATAGAACCGACATCATAGTATCATACCGTATCAATTTGAGTGAATAAATGTGAAGGTGCCTATGTTTACCTCAAAATTTGGATATTATCCTTTTTAGGCACTATCTAAATCGAAAGTTTTTAACTCTTTATTTTTAAAAAGGTCCAAGCTATAAATATCAAAACTTCTCTCACTCGACTAAACTTTATACTTCAAAACAAAAACATCAAATTAAATTCCTTGTTTGGGAAACATGACTGGCACATTGAGTTTAGAAGTGTACAAAAATTTAATCAATCTAATTGTAATCTACCGATATTGATTGGATATCCAATTAAAATTGGATCGAGAAAGTCAACTTCCAATTTAGATTGCTTCTTGGATATATGGTAGTCCAGAATCGAGAATATATAACCGACCAAAAGAACCGAACTTCCATCCAATCAAAACTGACCGAACCCATCAATTATCATCTGGTGTTCGCTTAATAAATGCCTAAGCACCACAGATCTGGTCCAAGTATAAACCAGACGTGCGTTCGCTACTTCAAGTAATAATGTGGTAAGCCCACGTATCGTTCCACAGGGATCGGCGGTATCGAGATTTAGAGAAATTGTCCTTTAGTCCGGTGCAAAGTTTTATAAATGTTGATTTGATTTGTTTGGTGAATTAAGACAAGATATTTAAATGACAAGAATGTAAATAACAGATATAAGATGACAAGTAAATAAAATGACAGATATGAAATGACAAGTATATAAATGACAGGTAATTAAAAGATTTACTTAACAATGAGAAAAAGATAGGTACGGGTGCAAGCTTTTGCCCAAGAGACCGTTTGACAAGATTTGGTTAATGTGACTGGTCCGTAAATAACTCCTAAATAACTTTCTCCTCTCGAAGCTCCATTATAAAGGTTTACAAACTAGTTTTATTATAAAGTTTTCACAATTAATATTTCCCAATTTGTTAACTTTACCAAGTGGACCTTATAGATCCTAGCTCGGTCCAACAAAAGAAGATGCCCGAATCTCTTCGTGACACCCGCTTGAGGACACTTTTTGCCTTGGTTCAATTATGCAACGACCCGAATCTCTTCGTGATCATTAAAGGTTTTCTCAAACTCTTTTTGCATCACTCAAGCCGTGTTTCGAACCCGCCCCTCTCGAGGTCTTAGGTCTAACATGAACACTTACAAGTGATCAGCTTGTCCGCGTTGAGATAACGTCCCGACTTAGAATGACCAAACGAGAAAATATTAAAAGATGAAAACACCCAACATGTCACATTTAGGCCTCTCGGGATTTGCTCGCACCCACACCCAAGGATGGGGTTTAGCTACTGCCCATAAAGAAAAATAAGATGAAGTTTTTACTTAAAACAAACTGCATTTAAACTGGAAAAAGATAAACAGTGGTGATGTGTCACCACTGAGGCTACAATACAGTAACTAAAGATGCAGAAATTAAAATGCTGGAATTTAAATTACAAACTAAGCTAAACTAGATAGAAGTGTCTTGAGAGAACTGAAGTGAGAGTGTAGAGGATTGGTGAGAATTGTGTGTCTTTGTTGAATGCCCATGACCTCCTTTTATAATGGCAAAAAGCAAGGTTAATAACCAAATGTTACTTCACCTTTTTACTTTTGCATATTATATCATTTTTAGCCATTACCTACTTCCACCTCTTTATAGAAGTTGACTTTTGCTTGTCCCCCATGCTCTTCTCGGCTGATTTGATCTTCCATAATAAATAAATCCGAAATTCCCTTCTAGAACCTGCACATACGAACCTTCACTGTGGTGACATCCCACATAGTCAAAAATGCCTTAAAACTTGACTTTTTAGCTATTTCCTATCTCAGTGAGTGAATAAGACCAAAGAAAGTATTAAGGCTTCAAATGGATGATTTGAGAAGGGTTAGATGAGAAAAAGGGTGTTAAAAAGTGAAAACAACACGAGAAAAACGAGGGTTATCACCATCCAATACACATCCACTTAATATATTATTGTATTATTTGTTATTTTATTTAATAAAAACTAAAGAAAATCGAAAGAAAATAATGATATAGTAGCCTCCATTAGGGTGTGCAAAAATTCAACCAATCTGATTAGAATCGACCGATGATTGGATATACAATGGTAATTGGATCAGATCGGATCAAAAATTTCATCATGCATCCAATATTGGTTTTGGATGACACTCTAGAATCGACCAAAATCCACTGAACCAATCCAATTATCCTTTCAATCATCATCCAATTACCATCAAGTCATCATCCATAAATACGTATATATAATACAACAATTAACCATCTATTGGATGTCAGATAAATCCGATCCAATCCTAATAACATTGGTTGGATCAAATCAGATCCAACGGATATACAATAAGAACATTCAATGGATGGAATCGAACCGATCCAATCAACCATTGGATTGATAAAATCCAACATCCAATGGGTAATAGGATCAGTTCAGTTGGAAAAATCCAACATCCAATGAATGATTGGATCGGATCGGTTTCCCTGACATCCATTGGATGTCAATCGATGAACACCCCTAGCCTCCATGTTCTTTTTTCCCACGTCTCCCAAAACCAAACAATCACAATTAGATTTTTCTCAATGAGCAAGCTCTATGCTCTAAAATCGATTTGAAACTCTAAAAAACCACATCTACTTCAAGCTTAGCCTTCATTTCATATACCATAAGTTTAGCCTTAATTGACAAATTACGCTTATGTATTTGCTATTTTTTGTTCTTTATAAGTTAATTTAGCCTTCATTTCAAATACTATAAATAAAAGCTCTGGTCGTAATCCTGACCAACTGCTACTAACAAACTTGTTAACGTTTTGCCAAGTCCTTTTCAAGGTTTTGGGTATGTTTTAATTTAATTAGTCAATAAAAAATTCTTGAATTCTTTTATTTGCATTCTTTGATTAGAGTATGAAATGACTACTTTGGTGAAGATGATATTGGATCAACACCGGTGTATGCAATGGGGAAACATATTCTTTATAAGTAATGATATGGTCTAACAACTTTTACTAAAATAGCTTGATGATATCAAGGGGTTTGAATGTGTGAAAGCTTTTGTGTTATTATAGTTGGAATGTTCTCTATTTTAATATTTATTGGATCTTTGTTATCAACTATCAAGTGACTAATTAATAGAAACACAAATGCAAAAAGTTGGTTAAGGTTTGTCTTATTTTAAAAGATAAATTTCTTTTATGTAATGTGGGAAGCGTTCGCAATAATAATTTTGGAATTTTTCAAGATTTTAGTCAATATTTTGTTTTTCTACCAATAAAACAAGAGAAAGAAAAACCCCTTCATAGTTGATACCTTAAAATTCCCTTTATTAAAACTTATAATTTTATAAATCTAAAATGTAATTTTTTAATAATACTTATTTGGTCAATCATTAGTTTATTCTTTTTTGTATTTTAGAAAAATTGCATCCTTTTATTTGACAAGATATTTAGGTTTCGATTAGATGTCTAAATTGTGTGTTAAGAAGTACAAAACAAACATAATTTAAAATTAGTCGCTCTTTAAAGTTCTTTAAATTACCAAAAAAAATGTTTTGGAATTAAAAGAATAAGTCGACTTACTATAAATATTCGTAAGTTTTTTCAAAAAAAAATTGATCTTCAAAACTTCCACGAGCCCTTCATAGTTTGTTTCAAAACTCTAATATTAAAAACAAATAACTTTTTTTTGAACAGCAAAACGAAACCAAGGGGAAAGAGCTTTGACATGGCCATCACCCTAACCCCAAGGCCAAAAAATTAACAAGTGAAACTTTTATTGATGTTCTCTGACGAATCATCGAGAAAATACCAATGGTTTGATAAAATACTGTTAGGAATAAAAATAATGAAATCTGAAGAAGCAGTAGTTGAAGAAAGTACTGCTGCAGCATACTGCTAAAGGGAGTTGAGAAGATAAAGGAAGCTCAGAAGATAAAGATCCTTTTGAAGATATTGATACAATCTTGGAGATAATGCTTACTAATCTGATTGTACTTATCTAAATACTTTGTAATCTGTATAAATAGTAGATAGCGTTTATCAGGTTAGATTACAAGTTTTCATAGAAAAAATTAGCCTCAAGATACTTTACTGATCCTTGCATTAGAGAAGTTCTGCACGTCTGTTTTCTACAGATTGAGGCTTTTGGTTGTAAGTGAATTCTAATCAATTGATAAAAGTTGTTTCATCTATATCTGCATTACTTAATTATTGTTAATTGTTTACACAAACTGTTTAACATTTATTCTGAGTTTGGTAAAGCATAAAATCGATCCTGACAAGTGGTATCAGAGCCATTATAACTCAGATCTGGTAAGTTGGTAAGTAATGGAAGGTATGGACAGTTTGATGATTTCTAAAGTTCCAATGCGCAAACCAAACGAGTTTGACATGTGGAAAATTAGAATCAAGCAACACATCCTTCTCAATGATTATACAATGTGAGATATCATTGAGAATGGACCTGTTGAGAAAAAGGCCACTGAAGAAGGTGTTGTTGCTCCACCTAGGACTGATGCTGATAGAAAAATCAGACAGTCTGAGATGAAAGCATTAAGCACCTTATTACTAGCAATACCCAATGAATATCAACACCAATTTAGCCACTGTGAGAATGCAAAAGTATTATGGGAAACTATTGAGAAAAGATTTGCAGGGTCTAAAAACACTAAAAGAAATCAAAAGGCCATTCTCAAGCAACAGTTTGAGAACTTCGCCTCTTTAAAGAATGAAACCATGACCCAAACGTTTGATAGATTCAACAAAATCATTGGTGAACTAGCAACTGTTGGGGTAAAGATGGATAATGATGACATAAACCGAAAGTTTTTGACATCTCTTGGAGATGAATGGACCATGTATACCATCTCATATAGACAAAGTGATAACCTTGATCTCAAAGACCTTGATGATCTTTATAATGATTTAAGAATCTTTGAGAAAGAGGTTGAAGCTAAAAGAAAACCCATTGGATATTCCCATAATACTGCTCTATTCTCAGACTCTACTGCTACTGAATCATTAGGTACTGCTAGTTGCACTAAATCTGATCAAGGTCATGAGCAAATATTTGAAGCTTTATTAGCAAATCAGTCAACAATGCCTTTGATGACTGAGGATCTTGATCAAATAAATGCTGATGATCTTGAAGAGATGGATCTAAAGTGGCAGATGGCTATGATAACTGTTAGAATGAACAGATTCATAAAAAGAACAGGTAGAAAGAACTTTGGGATGAGGAGAAGTGATAGGTTAGGTTTTGACAAGTCAAAAGTTGAATGCTTTAATTGTCATGAACTTGGACACTTTGCAAGAGAGTGCAAAGGACAAAGAAGCACACAACAGCAGAATCCACCCAATCAACAGCAGCATAATCACACCTCAAGTCAGAACAGATACCACAGGTCATCAAACCAAGAAACATCTCAGGCATTGGTTTCTCAAGAAGGAGCAGGTTTTGACTGGAGTGATCAGGCTGAAGAAGGATTGCAGAACACATCACTCATGGCTGAAGTAACTGAGGACACATCATCAGAGATACCAAGAGAGGTAAGAACTAAACTTTGCTCTCAGTCATGTTTGGAAACTGTTAGAAAGTACAGAGATCATAATCAATCCATGTGTGACAGTATTAAAAGGCTAGAATCAAGCAGAAGGGAGTCTTGCTTGATTATAACTAATCTAGAAGAACAGATTAAGTCCTATCAGGAGAATGAAGTTCAATATGGATATGATCTAAATTATTGGAACTGGGAAAAGAAGGACCTTGAACTTAAATTGTCTAAATCTGTCAGTGAACTAGAAAAGGTTAAAGAAGAACTTACAAGAGCTAATGAAAACATAGAAAAATTTTCAAAATCTTCAAAGGCTCTGGAAGAACTTCTCAAATCTCAAGTTCATGATGATTTAAAAAGAGGAATAGGATATCACACCACACCCCCACCTTACAACAACAACTTCATACCACCAACCACAGATCTACTTGAAAGACTAGACAGAACAGAACTACCTTCAGAAGTCACAGAAGTAGATCCAAAGGAGTCCATTCCTACTGACCAAAGTAAGAAATCAGAGAAAAAGGACTCTAGTGAGACAGGTTCTAATAGGAATAATACTGTCAACAGAGAAAAGATTAATGATCACTATACTGTCCAACAGAAAGGATCCAACAAATCTGTAAAAGTCAGAGGAAATCAGAGAAATTGGAATAAGCAGTGGGCACAAAAGCAAGGTATTGATCTAAATAAGATAAACAAACCAAAACCTTGCTTTATATGCTGCAAGCTGAACCACTTAGCTAAAGACTGCTATTTCAATCCTAAAAATCAGAAGGTTTACAAAAATAAAAATTCTGACTTTAGGAAAGGAAATCTGGCCAAAAAGACTTGGAATAATCATTCAAAGTCCAAAAAGAGGTTTGTAAAGACACAACAGTCTTATTCTCAGACAAACATTGGTAAAAAGATTTGGGTACCTAAGAAAGTGGTCATTGACACCAAAAGTACTGCAAGCAAAATAGAAAGCAGCAGTTTGCCAACTGCTGCTGTACACAGCACCATCAAAGACAAAGCTAGCAGTACTTCTGGGGTTCAAAGAACTGAGGAACCCAAAATCATTTCTACAGACTCAAGCCATGATCTTCCCAATTCTGCTGATGTTCCAGAACCCAAGAGGTTGGTAACACATACCTATGTTAATGAAAAAGGTGAATCCAAGACTGCTCAGGCTTGGATCTCCTTAAGTCACTAATCATTTACTTGATGTGCAGGGCAACCAAGGAGAGGAGGAGGATTTATGGCATGTGGACAGTGGTTGCTCTAGGCACATGACAGGCAATGCTACTCATCTTGAGGACTTTAGAAGGTTCAATGGAGGGTATGTTGCCTTTGGTGATAATCCTAAAGGTGGTAAGATTAGTGGAAAAGGTAAGGTAACCAAGAGGTGTTTAACTCTTGAGGAAGTGTACTATGTTGAGCAATTGAGATACAACCTGTTAAGTGTATCACAGGTTTGTGACAAAAAGCATAGCATATTATTCAATGAAGATGAATGCATTGTTCTCTCTCCTGAATTCAAAATAGTTGATGAAAGCATGATACTATTGAGAACTCCCAGAAGAGACAATGTTTATTGTTTGGACTTGAACAAAGCATCATCAATTCCTTCACTAAGGTGTTTGATTTCTAAAGCTTCAATAAGTGAATCATCCTTATGGCACAGAAGGATGTGTCACATGAATTTCAAAAAACATGAACACCTTAGTAAAAATGAATTTGGTAAGAGGTTTGCCTATGAAGGAATTTATATGGGAAGATAATTGCGTAGCCTGTCTGAAAGGGAAGCAACACAAATCATCTCACAAGTCCAAAGAAATAAACACCATCTCTGCACCCTTACAGCTATTACATATGGATCTGTTTGGTCCAACCAATGTAATGAGTATTGGAAAGAAGTCATATTGTTTGGTCATTATTGATGATTACTCAAGATTCACTTGGGTATTCTTTCTTAGAACAAAGGATGAGACAAGTGGACTGATCAAATCCTTTGTGAAAAGAGTAGAAAACCAAACAAATCTGAAAGTAAAAGTCATAAGATCAGATAATGGAACAGAATTCAAGAATGCTGACTTAAACTCTTTCTGTGATGAAAAAGGGATTGAAAAAACGTATAGTGCTCCTAGAACTCCACAACAAAATGGAGTTGCTGAAAGGAGGAATAGAACTTTGATTGAAGCAGCAAGGACAATGTTGGCTGATTCTAAACTTCCTATCACCTTTTGGGCAGAAGCAGTAAATACTGCTTGCTATGTGCAAAACAGAGTCCTTGTTGTTAAATCAAAAGGAAAGTGTTGGTCCCAAGTAGGTGACCTTCAAGTAAGGATAGTGTTTGGGATTATAGAAGGGGGGGGGTTGAATATAATCACACAATTTTCTCACTTTTAAATTCTTGTTTTATAAACAATATGAATTTACAGATTGTTGCGAAAATAGAAAAGACAATTAGTCTAAACTAAACAATCTAAGTTCTTTCACTATGCACTAAGTGAGAAGAGAATAAAGAAAGAAGATAGAGGGAATAAGAGAGAAAGGACTTGAGTATTTTAGGATGAAGAAGAAGTATGGAGAACATCTCTTCACGTCCTATTTATACTCCATGCATTAAATGCATGCAGACCTACTATTGTGACGTGTCACAATGTGAGTGGTCTGTTGTACTATTTACTATAAACAAATACTCTTTGCATGGTGTGCAAAAGAGGATGTTTGTAAACAGTTGCCTTAAGGTCTGATAAGTACGGAGGGAACAGTAAAGTAACTGCCCTTATGTACTATTGTGTCAGAAAAGGCGGATAATCCTTTTGTGCATTAGACTAAGACATTATTCTAATCCTTCAGGATCAGGATACTGATCAGTGACTAGAGTCCTGAAACTGAGGAAGTTCAGGGTCACGTGTATCCTGATGAATCTTCAGGATGTCATACGATAGTGAACAGATTGCTATCACTGAGTTCCGTCTTCAGATCACGAGCATGCTGTTCCTGTCATCAGCTATTTCTTCGAGGTCGCTGATGGTTCTTTGTGTATGATCTTAATGTCTTCAGGAGGAGGTCTTCACTTCAGTGGACAGGATCAGTAGACTGCAGAACAGGCTCGTTGGTCTCCTGATCCTGATCCTGATTACTATAAAAAATAAGTTACAGCATAAGTAACATGGAATAACACTGAACAGACTCAGTGATAATTCCTCAAGCTATAACAGAAGTAAAAACCTATTCACTAAGTAAAGATTCAGGATCATTATCATTTCATCAGGTCTTAGGAGAGCTGGATCAACAATCTCCCCCTAAATGATAATGATAAGACAACAGAGTAATTGTCTTAAACTAGAAAAGTTAGAAATAAATCTAAGTCTAGAACTAAACAGTAGGAAATAGAACTCATAAAGGTACATGTCCCATTTACTGTTTTGAGGGATCTTTTTCAGTACTATGATGGAATGAAGTACAATGCACTGAATTGCATTCTCATTAATCTCATTTAAATATTACAAGAGTAAGGAAAATACAAGAGTACATGACAGGAGTACTGAAAGAAAAATTACAAAATATCTAACTATCAGATTCTTCGCTAATGTATTCAGTCTTGACGCAAACAGGAACAGGAGTGTCGCTGAAGGCAAGTCTGTGATCAAGTATAGCTCTGACAGTGCGAATGATCTCTTTGTTGTCTGGATTTTTCTTATCTTGTTGTGCAGTGAAGAGAACTGTCAAAAGATGTTCATAGGGCGCTATGTGTAGCTCACTGAAGCGCTGAAAGCGTAGGATTGAGTTATTGCTAACACAAATGCCATGAACAGGTTCTCTAATTACTTGTCCTTCAGATAGAGAGATTCCAGGAGGGAATGAAAGATCAAGCATCGAGAGGTCCAGAGGTTTAACAACCATTCTGGGAAGACAGGGAGTAGGTCTTCTTGTAGAGGTGCCTGCAGATCTTCGAACAGGTTGCTGAGATAGGACTGAGGAGTGATGGAGCAGGTCATCAGGTATTTCAGTTGTCCTTCTGATGCGAGCAATAAGTCCTTCAATGACTTCTTCTACTTCAGCCCGATAGTTCTTGTTGGCTTTGGGAAGCAGGGATCTGATTTCGTTCCACTCTGACAAGTTGTAACGATCTAACTTGTCCAGAGTGTGCTCTACGTCCTTTACTCCAGAGCGTTTGACTGTGATCCAGGTTTTGCCAGGATTACCTTTCTTGCCTCTAGATCGGCGAAGATGGATTCCTGAGATGGCAGCACCATGCTTTCGGAGGTGTAACCGATCTCTGCACCAGTCAAGCTCAGCATTTACTTCTCCAGTCTGTATCTCTGCATTTTTATTGAAGACCTTCAGAACAGCCTTCTGTGCAAGGATAGGATCTGCACTTATTTCTGCATCTTCATCTACAAAATCCGATGCAAGCCTTCGAGCGGCTTGGGCAGAGAGGAAAGCTTCCTTCTGCTTCTTATTGTGCTCTAGTTGAGCCTGTACAGCTTCGTTGTACTCCTCCTGCGAGAGATAGGCGAACTCAGAGTCACAAGAGGTACGAAGAGGGATTTTTACTCTTGTACTCTCGAGTCGCTCTATCACGGCGTCTAAGCGCCCATCCCTGTCAATGGCAAAGGAATTGTCAGGGTAATTTTCACCTTCAGATCTAGGAGAATTTGAGGGAGGAGATCTGGGTGAAGAAGCAGGAGTAGAGAAGTCATCAGAGATGAATTCATCATCTGATGAAAGGCATATTGTTTCAGGGGTGGCTCGGATTTCAGGGGTTCTGGATGAAGAGGCTTCTTGGTTGAAACGGGTTGTAGGACGGGTAGTAAAGGTTTCTTGGTTGAGGGGTGTGACTCTGAAGGTCATAGTAGCTAATTCAGCCCTGGTCTGTTCATTTGGACTATTCTCCATTAGGCGAATAATGTCACAAGTGACAGAACCATAGTTAATATCTTCAGGATTGGCTAGGGTATTGGGTTCAGGTTCAGGTTCAGTGTGAGAGGTGATTTCAGGAGATGGTTCAGGAGAGGGTAGTTTAGGAGGTTGGTAGATAACCATTTGAAGGTTATTAGGAGGGGAGTCTTCAGGTGAGGAGTCTAAGGTGATGGTTTCAGGGGTAGGTTTGGTTTTAAGAAGAACAGAGATAGGTTGGTTATCAGAGGAAGAGGGAGAGGATGGTAGTAGAGACATACCAGAGGCATCAGGGTTCTCCCCCTGAGGTTGTGCGAGCCCTGGAATGGGCGCAGAGGCAGCAGGAACCTTTTCGACGAAGATGTCATCGTCTATATCATCATCATCATCTTCATCATCATCATCCTCTTCTTCATTATTCCCCCCGGCTTCAGTGGTTCTCCAGTTCGTGGAGGGGGAATAGGCGGAATGGTCTCGGGGCTGTCTCTCCCCCTCAACAGGTGCCTGTACCAAGGCAGCTGTTGATACACTCCTTTGGAGGAGAGAGGCCATGTCACTGAGGACTTTGCGCTGGATGAAGGATGATGAGATCAGGGACTGCAACACCTCCCTGTCCGCCGTGGTGAAGGATGGAGGCGGCGCAGGAGCAGAGGTGAGGGCGTTGACAGCAGAGGAGAGCCCTTGCACCTGCTCCTGGATGGCGCGAATGGCAGCTTTCTGAGCATCCAACCTCTGAACCACCGTTGATTGGAAGGTGGTGAGAGAGTTGGTGCTGTTGTTGATTTCTGTGGAGAGCGCAGGGAGAGCCGTGGCCTTTTGGTCATCAATAGATGCCTGAAGGTTGGTAGAGGAGGAGGCAACTTGAGAAACCTTGTCGTGGATGTTATCCAGACAAGGGATGGAGAGGGTGACGGCCGTGGGCGGCGGAGTTGCGGCGACGGCGGTGGCGTGGCACTGGCGGCGGCTTCAGCAGCGGCTGTAGCAGCTTTGGCAGCAGCAAGCTCCTGTTGTAAAGTCTGGAGACGTGCTGAATGCTCTGCCTCCTTCTGCTGGAAGGCTGTGCGGGCCTCCTGCAGGTTCCGTTCAGCGGACTGCCTGCGAAGCTCAGCTGTGTTCAGCTGATGCTCGGCATCCGTGAGAACGAAATCATTGAAGGGGTCATCCTGATGCCCTTCAGAACCTGCTCCTAAAGAACCTGAGGCTTGGAGGGTATCAGAACGATTACCCCCCTCATTCTCTGAGGGTTCGAGATGAACCACCTCAGGTTCTTGTGGAACAGGAGCAGAGATAGGAATGTCGGCCGCCTGTTTCTTTTTCTTGAGCGCCCTAGACTTGGCGCGTTTTGGAGGAGGTGGAGGAGTAGCAGAAGATGGTTGGGGGCGCTTCTGGAGCGCAGAAGTTGTGGTTGCAGCAGCGGTTGGAGAGGTGGATGGTTCAGCATCCTGATCCTGAAGTGGTTCAGGAACGACCAGGACGTCGGAGAGAGGGACGTCGTCAGGATGATGAGCAACCTGTTCCAGGAACCTGGGGCCAAGAGAGTAGTTGTTTGAGTTCCCAATCTTGGGGTAGTTTTCCCCCATGTGTAGCTCCAGGACGGCCGAGAAAAATCTGGGGAAGGCCATGTTGACGACCCGGGTCTTGCTCCGGACCTTCTTCACCATGTCGTCCCAGATGAAGCGAGCATAGTCAAACTCGCGATTCTTGATCGCAGAGAAGACCATCTGCTGAATGACCATAGGGAACTGCTCCGTGCTCCCTGTCTTGCCCGATAAGCACAGGCCAAACGTGTTCCATATATAATAGAACGTAGCGTTTAGTCCTGACTTATGGACAGTGGCACCCGTCTTGGGTAGCAGGACGCCTTCCTTGTTCACAGGCCATCGGTAGCCTATGGTGTCCAGGAACTCGACGATCTCGTCAGCGGTGGGGACAGGAGGGAAGCGCTTCTTCTTTGGGAAGTTGAGCACGTTCCTGAGGGTTCCGAAACCAAAGGAAATGATGTTTTCCTTTATTTGGAATTTGATGACCTCACGCAGGACACCTTTGGCATTCTTTTCCTTGGCAACAGTGGCTGTTGACCATAGTTGTTGCAGCATTGGCTTGTTCAGCTTCGGGTCAAGGGTGAAAGCCGTCTTCAGAGGGCTGTTCAGCAGGAATTCCTTGGCAGGCAGCAGATAGTCTTTGTCTGCTGGGATGTCGAAAAGTCCTATGACGTTGTTCTGTTTGAACTGGACGTCATGTTGTGGAATGACGATTGGCAAGCTCTCAGTAGCTTGCAGAGGTGTGGCCTCAGAGGAGAGCTGGGCGTCCAGGGATGTAGATGTAGTAGCAGCCATCCTGTTAAAAACATAAAAATAACATATATGGATGATTAAGAGTCCAAAATATGCATTTTTCTTCATTTTTCAATGAACACAAAATATGTTCATAAAAATGGTGAAATCCTTTATACTTAGAATAGATTAGATACCAAAATACACAAAAGGAATGTGTTTTGGTATTAAAAAGAACTTCTATTTTGATGAATAGATATCAAAATAGGAGTTTATGACTGTTCTTAAAAGAAATAAGAAAAATCATTCTAAACAGTTTTAACAAAAATCTTAGAAGATTTTGGGAAAACTAAGATCAAACGAAGTGATCTTAGGGTTTTTGGAAAAACGTTTATCAAAATAAGTTGTTTTTATAGAAGAATACCAACTTAGATTGTGGAAAGAACAAAGAACATAAGGAAACTTACGTTGATCTTGTTAAAGAAGTGGTAAGTGAGTGTTCTTGGTGTTCTTGAGAGAAAAAGTTCTTGCTTGTTCTTGCTTGAGTTCTTTGAGAGAGAATTGTAAGCGTAAAGAGAAAAATGGATTATGAATGAGGTTTTTATACCTCGTGGTAGGAGAGAGAAAAAGGATGAGAGAGAAAAGAGCGGCTAAATTCAAACGTAATGATGAAAAAGAAGCTCGACGCGCGTTCACGCGCCTGACACACGTAGTGGGGAACAGGAAACGTCCCATTACGTGTCAGTGCAGATGAAAAGTTTGTTTTATTTGAAAAGATAAAAACCACCTTTTCAGGGGATGATTCCATTTTGGTGAAAGATATGTTTTATGGGAATCAGAGTACTTATCAGATAAGTACTGTTTTGGGAAAATCCTCTTATCACATTTAATGCGATAAGGTTTCAGTAGCAGAGGGAAGAAATACTTACCTGAGAATCATCAGTATTCGGATTTTGAACCAAGATTTTGTAAGTACTGAATAGAGTTATCCTCTGAAGAAGAGTTATTCAGGAGTTGTTAAGAAAGGAGGTCCTGAGAGAATATTTTATAAGGACTTTAACAACTGTTTGTCCTGAGAACTTCTATTCTTCAGGATTTAACATCCCAAGTTCACTGAGGAGCATATTAAAACGCGTCACATCCAGTGGTTTGGTAAAGAGGTCAGCAAGCTGATATTCAGTAGGGACAAAATGGAGTTCAATATCACCATTCATCACATGATCCCTGATGAAGTGATATCTCACTTCAATGTGCTTTGTCTTAGAGTGTAAGACAGGATTGTTAGCGATGGCTATTGCTGAAGTGTTGTCACAGTAGATAGGAATTTTGGAGAGTTGTATGTCATAGTCCTGAAGTTGATTTCTCAGCCACAGGACCTGAGCACAACATATTCCTGCTGCAACATATTCAGCTTCAGCAGTTGATGTGGACATAGAGTTCTGCTTCTTGCTAGTCCAACTCACCAACTTGCCACCTAATAGGTGACAACCACCAGTGGTGCTTTTCCTGTCGATCTTACATCCTGCAAAGTCACTATCAGAATAAGCTGTTAGATCGAACCCTGAGTCCTTGGAGTACCAAAGACCCATGTTAGGAGTTCCCTTCAGGTATCTGAAGATCCGCTTTACAGCGGTCAGATGGGATTCTTTGGGTTCAGCCTGATAACGAGCACAGAGACATGTAGAATACATGATATCAGGACGACTCGCTGTAAGATACAGCAGTGAGCCAATCATTCCTCTATAGAGAGTCACATCAACAGGTTTCCCTTTGGAATCCTTGTCAAGAGACAGAGGAGGAGCCATTGGAGTCTTCATCGGTGTACAGGATGTGAGATCAAATTTCTTCAGCATCTCATGTACATATTTACCTTGATTGATGAAAATTCCCTTTTCAGATTGCTTGATCTGAAGTCCTAAAAAGAATGTTAGTTCGCCCATCATAGACATTTTATATTCTGATTTCATGAGCAACTCAAACTTTTCGCAGAGTTTGGGATTGGTGGATCCAAAGATAATGTCATCGACATATATCTGGACAAGAAGGATATGCTTAGGATATTTCTTTAGAAATAAGGTGCTATCAATCTTTCCACGAACAAAACCTTTAGAGAGAAGAAAGGTTGAGAGGGTATCATACCAGGCACGAGGAGCCTGTTTTAACCCATAGAGAGCCTTGTTTCGAATGATTGTACCAATCTCATCAAGTTTATTTCGAAAAATCCACTTGGAACCAATGATTGTACGTTTTCGAGGCCTAGGGACGAGAAGCCAGACATTGTTTCTGATGAACTCTGCTAGCTCTTCCTGCATGGCTGAGACCCAGGCAGGATCACGCAAGGCATCATCTATTTCTTTAGGTTCATTTTCAGAGATAAAATTTACATAAAGACAGACGTTACCAGCCTGACGTCTGGTTTTCACACCAGAAGAAGGGTTTCCAAGAACTTGATCAATGGGATGATCTTTGGTCCATCGGAGAGCAGGTGGTTGATACACCTGTCCTGAAGTAGATGCTTCATTGGATGATGGATCAGGAAGAAGATTGATAGGAGAGGGTTCACTAACAGTGGTTTGAGAGAAGTCTTCACTGTTAGTGGGTTGATCAGGTTCAGGTGGTGTGATTTGAGTGATAGGGGTGGCATTTATGAGAGGTGGAGTGGTTATATCAGTGGGTGGTATGGGATTTTCTTCAAAACCATCAGGAAGGTCTTGAGGAGATGGATCAGCAATAGGAGGTTCAGGGACTTGAAAGAACGAGTCAGCCCACTGATTGATTTCAGTATTATCATTTGGGTGAGGAAAGGTAGGACCCGATTCATCAAACTTGACATGAATCGTTTCCTCAATGGTTTGTCTTCGTTTGTTGAACACACGGTAAGTTTTAGAAATGGATGAGTATCCGAGGAAAATTCCATCATCAGATTTGGAATCAAACTTTCCAAGATTATCTTTGTTGTTCAGGATGTAGCAGACACAACCAAAGATATGAAGATGTTCGATTGATGGTTTCCTGTTACGAAAGAGTTCGTAAGCAGTTCTTCTGAAACGCTTGACAATCAGAGATCTGTTCTGAGTATAGCAAGCAGTATTTACGGCTTCAGCCCAGAACTGAGTGGCAAGGTTGGCTTCACTCAGCATAGATCTCGCAGCTTCAATCAAAGTCCTGTTTCGTCTTTCAGCAACACCATTTTGCTGAGGAGTTCTCACAGAGGAGAAGTTTTGAGAGATACCTTTCTGTTCAAAGAAAGATTCCAGGGTACTGTTTTTGAACTCAGTCCCATGGTCACTTCTTATTGATCGAACAGTAAGGTTGTTGAGTTTTTCCATCTTCCTGACGAACAGGATGATTTCTTCAGGAGCATCACTCTTGGCACGTAAGAAGAAAACCCAAGTATATCTGGAATATTCATCTACGATTACCAGAGTATATTTCTTTCCACCAATGGATTGGACATTAACGGGTCCAAAGAGATCCATGTGGAGAAGTTGTAGAGGAGAGCTGATGGAGGAAATCTGCTTGGACTTGAAACTGGCCCTGGTTTGTTTTCCTTTCTCACAAGCTGAACAAAGAGATTCCTTTGTGTAGCGATAGTCAGGAAGACCAATAACCAGGTTGTTGATGCAGAGTTGATTCAGCGTCTTGAAGTTGAGATGAGAGAGACGCTTGTGCCAGAGCCAATTCATATCAGTGGAAGCACGTGATACGAAACAGAAGTTATCAGTGGAAGTATTCATGTTGATGATGTAGATATCAGCATGTCTTACACCAGTGAGAATGACTTCCTTTCTTCTGTTCTTGACTTTGCACTTTTTCTTAGAGAAAGAAACTTTGTGATTCTTATCACACAGTTGACTGATGCTCAGAAGATTATGCATCAGGCCTTCAACATAAGCAACTCTTTTGAAAGTAGTTACTCCGTTGGTAAGAGTGCCATACCCTCGGGTTTGGCCTCTACCGTTTCCGCCAAAGGTCACAGCAGGACCTCTTTCTTCACGGTAGTTAGTGAGGACAGATTTAGAACCAGTCATATGTCGAGAGCATCCACTGTCCAAGTACCAGATGCCCTTATCCTGTAAAATATAGAGTTTAAGTTTTCTTTGGTACCCATAGAACTATGGATCCAGGATTATCAGTAGGACTGGTTGAGTCAGTGTCAGCCTTTACTGAAGTATCAGTACAGGAGGCTGGAGTCTTGACTGAAGGAACAGTCTTGACAACCTTCTTTCCTTTGACTGATTTCACAGTCTTGGGAATTTTCTTTACCTTAGCTGATTTTTCAGCTTTGGTAGCATCAGAACACTTACTCGCAATATGGTCATTTAATCCACAGTGATAACATTTGCGATATTGAAAGCGTTTAGTGTGGTCCAGAAAGTTCTTGAACTTTAGGTGAGCAGGACCTGCACCAAGTATGCCTTTAGCATTTGACAGAGGAGGAATTGGAGTCTTCTCCTTAGTCGTTTGCTTCAGGTCAATCTTCAGTCTGGGAGCAGGACTCTTAGAAAGAGACTTAGTTCCAGAGACTGAAGGACCACCACCCAGAACTTTGTTCTTGGGTTTAGGACCCTTGGTCTTTGAAGGTGTTTCAGTTTTGGATTTATCCTTAACTGTATTCTTTTTGCTCTTAGGAGCACCTTCAGGGTGAGTGTTAGAAGAAGAAGAAGGAGTGTTTTCAGAAGTATTAGGAAGAGGAATAGAGGAAACAAATTTTCCAAATTTGAGCATGGAACTATCAGACTTAGTTTCTTCTTTCTTGTATCCACGAGTGAATCCAAGACCTCTTTTGCTTTTGTCAGGCCTCCCTGAAGCTAATATTTCATCAACTTTTTCAGAGGCGTCACTCCATCCTTTGATGGTGACTTTTTCAGCATTTAATTGAGCAAGGGCCTTTTCTTTGTCAGCAAGAGCCAATTCTCTTTCAATACATAGAGTTTTGTTTACAGTGACCTGGTCCTTATAATTTTCTTCCAAAATGGTAAGCTGTTTTAATTTTTCTTGACATTCTTTGAGTTGTCCTCTAAGATCAATATTCATTTTTTCAGCAGAGGTTTTACCATTAAGGGCTTTGTAAAGATCGAGAGTGACCAGGTCCAACTGAGTTAAGCTTTCAAGAGGGATGAGAGGAATAGTTACCTGACTGGAAGAATCAGTCGCAGAGGTGGAAGCTTCAGGAGTTGTGGAAGAAGAAGCTTCAGGATCCTGAGGAGGAATCTCTTCAGGGACCTCTTCTATCTTAGCCATGAGAGCTAACATAGGTTCTTCAATAATGGCCATGAGTGCCACTTGAGTATCTTCCTCATCAGATGAGTCATCAGAGGAGACATCATCCCAATCGCAGTCTTCTGCGATTAAACCTTTGCCTTTACGCTGAGTTTTCATCTTTTGTACTTTTCCTTCAGGCGCTGGTATTTGGGGTTTTTGGAAGAAGATTTAGCAGAGGAGGGAGCAAACTGACTTTTTCTGTACCTGCAATCATTAGCAAAGTGTCCTTTGCCCTGACAGTTGTAGCAGATAGCAGTGGCCTTGTCAACAGGATCTGACTTAGGCTTGTCAGTAATAGTAAGATGTTTCTTTTTGTGGAAGTTTCCCTTTTTGGCAAACTTTTTGAAAGATCTGGTTAAAAGAGCAAGAGATTCATTGAATTCAGGATCTTCTGACATGTCAGAGTCAGAAGATTCTAATTCAGTAATAGTTACTGAAGAAGAAGTGGCAGCAACAGGAGGAACTGAATCAGAAACCAATGCAACAGATGTGCTTTTGGATTCTTTAGAATCTCTTATGAGATTCTTTTTCAGTTTCTTCTGTTGTTCACGGTTCAGAAGAATACCGTACAACTCACTTAGGGTGAGTGTCTTTATGTCCTTTGACATAGTTAGGCAGGAGGTGTAAATTTCCCAATGTTCAGGAAGAGCTTCCATGAACTTGGTAACCACCTCAGAGTTAGAGTAGGTAGTACCGATGGTCTTCAGATCAATCAGAAGACAGTTGAATCTCTGATGTAGCTGGGAGAGAGTTTCATCCTTTTGATGAATAAAGCTTTCGTACTGTCGAACAAGAAAATCTTTCTTGATTCCATGAGTACGGCAGTACCTTCATATTGAACACAGAGAGTGTCCCATATCTCCTTAGCAGAGCGAAGGTGACAGACAGAGTGGAATACATCGTCAGGGAGTGACATGGCGATGAGAGACCTAGCCTTGGTGTCAATATTGACCAGGCGTCTGTCCTCATCATTCCAATCAGTCACAGGTTTCACCAGCTGTCTTTCAGGAACAGCTGGTTGGCCAGCAGCAGCAGGAATGGGGTGGACGGTTTGTGTAGGCACATGTGGTCCGTTTTCCAGAAAGTAAGGAATCTGGGGATCAGAACCAGAGAGGAAAAGTTCCATCCTGGTTTTCCAAAGAGAGAAGTTGTCTTTGTTAAACCGAGGAGGCTTTCCAGCAGAGCCGGTATCAAAGTAGTTATCCTTAGCTTGAAGAGCCATAGAATAAGAAGAGAGAGGATCACAAGATTTTTCTTAAGAAGAAAATGAGAGCTTGTATCTGCTCTGATACCACTTGTTGGTCCCAAGTAGGTGACCTTCAAGTAAGGATAGTGTTTGGGATTATAGAAGGGGGGGTTGAATATAATCACACAATTTTCTCACTTTTAAATTCTTGTTTTATAAACAATATGAACTTACAGATTGTTGCGAAAATAGAAAAGACAATTAGTCTAAACTAAACAATCTAAGTTCTTTCACTATGCACTAAGTGAGAAGAGAATAAAGAAAGAAGATAGAGGGAATAAGAGAGAAAGGACTTGAGTATTTTAGGATGAAGAAGAAGTATGGAGAACATCTCTTCACGTCCTATTTATACTCCATGCATTAAATGCATGCAGACCTACTATTGTGACGTGTCACAATGTGAGTGGTCTGTTGTACTATTTACTATAAACAGATACTCTTTGCATGGTGTACAAAAGAGGATGTTTGTAAACAGTTGCCTTAAGGTCTGATAAGTACGGAGGGAACAGTAAAGTAACTGCCCTTATGTACTATTGTGTCAGAAAAGGCGGATAATCCTTTTGTGCATTAGACTAAGACATTATTCTAATCCTTCAGGATCAGGATACTGATCAGTGACTAGAGTCCTGAAACTGAGGAAGTTCAGGGTCACGTGTATCCTGATGAATCTTCAGGATGTCATACGATAGTGAACAGATTGCTATCACTGAGTTCCGTCTTCAGATCACGAGCATGCTGTTCCTGTCATCAGCTATTTCTTCGACGTCGCTGATGGTTCTTTGTGTATGATCTTAATGTCTTCAGGAGGAGGTCTTCACTTCAGTGGACAGGATCAGTAGACTGCAGAACAGGCTCGTTGGTCTCCTGATCCTGATCCTGATTACTATAAAAAATAAGTTACAGCATAAGTAACATGGAATAACACTGAACAGACTCAGTGATAATTCCTCAAGCTATAACAGAAGTAAAAACCTATTCACTAAGTAAAGATTCAGGATCATTATCATTTCATCAGGTCTTAGGAGAGCTGGATGAACAGAAAGACCCCCTATGAACTGTTTAAAAAGAAAAAGCCCTACATTGGATTTCTAATTCCTTTTGGATGTCCCTGCACTCTACTGGATACCAAATCACAATTGGGTAAGTTTGACAGCAAATCTGTAGATGGTTTCTTTGTAGGATACTCAACCCAAAGTAAGGCTGTAAGAGTGTTCAATAGCTCCTCCAGGATAATTGAAGAAAGTGACAATGTCAAATACCTTGAGAACACTCCCAATGTGCCTGGTAGTGGACCTACATGGTTATTTGATATTGATTCACTGACTACTTCTTTGCTTATGAGCCATGCAGTAGAAACAGGTACACCAGCACAAGAAGCAGCAGGTTCCCTTCAGGCAGTACCTTTAATACTTGTGCCAGTACCTACTGCTGATCCTGAAGAATTATGTTCTACTGATAGATCAGATCCAGCAACTGAGACTGAAGTAGTTCCCACTCCAAGCTTTGAACAAAGTCACTCTGATGATCAGGGTCAAAGTGAGTCATTTGAAGAAGAAGTTATTGATGAACAAGAGAGTAATGACTCAAATCTTGAAAATAATCTGAATGAAGAACCTGTTCATCTGACAAGAACACAGAAGAATCATCCTTCAAGTCTGGTGATTGGTGATCTTGAAACTCCAATGGTTACAAGGAAGAAGGCCAATGCACAACAAGAAGAAAAGATAGGACTGATGTCTTGTTTTCTGTCACAGATAGAACCCAAGAAGGCATATGATGCAATGAAAGATCCAAGTTGGGTAGAGGCAATGCAAGAAGAACTACTGCAGTTTGTCTTGCAGCATGTTTGGGACTTGGTGGATTTACCTAAGGGACACAGGGTAATTAGCACCAAGTGGATATTCAGAAACAAGAAAGATGAAAGAGGGATAGTTATAAAGAACAAAGCAAGACTAGTAGCTCAAGGGTATACTCAAGAAGAAGGCATTGATTATGATGAAGTGTTTGCACCAGTTGCTAGAATTGAAGCAATTAGACTCTTCCTGGCCTTTGCTTCATTCAAAAACTTCAAAGTATATCAAATGGATGTCAAAAGTGCATTTCTTTATGGGAAGATAGAGGAGGAAGTATATGTGAGTCAGCCTCCTGGTTTTGAGGACCCAAATAATCTAGATAAAGTCTACAGGCTAAACAAGGCTTTATATGGATTACATCAGGCACCAAGGGCATGGTATGACACTTTGTCCACATATCTTTTGGAGAATGGCTTCAGCAGAGGAGTGATAGACAAAACCTTGTTTATCAAAAGAGAGAAGCAGGATATCCTTTTGGTTCAAATTTATGTTGATGATATTCTGTTTGGGTCTACTAAATCTAGCCTTTGCAAAGATTTTGAGACACTGATGCACAAAAGGTTTAAAATGAGTGCTATGGGTGAACTAACCTTCTTTCTTGGATTACAGGTAGAACAGAAGAAAGATGGCATCTTTATACACCAAACCAAGTATGTTCATGACATATTAGCCAAGTTTGGATTTAGGGATGTCAAACCAGTAAGTACTCCTATGGAAGCAAGGAAACAAATAGCCACAGATGTAGCTGGAAAGGAGGTGGATGTACATCAATACAGATCCATGATTGGATCCTTAATGTATTTAACTGCTTCCAGACCAGATATTATGTTTGCTGTTTGTGTTTGTGCAAGATTTCAGGTACAACCAAAGGAATCTCATCTTCAAGCAGTAAAGAGGATATTCAGATACCTCAAAGGCCAACCCTGTTTAGGACTATGGTACCCTAATGATTCATCATTTGATCTATTGGCATATACTGATAGTGATTATGGTGGAGCAAACATGGATAGAAAATCCACATCTGGTGGATGTCAATTCTTGGGAACCAGGTTAGTATCATGGCAGTGTAAGAAGCAAACATCAGTCTCAACATCTACTGCTGAGGCTGAATATATTGCTGCTGCAAATTGCTGCTCTCAGGTCTTATGGATACAGAATCAAATGCTTGATTATGGTTTGACTTTTCTGAATACTCCCATCTATATAGATAACACTAGTGTTATAAGTATTGTGAATAATCCAGTCAAGCATTCTAAAACAAAACACATTGTAATTCGCTTTCATTTTATAAGAGACTGTAATGAAAAGAAGTTGATTCAGGTTTTGAAAGTCCACACAGATTACCAATATGCAGATTTGTTTACAAAGGCTTTTGATGTAGGAAGATTCATGTTCCTAGTGTCAAGTGTGGGCATGATGAATCCTGAATAACATCTGTTCTTACTTAATTTGTGTCTTGTAAAATGTAATTTAGTGTTGCATGAGTTTTAGATTACTTACTTTTGCTATTTTTAGTACTAATGTGTTCTTTTGAAGTTATCCTACTGCTGAAAGATAGTAGATACTGCTCAAGGGTACTGAAGAGTTATACACGGATTGTATCTACTGCTGGACACGCGTTCAACCTACTGCTTTTAATTTTTATCCTCTTTAAAAGCAAAGATGAACCGTTTTCTTCCCTCCATCACACTCATCGCTTTTGCAATCAGAGATCAAACCCTATATTGCTACTCTCTCTCTTTCTTGAATCCTTTTGAACCCTAATGGCTTCTTACAAATTTGTTTCTGGTCACAACAGGGTCGCATATCTCACTAAGGACGAGAACTCAGCTGAATTTCATGAAATCATTGATTTCTTGAAACAATCGCACATTGCTACTGCTCTCTTGATGAATCCCAAAATTTACATATCTCATATGGAGCAGTTCTGGAGACATGCAAGGGTTACCACTGTACACATGGTACCTACAATCACCACTGTGATTAATGATCGTGTTCTGAACATCACTGAGGCCTCTATTCGACAACATTTGAGCCTGGACGATTTCAATGGTAAGACCTCTCTTCCTCTTAAAGATCTTTTTGAATCAGTGTTAGAAATGGGGTATGAAGGCAATCCACATTGCCTTACCTTTCAAAAAGCTCAGTTTTCGCCCCAATGGAAGTTTCTGATTCACACCCTTATTCACTGCATTTCAAGAAAAGCCACCTCTTGGAACGAGTTCAGCAGTACCATTGCTTATGCGTTGGTACTTCTTTCCAAAGGTGAGAAGTTTAACTTTTCCAAAATGATTTTTCATGATCTGTGTGAACAGATCAAATCTCCTATTTTGAAAAAGATTTTTCTGTACCCTAGATTTATCCAAACCATTATCACTACTGAACTGGTAGGTTTGGAACATTCTGGAGAAATCTATGATCAGACTGAGTCTAGTGCCAAGGCTCTTCCTCATTTAAAGAAAACAAACAAATCTTTTTCTGGCACAGTCACTCCCTTGTTCTCTACAATGAGGGTAGTAACCCAACCACAAGGTGAGGACTCAGGCTTGAATCCTACATCTGCAAGCACACCCCCTGAGATCCTACCCACACCTTCCACCCACAACAATCCTCAGATTCCTTCTTCATCAATCCCCAACCCCTCACTTCAAACATATAACAGAAGATCCAGGATGGTTCCTCCCCTCCCTGTGATCACACCCAATGAGCCTATAAGCCCCTTATTGGACCAAAGTCCAGTAAGGAATCCACAAAGGGAAACCAATGGAGATTCTCCCAACTCCCAGGAGGTGCCCTCTATAGAGATGCAAGGGCATGTGGATAGTATGGCTCAATCTACTGCTTCTACACACAGTGCAGGGCAGGTCAGATTGAACATAAATAAGACCATCTCCACGGCAACTCAAGATGGTAACACATCAAGAGGACCCTGGTGCCAAGAAACCACGGGGACAGATGGTGCCTCTGCTAGGCTTAGGACCTCTGTTAATCTTTCCTGTGATCCATCAAGGGCTGGTTACACACCCAACAATGGTGAGGATAGTCAGCACTTGCAAGAATTGATGAAAACTGTACCTGTGCACACAAGGGAGATTGCTAAATTGAGAAACAGGGTCAATGATCATGCTACTCAGTTGAAGACTTTGTCCCTAAAACTTGCCAAGAAGGATATCATGCTCTCCAACCTAAGAAGATTGCTTTACTCTTTGTCCTCCAAAAGAAAGAAAAGGTCTTCTACTTTCACAAAGGGGGAGAGTTCTAGCAAAAAGGGAAGTTTTTCTAAGGGGGAGCAGGAGCAAGAAGAGGAGGTGGAGCAGGATGATGATACTGTTGAGGAGATTGTGAAAGCAGTAGACAGGCCAGAGGTAGAGACACATGCTGTTTTACCTACTGAGAGAGAAGCAGAAGCTCTGTCTGCTTTGATGCATTTGCCAAACAAAGTGGCATTTGGAGTACAAACTGGAGTTCACTTCAGAGAGCCAGCAATTCAACTGCATGAAAGAAGAAGAGAACAAGAAGAGAAGAAGAAGGATAAGGGAAAAGGAATTCTTGTTGAAGAAGATCCAAAAACCAAAAAGAGAAAAGCAGAAGAGGAACTGTCTAAGGCCACAGCTGAGAGATTAGTGCAAGAAGACCAGCAAGATTTACAAAT
Organism: Centaurea solstitialis; assembly: GCA_030169165.1. NCBI lineage: Eukaryota > Viridiplantae > Streptophyta > Magnoliopsida > Asterales > Asteraceae > Centaurea > Centaurea solstitialis. Next base: position 56,299,299 of record CM058044.1, on the reverse strand, counting down.
AACTGTGGGAAGTCTGAAGAAGAAAAAGTCCATTGCTGTAAAGAAGAAGAAGAAGGAGATAAAAGATCCAAAACACAGTTTACTGGGAGGATGAAAATCCCAATATTGTGCATTGGGAGTGGAAAGAAGAAGGTGATAAGGGCATGCTGGTTGTGAAATGGAGCAATAACAAACTGGCAGAGTATGTTTTGTTTGATGAATTTGTGGATCTGTGTACAAGGAAGGAGCTTGATGATTTTTATACAGCAGGGGTGAGGTTGTATGAAAAGAAGCTGGAAGAAACAAATGCCATGACCAGGGCAACAATGAGCTATCTAAGGTTCATGTATGCACCCACATCTGTACCTGGTTTTAATGCTGGAGTTATAAGATGGAAGGTTGCAGAAAGCTCAAAGGTAGTGGTTCTATGGTTGAAGAATGGAGAAATAGAGTATCAACTATTTGAAAGAAATTACAGGATGTTGCATGCAAAAGTAAATGATATTCTGAAGGTGACTAACAGATATCTCAGGCTCACTCAAATGGAAAGAGAATATGTAGAGAAAGTGAGAAATATCAAGAGAAGAGTGTTTGGAGAAACAGTCCCTGAAATACCTGAGCATAATCCAACTGCAAAGATTGTAGCATGGAAGGTTATTAGTCTGAGTGGCAAACTGTACTTCAAGCTTGAAAGAGAAACTGGGTACAGTTGCTACTGCAGTACTTTTGCTGAAATCATTGAATGCTGCTCAAGAGAGAATTTGGTTGAGATGTTTACTTTGGGCAAGCAGTTGGAAGGAGAAGAGCTCAGAGAGGAGCAAGGTGAGGAAATTTCTGTGAAAATTAATCAGGGTCTGGAATATTTAAACATGATGTTTCAACCTGAATTGGTTTCTCACAAAATTGAAAGAGAAGTGGAGAGTGTAAAGGAATGGAAGCTACATGAAAACTGTGGAGTATATACAGTCTATGTGGATGAAGGGATAATGGAATGTTATTTGGTTGAGGGGGAGTATAAGCATAATGTGGAGAAATTGAGAATGATGAACAGGGCTGGACTAAAAGGTGGATTTGGTTCACAGATGGGTGAAGAACTTGGCAGGAGGGTGATCAATCAGATCCTGAACTTAACTACTTAAAAAAAATAGTTAAGTTAGGGGGAGATTGTTAGGAATAAAAATAATGAAATCTGAAGAAGCAGTAGTTGAAGAAAGTACTGCTGCAGCATACTGCTAAAGGGAGTTGAGAAGATAAAGGAAGCTCAGAAGATAAAGATCCTTTTGAAGATATTGATACAATCTTGGAGATAATGCTTACTAATCTGATTGTACTTATCTAAATACTTTGTAATCTGTATAAATAGTAGATAGCGTTTATCAGGTTAGATTACAAGTTTTCATAGAAAAAATTAGCCTCAAGATACTTTACTGATCCTTGCATTAGAGAAGTTCTGCACGTCTGTTTTCTACAGATTGAGGCTTTTGGTTGTAAGTGAATTCTAATCAATTGATAAAAGTTGTTTCATCTATATCTGCATTACTTAATTATTGTTAATTGTTTACACAAACTGTTTAACATTTATTCTGAGTTTGGTAAAGCATAAAATCGATCCTGACAAGAAAACTTTTCGAGAAAAATACCAACGGGTTCCTAGAGAATTTATAGGTACTCTGTCATTGATTTGAACTATTCACCAATTTTTGTGACGGTTTTAGGTCGAATTACGCCTTTAACAACGAATTTTTCAGAAAAAAAAGTCCATACACAAAAGTCTTCCATCTAATAGTGTATAAAATATCACTTGGGTCATGACTATAGATGGTCTTTATTAGTTCAAATTATAAACAATTCGGTAATATCCATGTTTATATTCCTTTTCTTGATTGTTAAATTGGATTTAGTTCTTCTATGTTGTTTAACTTAAACCTTGAACTTTTCAAAACGTAGTAGTAGTATGTTCAAATATATTCGTACCTGTTTTTTACATAACAAATAATATAAAAGATTTACTATTACACAAACGATAAAAACAAACATAAATGGTATCAAATAAGGAATTCTTTTCCGTGAAGTGCCGCCAAGTGATCTATTAACAAGAAAGCATATGCTCATATTAGTAAATAAATTATGGACCAACTAAGTTACCTACCAAAGGTTCTTAATAATTCGTTTAAATAATGTCCCAGAAATGGTGTTATCTTTGGTGTTATTTAAAACATTTTCATGTTAAATCTAAATAGCGTAAAGCTCCAAAGCCCAAAATAGCATGCTCACTATTATAAGTTCTAATTGAATTTAAAATCATTATGCAAGAAAACCTTGTAAAAATTGATGAGTCACAGAGGAGAGAGGCGGTGTTTTTGACATCTTATGTACGTATTGCATTGTTGATGAACACAAAGATCTGACATATATGTGACTAGCAAGCTAGAATTTTAAGTGAGGAGTTGGTGTAAACTCGTTACGTCGTTCCACATTTTGATGGAATCATTACTTGTAAGCCTTAAGTTGTTTGCTTGAAATAAATTAATTACTTCGTAGTTTTGACTTGATTTAAAAGTTATCGAGTCGTTTTGGAGTATTACACATTGTAGTGGAGACGTTATGAGCTCAAATTACGATTTTATATACTGTTATATTGATTACGAAAGATATCTTAATAGCAAATAAAAACATAATGAATTGTTTTTGTTTATGATTTTCTGAAGTGCTTTTAGATAATTTAAAAAAAATCAATATCAATTATACACCGAATTTCGTACCTAATTTGGGGTTACGACTTACAAGTTCATCATATAATTGTTATGTTCGAGATCGTTATTTTGATTTTTGGGTTTGCAAGATCAAACAAATTATAAGTTGATTATATGTCAATTTCGTTATCACTTATCAAGTTTGTCATCTTTAGAGTGTCAAAGTAAATTAAGCATCAATCAAGCGCAGTGGAAGGCAACGTATCAAAAATATATCTTCTTGCAAGTTTTCAAGATATTTGCAATCATAATTGTTGTTTGTTATATTTTGATTTATCCATTTAAGTTTTTTTCCCATTTAAATTTTGAATATTTAATTTGGCATTCACTATCATTCAACAATTGTTTTCAATTGATCTATAGAAAATCAAATTGCAAATATCTCTTCATCTAATTTTGTAGGCATTAATTAAGAATGTTCTAGATGGCTTCCAAGTGTAAATTGACATTCATGCTTGGTTTCTTTTGATATCCAATATTATGTAACGCTATTTAAGGTTTAGACAGTCCCGGCCCTGGGCACGTGCAGCCCGTGCGACCGTACAGGGCATCAATGCCCAAAGAGGCATCAAAATTTCATATACTACTAGTTTAAGCCTTTTAGGTTTGATAATTTAGGACTTGGGTTAAAACGGAACAAGATATTGGACATGGGATTTGAATATGAAAAATTGATTGATATTTTTTGCTTCAAGAAGTGCACAAAAACATTGTTTTAGGTGATGCAAATTTATATTTTGTGATTTGAGGTTTTGGTTTTTATGTCTCTTTTGTATTTTTCATTTTAATCAATAAAAATCGACGTAGGGATAAGCCGCCTAACTTGACTAGGTTTCAAATCCTTTACAAAAATTGTGTCTTTCGTCATTTCATATGCTTAGAAAGTAGGCATAGGGGCATCTTTAAGCATGTTCGCACCGGGCATCAAAACTCCTAGGAACGTCCCTGGGTTTAGATTATAGAGCTTATCGAATATAGATTGAACTTTCCAAATTAAAAAGACAAAAAGTTACAAAGACACAAATATTTTCCTGACATGGAAAAATCTTACTAGGGTAAAAATTAACCATGGACGATCGATCAGTGATATCATCGATGCACCATGGACATCAATATGGGATGTCATCCCGAACAGGAATGGTTATTACGAATAGATTAAATAATAATTTCCGCCGATATGAGTTCTTAAAGAGCAAATGTGCTTCGATGTAATTTTATATCAAATGGGTTTCTTCTGAATGTTTTGATCTTCTTATTATAATTGAGGAATTGTAATCGTTGATTAATGATCATAATAGTTGTAGTAGTCATGTTATAATGAACCGAATCTTGGTCGTCGATTTCACTTGAGTGTTGATGAGAGAACCGTCATAAATGTTTTGTTACAACTTACAAGTAAGACCTAAGATAAATAACAAATATATTATTTGTCGAGATTACTTTAAACATTATTGATCGCCGTGGTTATAAACTAAATGACTACACGTCAGGGATATCATTGTCAATTTATTATTGTTGATAATATTATAATCAGAAGGTTTTTGCCAAGTTGGTCACTCTTATGAATTTTACCCCAAACAATGTTTAATTGTGAGCTATGATTCATCTTGATAAATGAGCATACTAGTGTACCGATATATTTGTAAGAAAATGTTTTCTTAGAATAAACTAATATTGTATGTATTATTGTATTAGTTTTTGAATCTTTTCACATTAAGAATGTGATTTTATTCTTTCATCATGTGATGGTGTGTCCTTCAAAGATTTGCAACTCGTGAGAGGAAACAACCAATAGAGGGAACACTATTTCTTAAAAAACAACCTCAAGCTTGTTCTTTTGTTTTGATTGGTAAATCAATTGGGAGCTCGTATATTTTATATTAACTATGTTTTTCAAAATCGGAAGAGATGTATGTTATAGCAATGAAAAGTATGAGGTCACATTTTTTTTTATTTCCTTCCTAAGGCTGTGTTTGGCAAGCATAAGCTAGCTGATAAGCTAGTCCATCCAAACATGTATCAGGAAGCCAGCTTATAAGTTAGCTTTTTGAAACGCTACTTTGAGTAGCTTATGAGGAGCTTATTGTAGTTTTTTTCCAATTATACCCTTATTAATATTAATTATTAAATTTAAAGATACCCTTTTTGGTCATTTTACATACTCATAAGCTATTTTTTGCCAAACATAATTTGTTCATAAGCTAGCTTATCAGCTACTAGCAAGCTTATCAATCAACAGCTAGCTTATCAGCTATCAGCTAGCTTATAAAACATAGCCTAAGGGTGCGTTTGGTACGCAGACGGGACAGGACAGGACAGAACAGGACAGGACAGGACAGCACAGGACAGGACAGGTGTCCAGCGTTTGGTAAGCTAAAACAACATAGGACAGGACAAGCCAGAACATGTTAAAATGACCAGTTTACCCCTGATGAGCTGTGTACTGTTTTATTAATAAATAATCAATTTAATGCATAATAACAAAGAATTTAAAACCTTATAATACTGTTTTATTGATAAATTCTATAAGTTGTCGCCGGAAGTAGCAGTCACAGGTCGTCGGACATCGCCGGAGAGGGAGGCGGAGGCGCCGGACGTCGGATGTCGCCGGAAGTAGCAGTCACAGGTCGTCGGACATCGCCGGAGAGGGAGGCAGAGGCCGCCGGACGTCGGACGTCGCCGGAGGTAGCAGTCACAGGTCGCCGGACATCGCCGGAGAGGGAGGCGGAGGCCGCCGGAGGTAGCAGCCGCAAGTCGCCGGACGTCGCCGGACATCGCCGGAGAGGGAGGCGGAGGCCTCCGGACGTTGGACGTCGCCGGAGGTAGCAGCCGCAGGTCGCCGGACATCGTCGGAGAGGGAGGCGGAGGTCGCTGGACGTCGGACGTCGCCGGAGGTAGCAGCCGCAGGTCGCCGGACATCGCCGTAGAGGGAGGCGGAGGTCGCCGGAGGTAACAGTCGCGGGTCGCCGGACATCGCCGAAGAGGGATGTAGATCCGAGGCCGTGAAATCGAAGAGGAGATGGAGTTTGGGAGAAAGCGTTTGAAGAAAAAATAAGGGATATTTAATTAGGTTTCTTATTTTAGAGGTATTTTAGTCATTAAGTTCCTTGTTCCACTTAGTTCCATGGGTAAGGGGGTGGACACACTTGTCCTATGTCTTGTGCTACTGTGTTCTACTTAGTCCAAGGTTGGGGCGCGCCAAACGCAAGACAGGACTGTCCTGTCCTGTCCTGTCCCATCTTGTCCAGTGTACCAAACACACCCTAAAGGTGGAGAAAGGATACCCTTACTCTTCTTTTTAATAAACCACGACACAATATGAGTAATGTTTATTAAATTTTTACTGAGATGTATCTGTCTGTTAGGCTAGTCGCACCGCACAGCGGCTTGTGAGCGGGTAGGAGGGAAGCTTACCCGGCGGGTTGCAGGGTTTGGGTGCGCAGGCATTGAAGCCGGCGGCTTGAAGGCACCAACGGTTTGGGAGAGCCGTTGTCAAACGGCTCTCTCAACGGTAAAATCAAATATTTTTTTTTTTTTACTTTTTTTTTTTCAATTTTTACTCCTATAAATACTCATTTAACCCAACTTCATTTTTCACACAAACAACCTTCAATTCTTCAACTCTTTTTCACACAAACAACCTCCAATTCTTCAAACCTCCCACTCTTCAAACGATGAATCCAAACGATCGAAACCTCGGATCTTCATCACGGCGCGCGAAATGTAAACGTCGGGCGGAACCCGAGACCCCTTCGAAGCCCTCTTTCAAAGTCGACGTTACGCACACCGGGTTCCCTCCACAATATCCACCCGATTACGATGTCGAATTTTCGCCCAAAGGTTTTTCTATCACAATTAGTCATCCTCAAGCTCCTCAACCCGGGAGCTCTTCACTACCCAATCAACCCGGGAGCTCTTCACAAGCTCCTCCACCCGATTATCAATCGTTTCCTTCGTGGACTAATCCATTTTTTCCTCCTCCTTATCAACCACAATTTGTACCCGGTTACCAACCCAATTACCAACCCGTAAAAGAGGAAGACACTTCCGATGAGGAAGAACCTTCACCAACGACCCAAGAAGAGGAAGACATTAAGTTTTACACCACCCCGCACTACCATCTCCGGGGTAAAAAGCTCTTCGATACTTTGAAACGAAAAGAGGAGATCAAAGCCAAATATGGCTTGTAATTTTTAGTTTATTTAATGTTTTAGTTTATTCTATTTAATTATGTAATGTTTAATTTTAATTTTTAGTTAATTTAATTATGTAATTTTAATTTTTAGTTAATTAATTATTAATCTTATTATTAATTAATTAATTACATGTTTTATTTAATTAATGTTATTTAATTAAATGAAATAAATAAAATAAATTGAAAAGTGAGAGGGTTGGGAGGGTTGGGTGTGTGTTGTAGAGGGTTATGGGAGGGTAAAGAGAGGGTTGACCAAAAGCTGATGTGGAAGCTGATGTGGCAGTCAAAAAGTGAGTGGGTTGAGAGGGTTGGAGAGTATGGGTGTGTGTAGCCTTACAAAGTAACAATATCTAATAATAATAAATTGTTCTTGTCATTTTTTATTAATTGAAACTCTTTCTTTTAGACCGGTGTATGTAATTATGAAAATAGGAAAATTGTTCATGCATTGATTTCCATCACATGTACAATTTTTGCATCGTTATTGCTTTAATAATTCGACAACTACAAACTAGCCTTAAGATTAACAAGTTGTCGAATTTTGTAGCTTATAGATCTTTATAATCTTGAATGATCAATATATATTGGTCTACGTGAATCAAACATGTTGATCATTCTAAAAGGAGGCGATCTTATAAACCTGTAGTGGAATAGTTTTCGAGGATCGACCCTTCGCAAATGAGTATATTCAAGTAATATTGTGTCCGGACAAGTGTGGAAATTTTCAAGTATAAGATAACTATCATTCAATAATTTTCTCGTGAAAAATCAAAATATCGAATACAAGTTTCGTAAGAAAATTATAATTAACTTTTTTGTGAAATAAAATAAATCTCACAAGAGCTTTTTTACCCACTCGTTTGTTGTAAATAATAATTCATCATTTTGGCATATTTTGAGACGTCGATAATTGATTTAAATTATGCATGCTGCTGACGACAATAGAATGTTGATAGTTCTTGATATCATTGAATTTCATTATCTATCGACTTAAATATGTTAACATTTTCCAAAAGCAAAGGTAGAACTATCGTGATTTATGGTTTACTATAAAAAACTTGCAAAAAGTTTACATCAAAATTTATGTTGTGTATTTCTTTTTGTACCGAAAAATAATAATAACCGGGACCTATTATAGTATTTGCAAGTCACTTGTTAATAATGTAAAGATGATTCTCAAAATTGCCATCATGTTCATAGTAGGCTTCAAAACTAAAAGATGCTTTTCACTTGTCACAATCGAACAATTCATCTTATTGGACTAAAATAGGTAGGTGAGTTCGATCATATTCATATTTATGTTTAAGATTCTTTCCTCAATTATCGGATCATTCGATTTGGTTCTTTTACGTTGTTAAAAATAATCTTGTACTTTTCAAAACATAAGATTGATAGTTGTAATATTCTTGTATTCATAGGTGAATATAAAAATATGATATATCATATTCATCGTCACATTCATAATAAAAACAAATATAGGTCAGATCCAATCTAAGAAATACTTTGTTGGAAACTATCACTAATCAATTTTCCATATATAAGCATATGTTCACATTTATTGGATAAAACAAACTAATTGTATAATTGATCTACAAAATCATTTTATTTAGTAACTATTGTGAGTATGTGTGGAATTCTATATAACTTTTCAAAATAGTTTTTGAGAAGAGAATAGAGGTGTCTATGTATATAGATGTAAAATGGCTCTGTCTAATAAATGTGAGACTTTAACACTATTGAATATAGGGCTGAATGTATGAAATAACAAACTAGTATCATAAAATTTCTTGGGGGTGTAGGATGAAAGCCACACTACCAGGGTTCGATTCCCATGGGCGACACTTTTCTGAGATATCCAAACTCTAGATTTGGTTCTTCGGGGACGGGTTCAGGTTCAGTCATAGGTTGGGCCGAGTAGCAGTGGATTGGTGGAATTGCCTGTAAGGAGGCCCGATATTGCTGAAACGTGTGTATTCGTTAACTTGCTGTTCCAAAAAATTATCATAAAATTTCTTTATATAACATTGCACTTTCAATTTTTTTTTTCTTATTACAAAAATGTATTTTGAATTTAAATTCAATTATTACGTAGTATCTTGAAAATCTACCAAATATAACATTGGTAACCATTTATGTTATTTAAACTGGGTAACCCCTTTACTGTTTGCATATCTTAAACGAGGTAATGTATATGATACATTCTTTTAATTACAAGTCGTAAAAAAACTCTTTCAAAATTTTTGATTGTTTGTTTTATCACTTTTTGTCCTAGTTGGACGATTTATGTAACAAGTAACAACTAGGATTCTGTTTTATCGATCCTTTATTTCGAGAATTTAAGCTAACATGGACTTGGGTTAAAATTCAAGGTCTAGGAGGTGGAGTTGGGCCTTGAAGACCTGGGCTTTCTTTCTGGCCCATAGATTGATGGCTGAAATTGGGTTGAAACTTGAAACCCTTCATTTTTAGATTTGGGAGAACTCTTGGAATGTGAGTATTGGAGAGACTATAGAGAGTATTTTTGTAATAGGAGAATGGTTTAAATGAGAAACATATTAATTTAAGAGAACGTGATAAGCAATCTCAGCCACTCATCCGATCAATAAAGGCGGTTTTGACCGGTCGCCTCCTTTAATAATCTCTACACTCCCATGAATCGCGTCAATCCTCCGTGATCACGTCTACCTTAACCGAAGATGAGTGACTGAAATTGATCCTCACGTTCTCTTAAATTGATATGATTATCGCATGAACCTTCCTCTTTTGTAATAATCACCAGACCACATGGACCAAATTTGCACTTAGATTTGAGATTGGTGGTGGTAAATTGAAAGCCACACCATCAATGTTTTAAAAACCGGTTTCTGAGTTGAACCGATGTGATGACCGGTTCTCGGTTCGACCAGTTCAACTAGTTCAATCACCGAGTCAACCGGTTTTAAACATTTTTCTATATTTTTTATTTTTCTATATACACACAGATATACATATATAATCAAGATTCAAGAATTTGATGTTCACAAGTTAAAACATTAAAAACATACATTATAATAAGTTGTAATCTTTTAAAAACTCAAAAATAAAAGCTTTTTTATTAAAAAAACGGGTCAACCGGTTTTATCCACCGATTCAACTGGTGTTATCAATAGGGAATACCGATTCAACTAGGACGGCCGCTGGAGGTGTTTACAAGCGGGAGGTTCTTGGCGATGGGGATGGTGGGTCTGGGTGGTTGTGGTTCGATGGTGATGGAGATGGTGGTGGTGATGGGCGGCGGTTTGATGGTGATGGTGATGGTGGTGATGGCGACTGTTTGTGTA